>JAUIMM010000005.1:6922500-7237500 GCA_031769625.1 Taudactylus pleione
ATTTGCAAATATATGAATAAGCGCCAGGCCAATCGTCAAGGCTCCTCTATACTGGCGTCCCTAGCATTAAGGGGTTCACGTCCGAGAAGCAAGGCACCCCAAAAAAATTCCAAACAAGGGCCATCCCCAGGGCATCACACGAAAAAGGGAAAAAGGTGATAGTGAAGTATAAAGAAAAGATGTGTAAGTATAAATCAATAAGTGTTAATAAAATGAGAAAGAATTAAAATGACATAAATAATATACAAACAAATAGAAAAGTGATAAAAGTATTCTATGTGAATTAAGTGGTGATGCCATGAGAAAGGCCCAGTCAGAACCCCATGGGGCCCCACTCCCAAACGCTCACCCCAAAATAATTATTGCTACATAATAGTAGCACCCACTCTGGGTCATATAATTATAATTGATGTACTGCATGATAACAGTACATATAAAAGCTGAGAGCTAACTTACCTTGGAGGTACCCCATAAAACCTCCACATGGCACTATAAGCATCAGCACATCCTCCTAATGCTGACTGCCTTCATGCCTCTCCAAACTTGCAAAAGAAATGGTAGTTGCTCAGATCAGCTTAATTGCATAACACAGGTGCTTGTAAAGGGCGGGGTTTACTCTGAACACAGAAAAAAAAGAGATTTGCCCCCCAGCACACTGCAGCAAAAACAATACTTAAATCCTACATGATAATAGCGATTCAGAGGTATTAGTTACATACATTTGCAAATATATGAATAAGCGCCAGGCCAATCGTCAAGGCTCCTCTATACTGGCGTCCCTAGCATTAAGGGGTTCACGTCCGAGAAGCAAGGCACCCCAAAAAAATTCCAACCAAGGGCCATCCCAAGGGCATCACACGAAAAAGGGAAAAAGGTGATAGTGAAGTATAAAGAAAAGATGTGTAAGTATTAATCAATTAGTGTTAATGAAATGAGAAAGAATTAAAATGACATAAATAATATACAAACAAATAGAAAAGTGATAAAAGTATTCTATGTGAATTAAGTGGTGATGCCATGAGAAAGGGCCAGTCAGAACCCCATGGGGCCCCACTCCCAAACGCTCACCCCAAAATAATTATTGCTACATAATAGTAGCACCCACTCTGGGTCATATAATTACAATTGATGTACTGCATGATAACAGTACATATAAAAGTGAAGAGCTAACTTACCTTGGAGGTACCCCAAAAAACCTCCACATGGCACTATAGGCATCAGCACATCCTCCTAATGCTGACTGCCTTCATGCCTCTCCAAACTTGCAAAAGAAATGGTAGTTGCTCAGATCAGCTTAATTGCATAACACAGGTGCTTGTAAAGGGCGGGGTTTACTCTGAACACAGAAAAAAAAGAGATTTGCCCCCCAGCACACTGCAGCAAAAACAATACTTAAATCCTACATGATAATAGCGATTCAGAGGTATTAGTTACATACATTTACAAATATATGAATAAGCGCCAGGCCAATCGTCAAGGCTCCTCTATACTGGCGTCCCTAGCATTAAGGGGTTCACGTCCGAGAAGCAAGGCACCCGAAAAAAATTCCAACCAAGGGCCATCCCCAGGGCATCACACAAAAAAGGGAAAAAGGTGATAGTGAAGTATAAAGAAAAGATGTGTAAGTATAAATCAATAAGTGTTAATGAAATGAGAAAGAATTAAAATGACATAAATAATATACAAACAAATAGAAAAGTGATAAAAGTATTCTATGTGAATTAAGTGGTGATGCCATGAGAAAGGCCCAGTCAGAACCCCATGGGGCCCCACTCCCAAACGCTCACCCCAAAATAATTATTGCTACATAATAGTAGCACCCACTCTGGGTCATATAATTACAATTGATGTACAGCATGATAACAGTACATATAAAAGTGAAGAGCTAACTTACCTTGGAGGTACCAAAAAAAAACCTCCACATGGCACTATAAGCATCAGCACATCCTCCTAATGCTGACTGCCTTCATGCCTCTCCAAACTTGCAAAAGAAATGGTAGTTGCTCAGATCAGCTTAATTGCATAACACAGGTGCTTGTAAAGGGCGGGGTTTACTCTGAACACAGAAAAAAAAGAGATTTGCCACCCAGCACACTGCAGCAAAAACAATACTTAAATCCTACATGATAATAGCGATTCAGAGGTATTAGTTACATACATTTACAAATATATGAATAAGCGCCAGGCCAATCGTCAAGGCTCCTCTATACTGGCGTCCCTAGCATTAAGGGGTTCACGTCCGAGAAGCAAGGCACCCGAAAAAAATTCCAACCAAGGGCCATCCCCAGGGCATCACACGAAAAAGGGAAAAAGGTGATAGTGAAGTATAAAGAAAAGATGTGTAAGTATAAATCAATTAGTGTTAATGAAATGAGAAAGAATTAAAATGACATAAATAATATACAAACAAATAGAAAAGTGATAAAAGTATTCTATGTGAATTAAGTGGTGATGCCATGAGAAAGGCCCAGTCAGAACCCCATGGGGCAACACTCCCAAACGCTCACCCCAAAATAATTATTGCTACATAATAGTAGCACCCACTCTGGGTCATATAATTACAATTGATGTACTGCATGATAACAGTACATATAAAAGCTGAGAGCTAACTTACCTTGGAGGTACCCCAAAAAACCTCCACATGGCACTATAAGCATCAGCACATCCTCCTAATGCTGACTGCCTTCATGCCTCTCCAAACTTGCAAAAGAAATGGTAGTTGCTCAGATCAGCTTAATTGCATAACACAGGTGCTTGTAAAGGGCGGGGTTTACTCTGAACACAGAAAAAAAAGAGATTTGCCCCCCAGCACACTGCAGCAAAAACAATACTTAAATCCTACATGATAATAGCGATTCAGAGGTATTAGTTACATACATTTACAAATATATGAATAAGCGCCAGGCCAATCATCAAGGCTCCTCTATACTGGCGTCCCTAGCATTAAGGGGTTCACGTCCGAGAAGCAAGGCACCCGAAAAAAATTCCAACCAAGGGCCATCCCCAGGGCATCACACGAAAAAGGGAAAAAGGTGATAGTGAAATATAAAGAAAAGATGTGTAAGTATAAATCAATAAGTGTTAATGAAATGAGAAAGAATTAAAATGACATAAATAATATACAAACAAATAGAAAAGTGATAAAAGTATTCTATGTGAATTAAGTGGTGATGCCATGAGAAAGGCCCAGTCAGAACCCTATGGGTCCCCACTCCCAAACGCTCACCCCAAAATAATTATTGCTACATAATAGTAGCACCCACTCTGGGTCATATAATTACAATTGATGTACTGCATGATAACAGTACATATAAAAGCTGAGAGCTAACTTACCTTGGAGGTACCCCAAAAAACCTCCACATGGCACTATAAGCATCAGCACATCCTCCTAATGCTGACTGCCTTCATGCCTCTCCAAACTTGCAAAAGAAATTGTAGTTGCTCAGATCAGCTTAATTGCATAACACAGGTGCTTGTAAAGGGCAGGGTTTACTCTGAACACAGAAAAAAAGAGATTTGCCCCCCAGCACACTGCAGCAAAAACAATACTTAAATCCTACATGATAATAGCGATTCAGAGGTATTAGTTACATACATTTGCAAATATATGAATAAGCGCCAGGCCAATCGTCAAGGCTCCTCTATACTGGCGTCCCTAGCATTAAGGGGTTCACGTCCGAGAAGCAAGGCACCCCAAAAAAATTCCAACCAAGGGCCATCCCCAGGGCATCACACGAAAAAGGGAAAAAGGTGATAGTGAAGTATAAAGAAAAGATGTGTAAGTATAAATCAATAAGTGTTAATGAAATGAGAAAGAATTAAAATGACATAAATAATAGACAAACAAATAGAAAAGTGATAAAAGTATTCTATGTGAATTAAGTGGTGATGCCATGAGAAAGGCCCAGTCAGAACCCCATGGGGCCCCACTCCCAAACGCTCACCCCAAAATAATTATTGCTACATAATAGTAGCACCCACTCTGGGTCACATAATTACAATTGATGTACTGCATGATAACAGTACATATAAAAGCTGAGAGCTAACTTACCTTGGAGGTACCCCATAAAACCTCCACATGGCACTATAAGCATCAGCACATCCTCCTAATGCTGACTGCCTTCATGCCTCTCCAAACTTGCAAAAGAAATGGTAGTTGCTCAGATCAGCTTAATTGCATAACACAGGTGCTTGTAAAGGGCGGGGTTTACTTTGAACACAGAAAAGAAAGAGATTTGCCCCCCAGGCACACTGCAGAAAAAACAATACTTAAATCCTACATGATAATAGCGATTCAGAGGTATTAGTTACATACATTTACAAATATATGAATAAGCGCCAGGCCAATCGTCAAGGCTCCTCTATACTTTCGACCCTAGCATTAAGGGGTTCACGTCCGAGAAGCAAGGCACCCGAAAAAAATTCCAACCAAGGGCCATCCCCAGGGCATCACACGAAAAAGGGAAAAAGGTGATAGTGAAATATAAAGAAAAGATGTGTAAGTATAAATCAATAAGTGTTAATGAAATGAGAAAGAATTAAAATGACATAAATAATATACAAACAAATAGAAAAGTGATAAAAGTATTCTATGTGAATTAAGTGGTGATGCCATGAGAAAGGCCCAGTCAGAACCCCATGGGGCCCCACTCCCAAACGCTCACCCCAAAATAATTATTGCTACATAATAGTAGCACCCACTCTGGGTCATATAATTACAATTGATGTACTGCATGATAACAGTACATATAAAAGCTGAGAGCTAACTTACCTTGGAGGTACCCCAAAAAACCTCCACATGGCACTATAAGCATCAGCACATCCTCCTAATGCTGACTGCCTTCATGCCTCTCCAAACTTGCAACAGAAATGGTAGTTGCTCAGATCAGCTTAATTGCATAACACAGGTGCTTGTAAAGGGCGGGGTTTACTCTGAACACAGAAAAAAAAGAGATTTGCCCCCCAGCACACTGCAGCAAAAACAATACTTAAATCCTACATGATAATAGCGATTCAGAGGTATTAGTTACATACATTTGCAAATATATGAATAAGCGCCAGGCCAATCGTCAAGGCTCCTCTATACTGGCGTCCCTAGCATTAAGGGGTTCACGTCCGAGAAGCAAGGCACCCCAAAAAAATTCCAACCAAGGGCCATCCCAAGGGCATCACACGAAAAAGGGAAAAAGGTGATAGTGAAGTATAAAGAAAAGATGTGTAAGTATTAATCAATTAGTGTTAATGAAATGAGAAAGAATTAAAATGACATAAATAATATACAAACAAATAGAAAAGTGATAAAAGTATTCTATGTGAATTAAGTGGTGATGCCATGAGAAAGGGCCAGTCAGAACCCCATGGGGCCCCACTCCCAAACGCTCACCCCAAAATAATTATTGCTACATAATAGTAGCACCCACTCTGGGTCATATAATTACAATTGATGTACTGCATGATAACAGTACATATAAAAGTGAAGAGCTAACTTACCTTGGAGGTACCCCAAAAAACCTCCACATGGCACTATAGGCATCAGCACATCCTCCTAATGCTGACTGCCTTCATGCCTCTCCAAACTTGCAAAAGAAATGGTAGTTGCTCAGATCAGCTTAATTGCATAACACAGGTGCTTGTAAAGGGCGGGGTTTACTCTGAACACAGAAAAAAAAGAGATTTGCCCCCCAGCACACTGCAGCAAAAACAATACTTAAATCCTACATGATAATAGCGATTCAGAGGTATTAGTTACATACATTTACAAATATATGAATAAGCGCCAGGCCAATCGTCAAGGCTCCTCTATACTGGCGTCCCTAGCATTAAGGGGTTCACGTCCGAGAAGCAAGGCACCCGAAAAAAATTCCAACCAAGGGCCATCCCCAGGGCATCACACAAAAAAGGGAAAAAGGTGATAGTGAAGTATAAAGAAAAGATGTGTAAGTATAAATCAATAAGTGTTAATGAAATGAGAAAGAATTAAAATGACATAAATAATATACAAACAAATAGAAAAGTGATAAAAGTATTCTATGTGAATTAAGTGGTGATGCCATGAGAAAGGCCCAGTCAGAACCCCATGGGGCCCCACTCCCAAACGCTCACCCCAAAATAATTATTGCTACATAATAGTAGCACCCACTCTGGGTCATATAATTACAATTGATGTACAGCATGATAACAGTACATATAAAAGTGAAGAGCTAACTTACCTTGGAGGTACCAAAAAAAAACCTCCACATGGCACTATAAGCATCAGCACATCCTCCTAATGCTGACTGCCTTCATGCCTCTCCAAACTTGCAAAAGAAATGGTAGTTGCTCAGATCAGCTTAATTGCATAACACAGGTGCTTGTAAAGGGCGGGGTTTACTCTGAACACAGAAAAAAAAGAGATTTGCCACCCAGCACACTGCAGCAAAAACAATACTTAAATCCTACATGATAATAGCGATTCAGAGGTATTAGTTACATACATTTACAAATATATGAATAAGCGCCAGGCCAATCGTCAAGGCTCCTCTATACTGGCGTCCCTAGCATTAAGGGGTTCACGTCCGAGAAGCAAGGCACCCGAAAAAAATTCCAACCAAGGGCCATCCCCAGGGCATCACACGAAAAAGGGAAAAAGGTGATAGTGAAGTATAAAGAAAAGATGTGTAAGTATAAATCAATTAGTGTTAATGAAATGAGAAAGAATTAAAATGACATAAATAATATACAAACAAATAGAAAAGTGATAAAAGTATTCTATGTGAATTAAGTGGTGATGCCATGAGAAAGGCCCAGTCAGAACCCCATGGGGCCCCACTCCCAAACGCTCACCCCAAAATAATTATTGCTACATAATAGTAGCACCCACTCTGGGTCATATAATTACAATTGATGTACTGCATGATAACAGTACATATAAAAGCTGAGAGCTAACTTACCTTGGAGGTACCCCAAAAAACCTCCACATGGCACTATAAGCATCAGCACATCCTCCTAATGCTGACTGCCTTCATGCCTCTCCAAACTTGCAAAAGAAATGGTAGTTGCTCAGATCAGCTTAATTGCATAACACAGGTGCTTGTAAAGGGCGGGGTTTACTCTGAACACAGAAAAAAAAGAGATTTGCCCCCCAGCACACTGCAGCAAAAACAATACTTAAATCCTACATGATAATAGCGATTCAGAGGTATTAGTTACATACATTTACAAATATATGAATAAGCGCCAGGCCAATCATCAAGGCTCCTCTATACTGGCGTCCCTAGCATTAAGGGGTTCACGTCCGAGAAGCAAGGCACCCGAAAAAAATTCCAACCAAGGGCCATCCCCAGGGCATCACACGAAAAAGGGAAAAAGGTGATAGTGAAATATAAAGAAAAGATGTGTAAGTATAAATCAATAAGTGTTAATGAAATGAGAAAGAATTAAAATGACATAAATAATATACAAACAAATAGAAAAGTGATAAAAGTATTCTATGTGAATTAAGTGGTGATGCCATGAGAAAGGCCCAGTCAGAACCCTATGGGTCCCCACTCCCAAACGCTCACCCCAAAATAATTATTGCTACATAATAGTAGCACCCACTCTGGGTCATATAATTACAATTGATGTACTGCATGATAACAGTACATATAAAAGCTGAGAGCTAACTTACCTTGGAGGTACCCCAAAAAACCTCCACATGGCACTATAAGCATCAGCACATCCTCCTAATGCTGACTGCCTTCATGCCTCTCCAAACTTGCAAAAGAAATTGTAGTTGCTCAGATCAGCTTAATTGCATAACACAGGTGCTTGTAAAGGGCAGGGTTTACTCTGAACACAGAAAAAAAGAGATTTGCCCCCCAGCACACTGCAGCAAAAACAATACTTAAATCCTACATGATAATAGCGATTCAGAGGTATTAGTTACATACATTTGCAAATATATGAATAAGCGCCAGGCCAATCGTCAAGGCTCCTCTATACTGGCGTCCCTAGCATTAAGGGGTTCACGTCCGAGAAGCAAGGCACCCCAAAAAAATTCCAACCAAGGGCCATCCCCAGGGCATCACACGAAAAAGGGAAAAAGGTGATAGTGAAGTATAAAGAAAAGATGTGTAAGTATAAATCAATAAGTGTTAATGAAATGAGAAATAATTAAAATGACATAAATAATAGACAAACAAATAGAAAAGTGATAAAAGTATTCTATGTGAATTAAGTGGTGATGCCATGAGAAAGGCCCAGTCAGAACCCCATGGGGCCCCACTCCCAAACGCTCACCCCAAAATAATTATTGCTACATAATAGTAGCACCCACTCTGGGTCACATAATTACAATTGATGTACTGCATGATAACAGTACATATAAAAGCTGAGAGCTAACTTACCTTGGAGGTACCCCATAAAACCTCCACATGGCACTATAAGCATCAGCACATCCTCCTAATGCTGACTGCCTTCATGCCTCTCCAAACTTGCAAAAGAAATGGTAGTTGCTCAGATCAGCTTAATTGCATAACACAGGTGCTTGTAAAGGGCGGGGTTTACTTTGAACACAGAAAAGAAAGAGATTTGCCCCCCAGGCACACTGCAGCAAAAACAATACTTAAATCCTACATGATAATAGCGATTCAGAGGTATTAGTTACATACATTTACAAATATATGAATAAGCGCCAGGCCAATCGTCAAGGCTCCTCTATACTTTCGACCCTAGCATTAAGGGGTTCACGTCCGAGAAGCAAGGCACCCGAAAAAAATTCCAACCAAGGGCCATCCCCAGGGCATCACACGAAAAAGGGAAAAAGGTGATAGTGAAATATAAAGAAAAGATGTGTAAGTATAAATCAATAAGTGTTAATGAAATGAGAAAGAATTAAAATGACATAAATAATATACAAACAAATAGAAAAGTGATAAAAGTATTCTATGTGAATTAAGTGGTGATGCCATGAGAAAGGCCCAGTCAGAACCCCATGGGGCCCCACTCCCAAACGCTCACCCCAAAATAATTATTGCTACATAATAGTAGCACCCACTCTGGGTCATATAATTACAATTGATGTACTGCATGATAACAGTACATATAAAAGCTGAGAGCTAACTTACCTTGGAGGTACCCCAAAAAACCTCCACATGGCACTATAAGCATCAGCACATCCTCCTAATGCTGACTGCCTTCATGCCTCTCCAAACTTGCAAAAGAAATGTTAGTTGCTCAGATCAGCTTAATTGCATAACACAGGTGCTTGTAAAGGGCGGGGTTTACTCTGAACACAGAAAAAAAAGAGATTTGCCCCCCAGCACACTGCAGCAAAAACAATACTTAAATCCTACATGATAATAGTGATTCAGAGGTATTAGTTACATACATTTGCAAATATATGAATAAGCGCCAGGCCAATCGTCAAGGCTCCTCTATACTGGCGTCCCTAGCATTAAGGGGTTCACGTCCGAGAAGCAAGGCACCCGAAAAAAATTCCAACCAAGGGCCATCCCCAGGGCATCACACGAAAAAGGGAAAAAGGTGATAGTGAAGTATAAAGAAAAGATGTGTAAGTATAAATCAATAAGTGTTAATGAAATGAGAAAGAATTAAAATGACAAATAATATACAAACAAATAGAAAAGTGATAAAAGTATTCTATGTGAATTAAGTGGTGATGCCATGAGAAAGGCCCAGTCAGAACCCCATGGGGCCCCACTCCCAAACGCTCACCCCAAAATAATTATTGCTACATAATAGTAGCACCCACTTTGGGTCATATAATTACAATTGATGTACTGCATGATAACAGTACATATAAAAGCTGAGAGCTAACTTACCTTGGAGGTACCCCATAAAACCTCCACATGGCACTATAAGCATCAGCACATCCTCCTAATGCTGACTGCCTTCATGCCTCTCCAAACTTGCAAAAGAAATGGTAGTTGCTCAGATCAGCTTAATTGCATAACACAGGTGCTTGTAAAGGGCGGGGTTTACTCTGAACACAGAAAAAAAAGAGATTTGCCCCCCAGCACACTGCAGCAAAAACAATACTTAAATCCTACATGATAATAGCGATTCAGAGGTATTAGTTACATACATTTGCAAATATATGAATAAGTGCCAGGCCAATCGTCAAGGCTCCTCTATACTGGCGTCCCTAGCATTAAGGGTTCACGTCCGAGAAGCAAGGCACCCCAAAAAAATTCCAACCAAGGGCCATCCCCAGGGCATCACACGAAAAAGGGAAAAAGGTGATAGTGAAGTATAAAGAAAAGATGTGTAAGTATAAATCAATAAGTGTTAATGAAATGAGAAAGAATTAAAATGACATAAATAATAGACAAACAAATAGAAAAGTGATAAAAGTATTCTATGTGAATTAAGTGGTGATGCCATGAGAAAGGCCCAGTCAGAACCCCATGGGGCCCCACTCCCAAACGCTCACCCCAAAATAATTATTGCTACATAATAGTAGCACCCACTCTGGGTCATATAATTATAATTGATGTACTGCATGATAACAGTACATATAAAAGCTGAGAGCTAACTTACCTTGGAGGTACCCCAAAAAACCTCCACATGGCACTATAAGCATCAGCACATCCTCCTAATGCTGACTGCCTTCATGCCTCTCCAAACTTGCAAAAGAAATGGTAGTTGCTCAGGTCAGCTTAATTGCATAACACAGGTGCTTGTAAAGGGCGGGGTTTACTCTGAACACAGAAAAAAAGAGATTTGCCCCCCAGCACACTGCAGCAAAAACAATACTTAAATCCTACATGATAATAGCGATTCAGAGGTATTAGTTACATACATTTACAAATATATGAATAAGCGCCAGGCCAATCGTCAAGGCTCCTCTGTACTGGCGTCTCTAGCATTAAGGGGTTCACGTCCGAGAAGCAAGGCACCCCAAAAAAATTCCAACCAAGGGCCATCCCCAGGGCATCACACGAAAAAGGGAAAAAGGTGATAGTGAAGTATAAAGAAAAGATGTGTAAGTATAAATCAATAAGTGTTAATGAAATGAGAAAGAATTAAAATGACATAAATAATATACAAACAAATAGAAAATTGATAAAAGTATTCTATGTGAATTAAGTGGTGATGCCATGAGAAAGGCCCTGTCAGAACCCCATGGGGCCCCACTCCCAAACGCTCACCCCGAAATAATTATTGCTACATAATAGTAGCACCCACTCTGGGTCATATAATTACAATTGATGTACTGCATGATAACAGTACATATAAAAGCTGAGAGCTAACTTACCTTGGAGGTACCCCAAAAAACCTCCACATGGCACTATAAGCATCAGCACATCCTCCTAATGCTGACTGCCTTCATGCCTCTCCAAACTTGCAAAAGAAATGGTAGTTGCTCAGATCAGCTTAATTGCATAACACAGGTGCTTGTAAAGGGCGGGGTTTACTCTGAACACAGAAAAAAAAGAGATTTGCCCCCCAGCACACTGCAGCAAAAACAATACTTAAATCCTACATGATAATAGCGATTCAGAGGTATTAGTTACATACATTTGCAAATATATAAATAAGCGCCAGGCCAATCGTCAAGGCTCCTCTATACTGGCATCCCTAGCATTAAGGGGTTCACGTCCGAGAAGCAAGGCACCCCAAAAAAATTCCAACCAAGGGCCATCCCCAGGGCATCACACGAAAAAGGGAAAAAGGTGATAGTGAAGTATAAAGAAAAGATGTGTAAGTATAAATCAATAAGTGTTAATTAAATGAGAAAGAATTAAAATGACATAAATAATATACAAACAAATAGAAAAGTGATAAAAGTATTCTATGTGAATTAAGTGGTGATGCCATGAGAAAGGCCCAGTCAGAACCCCATGGGGCCCCACACCCAAACGCTCACCCCAAAATAATTATTGCTACATAATAGTTGCACCCACTCTGGGTCATATAATTACAATTGATGTACTGCATGATAACAGTACATATAAAAGCTGAGAGCTAACTTACCTTGGAGGTACCCCATAAAACCTCCACATGGCACTATAAGCATCAGCACATCCTCCTAATGCTGACTGCCTTCATGCCTCTCCAAACTTGCAAAAGAAATGGTAGTTGCTCAGATCAGCTTAATTGCATAAAACAGGTGCTTGTAAAGGACGGGGTTTACTCTGAACACAGAAAAGAAAGAGATTTGCCCGCCAGCACACTGCAGCAAAAACAATACTTAAATCCTACATGCTAATAGCGATTCAGAGGTATTAGTTACATACATTTACAAATATATGAATAAGCGCCAGGCCAATCGTCATGGCTCCTCTATACTGGCGTCCCTAGCATTAAGGGGTTCACGTCCGAGAAGCAAGGCACCCCAAAAAAATTCCAACCAAGGGCCATCCCCAGGGCATCACACGAAAAAGGGAAAAAGGTGATAGTGAAGTATAAAGAAAAGATGTGTAAGTATAAATCAATAAGTGTTAATGAAATGAGAAAGAATTAAAATGACATAAATAATATGCAAACAAATAGAAAAGTGATAAAAGTATTCTATGTGAATTAAGTGGTGATGCCATGAGAAAGGCCCAGTCAGAACCCCATGGGGCCCCACTCCCAAACGCTCACCCCAAAATAATTATTGCTACATAATAGTAGCACCCACTCTAGGTCATATAATTACAATTGATGTACTGCATGATAACATTAAATATAAAAGCTGAGAGCTAACTTACATTGGAGGTACCCCAAAAAACCTCCACATGGCACTATACGCATCAGCACATCCTCCTAATGCTGACTGCTTTCATGCCTCTCCAAACTTGCAAAAGAAATGGTAGTTGCTCAGATCAGCTTAATTGCATAACACAGGTGCTTGTAAAGGGCGGGGTTTACTCTGAACACAGAAAAAAAAGAGAATTGCCCCCCAGCACACTGCAGCAAAAACAATACTTAAATCCTACATGATAATAGCGATTCAGAGGTATTAGTTACATACATTTGCAAATATATGAATAAGCGCCAGGCCAATCGTCAAGGCTCCTGTATACTGGCGTCCCTAGCATTAAGGGGTTCACGTCCGAGAAGCAAGGCACCCCAAAAAAATTCCAACCAAGGGCCATCCCCAGGGCATCACACGAAAAAGGGAAAAAGGTGATAGTGAAGTATAAAGAAAAGATGTGTAAGTATAAATCAATAAGTGTTAATGAAATGAGAAAGAATTAAAATGACATAAATAATATACAAACAAATAGAAAAGTGATAAAAGTATTCTATGTGAATTAAGTGGTGATGCCATGAGAAAGGCCCAGTGAGAACCCCATGGGGCCCCACTCCCAAACGCTCACCCCAAAATAATTATTGCTACATAATAGTAGCACCCACTCTGGGTCATATAATTATAATTGATGTACTGCATGATAACAGTACATATAAAAGCTGAGAGCTAACTTACCTTGGAGGTAATCCAAAAAACCTCCACATGGCACTATAAGCATCAGCACATCCTGCTAATGCTGACTGCCTTCATGCCTCTCCAAACTTGCAAAAGAAATGGTAGTTGCTCAGGTCAGCTTAATTGCATAACACAGGTGCTTGTAAAGGGCGGGGTTTACTCTAAACACAGAAAAAAAGAGATTTGCCCCCCAGCACACTGCAGCAAAAACAATACTTAAATCCTACATGATAATAGCGATTCAGAGGTATTAGTTACATACATTTACAAATATATGAATAAGCGCCAGGCCAATCGTCATGGCTCCTCTGTACTGGCGTCCCTAGCATTAAGGGGTTCACGTCCGAGAAGCAAGGCACCCCAAAAAAATTCCAACCAAGGGCCATCCCCAGGGCATCACACGAAAAAGGGAAAAAGGTGATAGTGAAGTATAAAGAAAAGATGTGTAAGTATAAATCAATAAGTGTTAATGAAATGAGAAAGAATTAAAAAGACATAAATAATATACAAACAAATAGAAAAGTGATAAAAGTATTCTATGTGAATTAAGTGGTGATGCCATGAGAAAGGCCCAGTCAGAACCCCATGGGGCCCCACTCCCAAATGCTCACCCCAAAATAATTATTGCTACATAATAGTAGCACCCACTCTGGGTCATATAATTACAATTGATGTACTGCATGATAACAGTACATATAAAAGCTGAGAGCTAACTTACCTTGGAGGTACCCCAAAAAACCTCCACATGGCACTATAAGCATCAGCACATCCTCCTAATGCTGACTGCCTTCATGCCTCTCCAAACTTGCAAAAGAAATGGTAGTTGCTCAGATCAGCTTAATTGCATAACACAGGTGCTTGTAAAGGGCGGGGTTTACTCTGAACACAGAACAAAAAGAGATTTGCCCCCCAGCACACTGCAGCAAAAACAATACTTAAATCCTACATGATAATAGCGATTCAGAGGTATTAGTTACATACATTTGCAAATATATGAATAAGCGCCAGGCCAATCGTCAAGGCTCCTCTATACTGGCGTCCCTAGCATTAAGGGGTTCACGTCCGAGAAGCAAGGCACCCCAAAAAAATTCCAACCAAGGGCCATCCCCAGGGCATCACACGAAAAAGGGAAAAAGGTGATAGTGAAGTATAAAGAAAAGATGTGTAAGTATAAATCAATAAGTGTTAATGAAATGAGAAAGAATTAAAATGACAAATAATATACAAACAAATAGAAAAGTGATAAAAGTATTCTATGTGAATTAAGTGGTGATGCCATGAGAAAGGCCCAGTCAGAACCCCATGGGGCCCCACTCCCAAACGCTCACCCCAAAATAATTATTGCTACATAATAGTTGCACCCACTCTGGGTCATATAATTATAATTGATGTACTGCATGATAACAGTACATATAAAAGCTGAGAGCTAACTTACCTTGGAGGTACCCCAAAAAACCTCCACATGGCACTATAAGCATCAGCACATCCTCCTAATGCTGACTGCCTTCATGCCTCTCCAAACTTGCAAAAGAAATGGTAGTTGCTCAGATCAGCTTAATTGCATAACACAGGTGCTTGTAAAGGGCGGGGTTTACTCTGAACACAGAAAAAAAAGAGATTTGCCCCCCAGCACACTGCAGCAAAAACAATACTTAAATCCTACATGATAATAGCGATTCAGAGGTATTAGTTACATACATTTACAAATATATGAATAAGCGCCAGGCCAATCATCATGGCTCCTCTATACTGGCGTCCCTAGCATTAAGGGGTTCACGTCCGAGAAGCAAGGCACCCCAAAAAAATTCCAACCAAGGGCCATCCCCAGGGCATCACACGAAAAAGGGAAAAAGGTGATAGTGAAGTATAAAGAAAAGATGTGTAAGTATAAATCAATAAGTGTTAATGAAATGAGAAAGAATTAAAATGACATAAATAATATACAAACAAATAGAAAAGTGATAAAAGTATTCTATGTGAATTAAGTGGTGATGCCATGAGAAAGGCCCAGTCAGAACCCCATGGGGCCCCACTCCCAAACGCTCACCCCAAAATAATTATTGCTACATAATAGTAGCACCCACTCTGGGTCATATAATTACAATTGATGTACTGCATGATAACAGTACATATAAAAGCTGAGAGCTAACTTACCTTGGAGGTACCCCAAAAAACCTCCACATGGCACTATAAGCATCAGCACATCCTCCTAATGCTGACTGCCTTCATGCCTCTCCAAACTTGCAAAAGAAATGGTAGTTGCTCAGATCAGCTTAATTGCATAACACAGGTGCTTGTAAAGGGCGGGGTTTACTCTGAACACAGAAAAGAAAGAGATTTGCCCCCCAGCACACTGCAGCAAAAACAATACTTAAATCCTACATGATAATAGCGATTCAGAGGTATTAGTTACATACATTTGCAAATATATGAATAAGCGCCAGGCCAATCGTCAAGGCTCCTCTATACTGGCGTCCCTAGCATTAAGGGGTTAACGTCCGAGAAGCAAGGCACCCCAAAAAAATTCCAACCAAGGGCCATCCCCAGGGCATCACACGAAAAAGGGAAAAAGGTGATAGTGAAGTATAAAGAAAAGATGTGTAAGTATAAATCAATAAGTGTTAATGAAATGAGAAAGAATTAAAATGACATAAATATTATATGCAAACAAATAGAAAAGTGATAAAAGTATTCTATGTGAATTAAGTGGTGATGCCATGAGAAAGGCCCAGTCAGAACCCCATGGGGCCCCACTCCCAAACGCTCACCCCAAAATAATTATTGCTACATAATAGTAGCACCCACTCTGGGTCATATAATTACAATTGATGTACTGCATGATAACAGTACATATAAAAGCTGAGAGCTAACTTACCTTGGAGGTACCCCAAAAAACCTCCACATGGCACTATAAGCATCAGCACATCCTCCTAATGCTGACTGCTTTCATGCCTCTCCAAACTTGCAAAAGAAATGGTAGTTGCTCAGATCAGCTTAATTGCATAACACAGGTGCTTGTAAAGGGCGGGGTTTACTCTGAACACAGAAAAGAAAGAGATTGGCCCCCCAGCACACTGCAGCAAAAACAATACTTAAATCCTACATGATAATAGCGATTCAGAGGTATTAGTTACATACATTTGCAAATATATGAATAAGCGCCAGGCCAATCGTCAAGGCTCCTCTATACTGGCGTCCCTAGCATTAAGGGGTTCACGTCCGAGAAGCAAGGCACCCGAAAAAAATTCCAACCAAGGGCCATCCCCAGGGCATCACACGAAAAAGGGAAAAAGGTGATAGTGAAGTATAAAGAAAAGATGTGTAAGTATTAATCAATAAGTGTTAATGAAATGAGAAAGAATTAAAATGACATAAATAATATGCAAACAAATAGAAAAGTGATAAAAGTATTGTATGTGAATTAAGTGGTGATGCCATGAGAAAGGCCCAGTCAGAACCCCATGGGGCCCCACTCCCAAACGCTCACCCCAAAATAATTATTGCTACATAATAGTAGCACCCACTCTGGGTCATATAATTACAATTGATGTACTGCATGATAACAGTACATATAAAAGCTGAGAGCTAACTTACATTGGAGGTACCCCAAAAAACCTCCACATGGCACTATACGCATCAGCACATCCTCCTAATGCTGACTGCTTTCATGCCTCTCCAAACTTGCAAAAGAAATGGTAGTTGCTCAGATCAGCTTAATTGCATAACACAGGTGCTTGTAAAGGGCGGGGTTTACTCTGAACACAGAAAAAAAAGAGAATTGCCCCCCAGCACACTGCAGCAAAAACAATACTTAAATCCTACATGATAATAGCGATTCAGAGGTATTAGTTACATACATTTGCAAATATATGAATAAGCGCCAGGCCAATCGTCAAGGCTCCTCTATACTGGCGTCCCTAGCATTAAGGGGTTCACGTCCGAGAAGCAAGGCACCCCAAAAAAATTCCAACCAAGGGCCATCCCCAGGGCATCACACGAAAAAGGGAAAAAGGTGATAGTGAAGTATAAAGAAAAGATGTGTAAGTATAAATCAATAAGTGTTAATGAAATGAGAAAGAATTAAAATGACAAATAATAGACAAACAAATAGAAAAGTGATAAAAGTATTCTATGTGAATTAAGTGGTGATGCCATGAGAAAGGCCCAGTCAGAACCCCATGGGGCCCCACTCCCAAACGCTCACCCCAAAATAATTATTGCTACATAATAGTAGCACCCACTCTGGGTCATATAATTACAATTGATGTACTGCATGATAACAGTACATATAAAAGCTGAGAGCTAACTTACCTTGGAGGTACCCCATAAAACCTCCACATGGCACTATAAGCATCAGCACATCCTCCTAATGCTGACTGCCTTCATGCCTCTCCAAACTTGCAAAAGAAATGGTAGTTGCTCAGATCAGCTTAATTGCATAAAACAGGTGCTTGTAAAGGACGGGGTTTACTCTGAACACAGAAAAGAAAGAGATTTGCCCCCCAGCACACTGCAGCAAAAACAATACTTAAATCCTACATGATAATAGCGATTCAGAGGTATTAGTTACATACATTTACAAATATATGAATAAGCGCCAGGCCAATCGTCATGGCTCCTCTATACTGGCGTCCCTAGCATTAAGGGGTTCACGTCCGAGAAGCAAGGCACCCCAAAAAAATTCCAACCAAGGGCCATCCCCAGGGCATCACACGAAAAAGGGAAAAAGGTGATAGTGAAGTATAAAGAAAAGATGTGTAAGTATAAATCAATAAGTGTTAATGAAATGAGAAAGAATTAAAATGACATAAATAATATGCAAACAAATAGAAAAGTGATAAAAGTATTCTATGTGAATTAAGTGGTGATGCCATGAGAAAGGCCCAGTCAGAACCCCATGGGGCCCCACTCCCAAACGCTCACCCCAAAATAATTATTGCTACATAATAGTAGCACCCACTCTGGGTCATATAATTACAATTGATGTACTGCATGATAACATTAAATATAAAAGCTGAGAGCTAACTTACATTGGAGGTACCCCAAAAAACCTCCACATGGCACTATACGCATCAGCACATCCTCCTAATGCTGACTGCTTTCATGCCTCTCCAAACTTGCAAAAGAAATGGTAGTTGCTCAGATCAGCTTAATTGCATAACACAGGTGCTTGTAAAGGGCGGGGTTTACTCTGAACACAGAACAAAAAGAGAATTGCCCCCCAGCACACTGCAGCAAAAACAATACTTAAATCCTACATGATAATAGCGATTCAGAGGTATTAGTTACATACATTTGCAAATATATGAATAAGCGCCAGGCCAATCGTCAAGGCTCCTCTATACTGGCGTCCCTAGCATTAAGGGGTTCACGTCCGAGAAGCAAGGCACCCCAAAAAAATTCCAACCAAGGGCCATCCCCAGGGCATCACACGAAAAAGGGAAAAAGGTGATAGTGAAGTATAAAGAAAAGATGTGTAAGTATAAATCAATAAGTGTTAATGAAATGAGAAAGAATTAAAATGACATAAATAATATACAAACAAATAGAAAAGTGATAAAAGTATTCTATGTGAATTAAGTGGTGATGCCATGAGAAAGGCCCAGTGAGAACCCCATGGGGCCCCACTCCCAAACGCTCACCCCAAAATAATTATTGCTACATAATAGTAGCACCCACTCTGGGTCATATAATTATAATTGATGTACTGCATGATAACAGTACATATAAAAGCTGAGAGCTAACTTACCTTGGAGGTAATCCAAAAAACCTCCACATGGCACTATAAGCATCAGCACATCCTGCTAATGCTGACTGCCTTCATGCCTCTCCAAACTTGCAAAAGAAATGGTAGTTGCTCAGGTCAGCTTAATTGCATAACACAGGTGCTTGTAAAGGGCGGGGTTTACTCTAAACACAGAAAAAAAGAGATTTGCCCCCCAGCACACTGCAGCAAAAACAATACTTAAATCCTACATGATAATAGCGATTCAGAGGTATTAGTTACATACATTTACAAATATATGAATAAGCGCCAGGCCAATCGTCATGGCTCCTCTGTACTGGCGTCCCTAGCATTAAGGGGTTCACGTCCGAGAAGCAAGGCACCCCAAAAAAATTCCAACCAAGGGCCATCCCCAGGGCATCACACGAAAAAGGGAAAAAGGTGATAGTGAAGTATAAAGAAAAGATGTGTAAGTATAAATCAATAAGTGTTAATGAAATGAGAAAGAATTAAAAAGACATAAATAATATACAAACAAATAGAAAAGTGATAAAAGTATTCTATGTGAATTAAGTGGTGATGCCATGAGAAAGGCCCAGTCAGAACCCCATGGGGCCCCACTCCCAAACGCTCACCCCAAAATAATTATTGCTACATAATAGTAGCACCCACTCTGGGTCATATAATTACAATTGATGTACTGCATGATAACAGTACATATAAAAGCTGAGAGCTAACTTACCTTGGAGGTACCCCAAAAAACCTCCACATGGCACTATAAGCATCAGCACATCCTCCTAATGCTGACTGCCTTCATGCCTCTCCAAACTTGCAAAAGAAATGGTAGTTGCTCAGATCAGCTTAATTGCATAACACAGGTGCTTGTAAAGGGCGGGGTTTACTCTGAACACAGAAAAAAAAGAGATTTGCCCCCCAGCACACTGCAGCAAAAACAATACTTAAATCCTACATGATAATAGCGATTCAGAGGTATTAGTTACATACATTTACAAATATATGAATAAGCGCCAGGCCAATCATCATGGCTCCTCTATACTGGCGTCCCTAGCATTAAGGGGTTCACGTCCGAGAAGCAAGGCACCCCAAAAAAATTCCAACCAAGGGCCATCCCCAGGGCATCACACGAAAAAGGGAAAAAGGTGATAGTGAAGTATAAAGAAAAGATGTGTAAGTATAAATCAATAAGTGTTAATGAAATGAGAAAGAATTAAAATGACATAAATAATATACAAACAAATAGAAAAGTGATAAAAGTATTCTATGTGAATTAAGTGGTGATGCCATGAGAAAGGCCCAGTCAGAACCCCATGGGGCCCCACTCCCAAACGCTCACCCCAAAATAATTATTGCTACATAATAGTAGCACCCACTCTGGGTCATATAATTACAATTGATGTACTGCATGATAACAGTACATATAAAAGCTGAGAGCTAACTTACCTTGGAGGTACCCCAAATAACCTCCACATGGCACTATAAGCATCAGCACATCCTCCTAATGCTGACTGCCTTCATGCCTCTCCAAACTTGCAAAAGAAATGGTAGTTGCTCAGATCAGCTTAATTGCATAACACAGGTGCTTGTAAAGGGCGGGGTTTACTCTGAACACAGAAAAGAAAGAGATTTGCCCCCCAGCACACTGCAGCAAAAACAATACTTAAATCCTACATGATAATAGCGATTCAGAGGTATTAGTTACATACATTTGCAAATATATGAATAAGCGCCAGGCCAATCGTCAAGGCTCCTCTATACTGGCGTCCCTAGCATTAAGGGGTTAACGTCCGAGAAGCAAGGCACCCCAAAAAAATTCCAACCAAGGGCCATCCCCAGGGCATCACACGAAAAAGGGAAAAAGGTGATAGTGAAGTATAAAGAAAAGATGTGTAAGTATAAATCAATAAGTGTTAATGAAATGAGAAAGAATTAAAATGACATAAAAATTATATGCAAACAAATAGAAAAGTGATAAAAGTATTCTATGTGAATTAAGTGGTGATGCCATGAGAAAGGCCCAGTCAGAACCCCATGGGGCCCCACTCCCAAACGCTCACCCCAAAATAATTATTGCTACATAATAGTAGCACCCACTCTGGGTCATATAATTACAATTGATGTACTGCATGATAACAGTACATATAAAAGCTGAGAGCTAACTTACCTTGGAGGTACCCCAAAAAACCTCCACATGGCACTATAAGCATCAGCACATCCTCCTAATGCTGACTGCTTTCATGCCTCTCCAAACTTGCAAAAGAAATGGTAGTTGCTCAGATCAGCTTAATTGCATAACACAGGTGCTTGTAAAGGGCGGGGTTTACTCTGAACACAGAAAAGAAAGAGATTGGCCCCCCAGCACACTGCAGCAAAAACAATACTTAAATCCTACATGATAATAGCGATTCAGAGGTATTAGTTACATACATTTGCAAATATATGAATAAGCACCAGGCCAATCGTCAAGGCTCCTCTATACTGGTGTCCCTAGCATTAAGGGGTTCACGTCCGAGAAGCAAGGCACCCGAAAAAAATTCCAACCAAGGGCCATCCCCAGGGCATCACACGAAAAAGGGAAAAAGGTGATAGTGAAGTATAAAGAAAAGATGTGTAAGTATTAATCAATAAGTGTTAATGAAATGAGAAAGAATTAAAATGACATAAATAATATGCAAACAAATAGAAAAGTGATAAAAGTATTCTATGTGAATTAAGTGGTGATGCCATGAGAAAGGCCCAGTCAGAACCCCATGGGGCCCCACTCCCAAATGCTCACCCCAAAATAATTATTGCTACATAATAGTAGCACCCACTCTGGGTCATATAATTACAATTGATGTACTGCATGATAACAGTAAATATAAAAGCTGAGAGCTAACTTACCTTGGAGGTACCCCAAAAAACCTCCACATGGCACTATAAGCATCAGCACATCCTCTTAATGCTGACTGCTTTCATGCCTCTCCAAACTTGCAAAAGAAATGGTAGTTGCTCAGATCAGCTTAATTGCATAACACAGGTGCTTGTAAAGGGCGGGGTTTACTCTGAACACAGAAAAAAAAGAGATTTGCCCCCCAGCACACTGCAGCAAAAACAATACTTAAATCCTACATGATAATAGCGATTCAGAGGTATTAGTTACATACATTTGCAAATATATGAATAAGCGCCAGGCCAATCGTCAAGGCTCCTCTATACTGGCGTCCCTAGCATTAAGGGGTTCACGTCCGAGAAGCAAGGCACCCGAAAAAAATTCCAACCAAGGGCCATCCCCAGGGCATCACACGAAAAAGGGAAAAAGGTGATAGTGAAGTATAAAGAAAAGATGTGTAAGTATAAATCAATAAGTGTTAATGAAATGAGAAAGAATTAAAATGACATAAATAATAGACAAACAAATAGAAAAGTGATAAAAGTATTCTATGTGAATTAAGTGGTGATGCCATGAGAAAGGCCCAGTCAGAACCCCATGGGGCCCCACTCCCAAACGCTCACCCCAAAATAATTATTGCTACATAATAGTAGCACCCACTCTGGGTCATATAATTACAATTGATGTACTGCATGATAACATTAAATATAAAAGCTGAGAGCTAACTTACATTGGAGGTACCCCAAAAAACCTCCACATGGCACTATACGCATCAGCACATCCTCCTAATGCTGACTGCTTTCATGCCTCTCCAAACTTGCAAAAAAAATGGTAGTTGCTCAGATCAGCTTAATTGCATAACACAGGTGCTTGTAAAGGGCGGGGTTTACTCTGAACACAGAAAAAAAAGAGAATTGCCCCCCAGCACACTGCAGCAAAAACAATACTTAAATCCTACATGATAATAGCGATTCAGAGGTATTAGTTACATACATTTGCAAATATATGAATAAGCGCCAGGCCAATCGTCAAGGCTCCTCTATACTGGCGTCCCTAGCATTAAGGGGTTCACGTCCGAGAAGCAAGGCACCCCAAAAAAATTCCAACCAAGGGCCATCCCCAGGGCATCACACGAAAAAGGGAAAAAGGTGATAGTGAAGTATAAAGAAAAGATGTGTAAGTATAAATCAATAAGTGTTAATGAAATGAGAAAGAATTAAAATGACATAAATAATATACAAACAAATAGAAAAGTGATAAAAGTATTCTATGTGAATTAAGTGGTGATGCCATGAGAAAGGCCCAGTGAGAACCCCATGGGGCCCCACTCCCAAACGCTCACCCCAAAATAATTATTGCTACATAATAGTAGCACCCACTCTGGGTCATATAATTATAATTGATGTACTGCATGATAACAGTACATATAAAAGCTGAGAGCTAACTTACCTTGGAGGTAATCCAAAAAACCTCCACATGGCACTATAAGCATCAGCACATCCTGCTAATGCTGACTGCCTTCATGCCTCTCCAAACTTGCAAAAGAAATGGTAGTTGCTCAGGTCAGCTTAATTGCATAACACAGGTGCTTGTAAAGGGCGGGGTTTACTCTAAACACAGAAAAAAAGAGATTTGCCCCCCAGCACACTGCAGCAAAAACAATACTTAAATCCTACATGATAATAGCGATTCAGAGGTATTAGTTACATACATTTACAAATATATGAATAAGCGCCAGGCCAATCGTCATGGCTCCTCTGTACTGGCGTCCCTAGCATTAAGGGGTTCACGTCCGAGAAGCAAGGCACCCCAAAAAAATTCCAACCAAGGGCCATCCCCAGGGCATCACACGAAAAAGGGAAAAAGGTGATAGTGAAGTATAAAGAAAAGATGTGTAAGTATAAATCAATAAGTGTTAATGAAATGAGAAAGAATTAAAAAGACATAAATAATATACAAACAAATAGAAAAGTGATAAAAGTATTCTATGTGAATTAAGTGGTGATGCCATGAGAAAGGCCCAGTCAGAACCCCATGGGGCCCCACTCCCAAACGCTCACCCCAAAATAATTATTGCTACATAATAGTAGCACCCACTCTGGGTCATATAATTACAATTGATGTACTGCATGATAACAGTACATATAAAAGCTGAGAGCTAACTTACCTTGGAGGTACCCCAAAAAACCTCCACATGGCACTATAAGCATCAACACATCCTCCTAATGCTGACTGCCTTCATGCCTCTCCAAACTTGCAAAAGAAATGGTAGTTGCTCAGATCAGCTTAATTGCATAACACAGGTGCTTGTAAAGGGCGGGGTTTACTCTGAACACAGAACAAAAAGAGATTTGCCCCCCAGCACACTGCAGCAAAAACAATACTTAAATCCTACTTGATAATAGCGATTCAGAGGTATTAGTTACATACATTTGCAAATATATGAATAAGTGCCAGGCCAATCGTCAAGGCTCCTCTATACTGGCGTCCCTAGCATTAAGGGGTTCACGTCCGAGAAGCAAGGCACCCCAAAAAAATTCCAACCAAGGGCCATCCCCAGGGCATCACACGAAAAAGGGAAAAAGGTGATAGTGAAGAATAAAGAAAAGATGTGTAAGTATAAATCAATAAGTGTTAATGAAATGAGAAAGAATTAAAATGACAAATAATATACAAACAAATAGAAAAGTGATAAAAGTATTCTATGTGAATTAAGTGGTGATGCCATGAGAAAGGCCCAGTCAGAACCCCATGGGGCCCCACTCCCAAACGCTCACCCCAAAATAATTATTGCTACATAATAGTAGCACCCACTCTGGGTCATATAATTATAATTGATGTACTGCATGATAACAGTACATATAAAAGCTGAGAGCTAACTTACCTTGGAGGTACCCCAAAAAACCTCCACATGGCACTATAAGCATCAGCACATCCTCCTAATGCTGACTGCCTTCATGCCTCTCCAAACTTGCAAAAGAAATGGTAGTTGCTCAGATCAGCTTAATTGCATAACACAGGTGCTTGTAAAGTGCGGGGTTTACTCTGAACACAGAAAAAAAAGAGATTTGCCCCCCAGCACACTGCAGCAAAAACAATACTTAAATCCTACATGATAATAGCGATTCAGAGGTATTAGTTACATACATTTACAAATATATGAATAAGCGCCAGGCCAATCATCATGGCTCCTCTATACTGGCGTCCCTAGCATTAAGGGGTTCACGTCCGAGAAGCAAGGCACCCCAAAAAAATTCCAACCAAGGGCCATCCCCAGGGCATCACACGAAAAAGGGAAAAAGGTGATAGTGAAGTATAAAGAAAAGATGTGTAAGTATAAATCAATAAGTGTTAATGAAATGAGAAAGAATTAAAATGACATAAATAATATACAAACAAATAGAAAAGTGATAAAAGTATTCTATGTGAATTAAGTGGTGATGCCATGAGAAAGGCCCAGTCAGAACCCCATGGGGCCCCACTCCCAAACGCTCACCCCAAAATAATTATTGCTACATAATAGTAGCACCCACTCTGGGTCATATAATTACAATTGATGTACTGCATGATAACAGTACATATAAAAGCTGAGAGCTAACTTACCTTGGAGGTACCCCAAAAAACCTCCACATGGCACTATAAGCATCAGCACATCCTCCTAATGCTGACTGCCTTCATGCCTCTCCAAACTTGCAAAAGAAATGGTAGTTGCTCAGATCAGCTTAATTGCATAACACAGGTGCTTGTAAAGGGCGGGGTTTACTCTGAACACAGAAAAGAAAGAGATTTGCCCCCCAGCACACTGCAGCAAAAACAATACTTAAATCCTACATGATAATAGCGATTCAGAGGTATTAGTTACATACATTTGCAAATATATGAATAAGCGCCAGGCCAATCGTCAAGGCTCCTCTATACTGGCGTCCCTAGCATTAAGGGGTTAACGTCCGAGAAGCAAGGCACCCCAAAAAAATTCCAACCAAGGGCCATCCCCAGGGCATCACACGAAAAAGGGAAAAAGGTGATAGTGAAGTATAAAGAAAAGATGTGTAAGTATAAATCAATAAGTGTTAATGAAATGAGAAAGAATTAAAATGACATAAAAATTATATGCAAACAAATAGAAAAGTGATAAAAGTATTCTATGTGAATTAAGTGGTGATGCCATGAGAAAGGCCCAGTCAGAACCCCATGGGGCCCCACTCCCAAACGCTCACCCCAAAATAATTATTGCTACATAATAGTAGCACCCACTCTGGGTCATATAATTACAATTGATGTACTGCATGATAACAGTACATATAAAAGCTGAGAGCTAACTTACCTTGGAGGTACCCCAAAAAACCTCCACATGGCACTATAAGCATCAGCACATCCTCCTAATGCTGACTGCTTTCATGCCTCTCCAAACTTGCAAAAGAAATGGTAGTTGCTCAGATCAGCTTAATTGCATAACACAGGTGCTTGTAAAGGGCGGGGTTTACTCTGAACACAGAAAAGAAAGAGATTGGCCCCCCAGCACACTGCAGCAAAAACAATACTTAAATCCTACATGATAATAGCGATTCAGAGGTATTAGTTACATACATTTGCAAATATATGAATAAGCGCCAGGCCAATCGTCAAGGCTCCTCTATACTGGCGTCCCTAGCATTAAGGGGTTCACGTCCGAGAAGCAAGGCACCCGAAAAAAATTCCAACCAAGGGCCATCCCCAGGGCATCACACGAAAAAGGGAAAAAGGTGATAGTGAAGTATAAAGAAAAGATGTGTAAGTATTAATCAATAAGTGTTAATGAAATGAGAAAGAATTAAAATGACATAAATAATATGCAAACAAATAGAAAAGTGATAAAAGTATTCTATGTGAATTAAGTGGTGATGCCATGAGAAAGGCCCAGTCAGAACCCCATGGGGCCCCACTCCCAAATGCTCACCCCAAAATAATTATTGCTACATAATAGTAGCACCCACTCTGGGTCATATAATTACAATTGATGTACTGCATGATAACAGTAAATATAAAAGCTGAGAGCTAACTTACCTTGGAGGTACCCCAAAAAACCTCCACATGGCACTATAAGCATCAGCACATCCTCCTAATGCTGACTGCCTTCATGCCTCTCCAAACTTGCAAAAGAAATGGTAGTTGCTCAGATCAGCTTAATTGCATAACACAGGTGCTTGTAAAGGGCGGGGTTTACTCTGAACACAGAACAAAAAGAGATTTGCCCCCCAGCACACTGCAGCAAAAACAATACTTAAATCCTACTTGATAATAGCGATTCAGAGGTATTAGTTACATACATTTGCAAATATATGAATAAGTGCCAGGCCAATCGTCAAGGCTCCTCTATACTGGCGTCCCTAGCATTAAGGGGTTCACGTCCGAGAAGCAAGGCACCCCAAAAAAATTCCAACCAAGGGCCATCCCCAGGGCATCACACGAAAAAGGGAAAAAGGTGATAGTGAAGAATAAAGAAAAGATGTGTAAGTATAAATCAATAAGTGTTAATGAAATGAGAAAGAATTAAAATGACAAATAATATACAAACAAATAGAAAAGTGATAAAAGTATTCTATGTGAATTAAGTGGTGATGCCATGAGAAAGGCCCAGTCAGAACCCCATGGGGCCCCACTCCCAAACGCTCACCCCAAAATAATTATTGCTACATAATAGTAGCACCCACTCTGGGTCATATAATTATAATTGATGTACTGCATGATAACAGTACATATAAAAGCTGAGAGCTAACTTACCTTGGAGGTACCCCAAAAAACCTCCACATGGCACTATAAGCATCAGCACATCCTCCTAATGCTGACTGCCTTCATGCCTCTCCAAACTTGCAAAAGAAATGGTAGTTGCTCAGATCAGCTTAATTGCATAACACAGGTGCTTGTAAAGTGCGGGGTTTACTCTGAACACAGAAAAAAAAGAGATTTGCCCCCCAGCACACTGCAGCAAAAACAATACATAAATCCTACATGATAATAGCGATTCAGAGGTATTAGTTACATACATTTACAAATATATGAATAAGCGCCAGGCCAATCATCATGGCTCCTCTATACTGGCGTCCCTAGCATTAAGGGGTTCACGTCCGAGAAGCAAGGCACCCCAAAAAAATTCCAACCAAGGGCCATCCCCAGGGCATCACACGAAAAAGGGAAAAAGGTGATAGTGAAGTATAAAGAAAAGATGTGTAAGTATAAATCAATAAGTGTTAATGAAATGAGAAAGAATTAAAATGACATAAATAATATACAAACAAATAGAAAAGTGATAAAAGTATTCTATGTGAATTAAGTGGTGATGCCATGAGAAAGGCCCAGTCAGAACCCCATGGGGCCCCACTCCCAAACGCTCACCCCAAAATAATTATTGCTACATAATAGTAGCACCCACTCTGGGTCATATAATTACAATTGATGTACTGCATGATAACAGTACATATAAAAGCTGAGAGCTAACTTACCTTGGAGGTACCCCAAAAAACCTCCACATGGCACTATAAGCATCAGCACATCCTCCTAATGCTGACTGCTTTCATGCCTCTCCAAACTTGCAAAAGAAATGGTAGTTGCTCAGATCAGCTTAATTGCATAACACAGGTGCTTGTAAAGGGCGGGGTTTACTCTGAACACAGAAAAGAAAGAGATTGGCCCCCCAGCACACTGCAGCAAAAACAATACTTAAATCCTACATGATAATAGCGATTCAGAGGTATTAGTTACATACATTTGCAAATATATGAATAAGCGCCAGGCCAATCGTCAAGGCTCCTCTATACTGGCGTCCCTAGCATTAAGGGGTTCACGTCCGAGAAGCAAGGCACCCGAAAAAAATTCCAACCAAGGGCCATCCCCAGGGCATCACACGAAAAAGGGAAAAAGGTGATAGTGAAGTATAAAGAAAAGATGTGTAAGTATTAATCAATAAGTGTTAATGAAATGAGAAAGAATTAAAATGACATAAATAATATGCAAACAAATAGAAAAGTGATAAAAGTATTCTATGTGAATTAAGTGGTGATGCCATGAGAAAGGCCCAGTCAGAACCCCATGGGGCCCCACTCCCAAATGCTCACCCCAAAATAATTATTGCTACATAATAGTAGCACCCACTCTGGGTCATATAATTACAATTGATGTACTGCATGATAACAGTAAATATAAAAGCTGAGAGCTAACTTACCTTGGAGGTACCCCAAAAAACCTCCACATGGCACTATAAGCATCAGCACATCCTCTTAATGCTGACTGCTTTCATGCCTCTCCAAACTTGCAAAAGAAATGGTAGTTGCTCAGATCAGCTTAATTGCATAACACAGGTGCTTGTAAAGGGCGGGGTTTACTCTGAACACAGAAAAAAAAGAGATTTGCCCCCCAGCACACTGCAGCAAAAACAATACTTAAATCCTACATGATAATAGCGATTCAGAGGTATTAGTTACATACATTTGCAAATATATGAATAAGCGCCAGGCCAATCGTCAAGGCTCCTCTATACTGGCGTCCCTAGCATTAAGGGGTTCACGTCCGAGAAGCAAGGCACCCGAAAAAAATTCCAACCAAGGGCCATCCCCAGGGCATCACACGAAAAAGGGAAAAAGGTGATAGTGAAGTATAAAGAAAAGATGTGTAAGTATAAATCAATAAGTGTTAATGAAATGAGAAAGAATTAAAATGACATAAATAATAGACAAACAAATAGAAAAGTGATAAAAGTATTGTATGTGAATTAAGTGGTGATGCCATGAGAAAGGCCCAGTCAGAACCCCATGGGGCACCACTCCCAAACGCTCACCCCAAAATAATTATTGCTACATAATAGTAGCACCCACTCTGGGTCATATAATTATAATTGATGTACTGCATGATAACAGTACATATAAAAGCTGAGAGCTAACTTACCTTGGAGGTACCCCAAAAAACCTCCACATTGCACTATAAGCATCAGCACATCCTCCTAATGCTGACTGCCTTCATGCCTCTCCAAACTTGCAAAAGAAATGGTAGTTGCTCAGGTCAGCTTAATTGCATAACACAGGTGCTTGTAAAGGGCGGGGTTTACTCTGAACACAGAAAAAAAGAGATTTGCCCCCCAGCACACTGCAGCAAAAACAATACTTAAATCCTACATGATAATAGCGATTCAGAGGTATTAGTTACATACATTTGCAAATATATGAATAAGCACCAGGCCAATCGTCAAGGCTCCTCTATACTGGCGTCCCTAGCATTAAGGGGTTCACGTCCGAGAAGCAAGGCACCCCAAAAAAATTCCAACCAAGGGCCATCCCCAGGGCATCACAAGAAAAAGGGAAAAAGGTGATAGTGAAGTATAAAGAAAAGATGTGTAAGTATAAATCAATAAGTGTTAATGAAATGAGAATGAATTAAAATGACATAAATAATATAAAAACAAATAGAAAAGTGATAAAAGTATTCTATGTGAATTAAGTGGTGATGCCATGAGAAAGGCCCAGTCAGAACCCCATGGGGCCCCACTCCCAAACGCTCACCCCAAAATAATTATTGCTACATAATAGTAGCACCCACTCTGGGTCATATAATTACAATTGATGTACTGCATGATAACAGTACATATAAAAGCTGAGAGCTAACTTACCTTGGAGGTACCCCAAAAAACCTCCACATGGCACTATAAGCATCAGCACATCCTCCTAATGCTGACTGCCTTCATGCCTCTCCAAACTTGCAAAAGAAATGGTAGTTGTTCAGATCAGCTTAATTGCATAACACAGGTGCTTGTAAAGGGCGGGGTTTACTCTGAACACAGAAAAGAAAGAGATTTGCCCCCCAGCACACTGCAGCAAAAACAATACTTAAATCCTACATGATAATAGCGATTCAGAGGTATTAGTTACATACATTTGCAAATATATGAATAAGCGCCAGGCCAATCGTCAAGGCTCCTCTATACTGGCGTCCCTAGCATTAAGGGGTTCACGTCCGAGAAGCAAGGCACCCAAAAAAAATTCCAACCAAGGGCCATCCCCAGGGCATCACACGAAAAAGGGAAAAAGGTGATAGTGAAGTATAAAGAAAAGATGTGTAAGTATAAATCAATAAGTGTTAATGAAATGAGAAAGAATTAAAATGACATAAATAATAGACAAACAAATAGAAAAGTGATAAAAGTATTCTATGTGAATTAAGTGGTGATGCCATGAGAAAGGCCCAGTCAGAACCCCATGGGGCCCCACTCCCAAACGCTCACCCCAAAATAATTATTGCTACATAATAGTAGCACCCACTCTGGGTCATATAATTACAATTGATGTACTGCATGATAACAGTACATATAAAAGCTGAGAGCTAACTTACCTTGGAGGTACCCCAAAAAACCTCCACATGGCACTATAAGCATCAGCACATCCTCCTAATGCTGACTGCCTTCATGCCTCTCCAAACTTGCAAAAGAAATGGTAGTTGCTCAGATCAGCTTAATTGCATAACACAGGTGCTTGTAAAGGGCGGGGTTTACTCTGAACACAGAAAAAAAAGAGATTTGCCCCCCAGCACACTGCAGCAAAAACAATGCTTAAATCCTACATGATAATAGCGATTCAGAGGTATTAGTTACATACATTTGCAAATATATGAATAAGCGCCAGGCCAATCGTCAAGGCTCCTCTATACTGGCGTCCCTAGCATTAAGGGGTTAACGTCCGAGAAGCAAGGCACCCCAAAAAAATTCCAACCAAGGGCCATCCCCAGGGCATCACACGAAAAAGGGAAAAAGGTGATAGTGAAGTATAAAGAAAAGATGTGTAAGTATAAATCAATAAGTGTTAATGAAATGAGAAAGAATTAAAATGACATAAAAATTATATGCAAACAAATAGAAAAGTGATAAAAGTATTCTATGTGAATTAAGTGGTGATGCCATGAGAAAGGCCCAGTCAGAACCCCATGGGGCCCCACTCCCAAACGCTCACCCCAAAATAATTATTGCTACATAATAGTAGCACCCACTCTGGGTCATATAATTACAATTGATGTACTGCATGATAACAGTACATATAAAAGCTGAGAGCTAACTTACCTTGGAGGTACCCCAAAAAACCTCCACATGGCACTATAAGCATCAGCACATCCTCCTAATGCTGACTGCTTTCATGCCTCTCCAAACTTGCAAAAGAAATGGTAGTTGCTCAGATCAGCTTAATTGCATAACACAGGTGCTTGTAAAGGGCGGGGTTTACTCTGAACACAGAAAAGAAAGAGATTGGCCCCCCAGCACACTGCAGCAAAAACAATACTTAAATCCTACATGATAATAGCGATTCAGAGGTATTAGTTACATACATTTGCAAATATATGAATAAGCGCCAGGCCAATCGTCAAGGCTCCTCTATACTGGCGTCCCTAGCATTAAGGGGTTCACGTCCGAGAAGCAAGGCACCCGAAAAAAATTCCAACCAAGGGCCATCCCCAGGGCATCACACGAAAAAGGGAAAAAGGTGATAGTGAAGTATAAAGAAAAGATGTGTAAGTATTAATCAATAAGTGTTAATGAAATGAGAAAGAATTAAAATGACATAAATAATATGCAAACAAATAGAAAAGTGATAAAAGTATTCTATGTGAATTAAGTGGTGATGCCATGAGAAAGGCCCAGTCAGAACCCCATGGGGCCCCACTCCCAAATGCTCACCCCAAAATAATTATTGCTACATAATAGTAGCACCCACTCTGGGTCATATAATTACAATTGATGTACTGCATGATAACAGTAAATATAAAAGCTGAGAGCTAACTTACCTTGGAGGTACCCCAAAAAACCTCCACATGGCACTATAAGCATCAGCACATCCTCTTAATGCTGACTGCTTTCATGCCTCTCCAAACTTGCAAAAGAAATGGTAGTTGCTCAGATCAGCTTAATTGCATAACACAGGTGCTTGTAAAGGGCGGGGTTTACTCTGAACACAGAAAAAAAAGAGATTTGCCCCCCAGCACACTGCAGCAAAAACAATACTTAAATCCTACATGATAATAGCGATTCAGAGGTATTAGTTACATACATTTGCAAATATATGAATAAGCGCCAGGCCAATCGTCAAGGCTCCTCTATACTGGCGTCCCTAGCATTAAGGGGTTCACGTCCGAGAAGCAAGGCACCCGAAAAAAATTCCAACCAAGGGCCATCCCCAGGGCATCACACGAAAAAGGGAAAAAGGTGATAGTGAAGTATAAAGAAAAGATGTGTAAGTATAAATCAATAAGTGTTAATGAAATGAGAAAGAATTAAAATGACATAAATAATAGACAAACAAATAGAAAAGTGATAAAAGTATTGTATGTGAATTAAGTGGTGATGCCATGAGAAAGGCCCAGTCAGAACCCCATGGGGCACCACTCCCAAACGCTCACCCCAAAATAATTATTGCTACATAATAGTAGCACCCACTCTGGGTCATATAATTATAATTGATGTACTGCATGATAACAGTACATATAAAAGCTGAGAGCTAACTTACCTTGGAGGTACCCCAAAAAACCTCCACATGGCACTATAAGCATCAGCACATCCTCTTAATGCTGACTGCTTTCATGCCTCTCCAAACTTGCAAAAGAAATGGTAGTTGCTCAGATCAGCTTAATTGCATAACACAGGTGCTTGTAAAGGGCGGGGTTTACTCTGAACACAGAAAAAAAAGAGATTTGCCCCCCAGCACACTGCAGCAAAAACAATACTTAAATCCTACATGATAATAGCGATTCAGAGGTATTAGTTACATACATTTGCAAATATATGAATAAGCGCCAGGCCAATCGTCAAGGCTCCTCTATACTGGCGTCCCTAGCATTAAGGGGTTCACGTCCGAGAAGCAAGGCACCCGAAAAAAATTCCAACCAAGGGCCATCCCCAGGGCATCACACGAAAAAGGGAAAAAGGTGATAGTGAAGTATAAAGAAAAGATGTGTAAGTATAAATCAATAAGTGTTAATGAAATGAGAAAGAATTAAAATGACATAAATAATAGACAAACAAATAGAAAAGTGATAAAAGTATTCTATGTGAATTAAGTGGTGATGCCATGAGAAAGGCCCAGTGAGAACCCCATGGGGCCCCACTCCCAAACGCTCACCCCAAAATAATTATTGCTACATAATAGTAGCACCCACTCTGGGTCATATAATTATAATTGATGTACTGCATGATAACAGTACATATAAAAGCTGAGAGCTAACTTACCTTGGAGGTAATCCAAAAAACCTCCACATGGCACTATAAGCATCAGCACATCCTGCTAATGCTGACTGCCTTCATGCCTCTCCAAACTTGCAAAAGAAATGGTAGTTGCTCAGGTCAGCTTAATTGCATAACACAGGTGCTTGTAAAGGGCGGGGTTTACTCTAAACACAGAAAAAAAGAGATTTGCCCCCCAGCACACTGCAGCAAAAACAATACTTAAATCCTACATGATAATAGCGATTCAGAGGTATTAGTTACATACATTTACAAATATATGAATAAGCGCCAGGCCAATCGTCATGGCTCCTCTGTACTGGCGTCCCTAGCATTAAGGGGTTCACGTCCGAGAAGCAAGGCACCCCAAAAAAATTCCAACCAAGGGCCATCCCCAGGGCATCACACGAAAAAGGGAAAAAGGTGATAGTGAAGTATAAAGAAAAGATGTGTAAGTATAAATCAATAAGTGTTAATGAAATGAGAAATAATTAAAAAGACATAAATAATATACAAACAAATAGAAAAGTGATAAAAGTATTCTATGTGAATTAAGTGGTGATGCCATGAGAAAGGCCCAGTCAGAACCCCATGGGGCCCCACTCCCAAACGCTCACCCCAAAATAATTATTGCTACATAATAGTAGCACCCACTCTGGGTCATATAATTACAATTGATGTACTGCATGATAACAGTACATATAAAAGCTGAGAGCTAACTTACCTTGGAGGTACCCCAAAAAACCTCCACATGGCACTATAAGCATCAGCACATCCTCCTAATGCTGACTGCCTTCATGCCTCTCCAAACTTGCAAAAGAAATGGTAGTTGCTCAGATCAGCTTAATTGCATAACACAGGTGCTTGTAAAGGGCGGGGTTTTCTCTGAACACAGAACAAAAAGAGATTTGCCCCCCAGCACACTGCAGCAAAAACAATACTTAAATCCTACTTGATAATAGCGATTCAGAGGTATTAGTTACATACATTTGCAAATATATGAATAAGTGCCAGGCCAATCGTCAAGGCTCCTCTATACTGGCGTCCCTAGCATTAAGGGGTTCACGTCCGAGAAGCAAGGCACCCCAAAAAAATTCCAACCAAGGGCCATCCCCAGGGCATCACACGAAAAAGGGAAAAAGGTGATAGTGAAGAATAAAGAAAAGATGTGTAAGTATAAATCAATAAGTGTTAATGAAATGAGAAAGAATTAAAATGACAAATAATATACAAACAAATAGAAAAGTGATAAAAGTATTCTATGTGAATTAAGTGGTGATGCCATGAGAAAGGCCCAGTCAGAACCCCATGGGGCCCCACTCCCAAACGCTCACCCCAAAATAATTATTGCTACATAATAGTAGCACCCACTCTGGGTCATATAATTATAATTGATGTACTGCATGATAACAGTACATATAAAAGCTGAGAGCTAACTTACCTTGGAGGTACCCCAAAAAACCTCCACATGGCACTATAAGCATCAGCACATCCTCCTAATGCTGACTGCCTTCATGCCTCTCCAAACTTGCAAAAGAAATGGTAGTTGCTCAGATCAGCTTAATTGCATAACACAGGTGCTTGTAAAGTGCGGGGTTTACTCTGAACACAGAAAAAAAAGAGATTTGCCCCCCAGCACACTGCAGCAAAAACAATACTTAAATCCTACATGATAATAGCGATTCAGAGGTATTAGTTACATACATTTACAAATATATGAATAAGCGCCAGGCCAATCATCATGGCTCCTCTATACTGGCGTCCCTAGCATTAAGGGGTTCACGTCCGAGAAGCAAGGCACCCCAAAAAAATTCCAACCAAGGGCCATCCCCAGGGCATCACACGAAAAAGGGAAAAAGGTGATAGTGAAGTATAAAGAAAAGATGTGTAAGTATAAATCAATAAGTGTTAATGAAATGAGAAAGAATTAAAATGACATAAATAATATACAAACAAATAGAAAAGTGATAAAAGTATTCTATGTGAATTAAGTGGTGATGCCATGAGAAAGGCCCAGTCAGAACCCCATGGGGCCCCACTCCCAAACGCTCACCCCAAAATAATTATTGCTACATAATAGTAGCACCCACTCTGGGTCATATAATTACAATTGATGTACTGCATGATAACAGTACATATAAAAGCTGAGAGCTAACTTACCTTGGAGGTACCCCAAAAAACCTCCACATGGCACTATAAGCATCAGCACATCCTCCTAATGCTGACTGCCTTCATGCCTCTCCAAACTTGCAAAAGAAATGGTAGTTGCTCAGATCAGCTTAATTGCATAACACAGGTGCTTGTAAAGGGCGGGGTTTACTCTGAACACAGAAAAGAAAGAGATTTGCCCCCCAGCACACTGCAGCAAAAACAATACTTAAATCCTACATGATAATAGCGATTCAGAGGTATTAGTTACATACATTTGCAAATATATGAATAAGCGCCAGGCCAATCGTCAAGGCTCCTCTATACTGGCGTCCCTAGCATTAAGGGGTTAACGTCCGAGAAGCAAGGCACCCCAAAAAAATTCCAACCAAGGGCCATCCCCAGGGCAACACACGAAAAAGGGAAAAAGGTGATAGTGAAGTATAAAGAAAAGATGTGTAAGTATAAATCAATAAGTGTTAATGAAATGAGAAAGAATTAAAATGACATAAAAATTATATGCAAACAAATAGAAAAGTGATAAAAGTATTCTATGTGAATTAAGTGGTGATGCCATGAGAAAGGCCCAGTCAGAACCCCATGGGGCCCCACTCCCAAACGCTCACCCCAAAATAATTATTGCTACATAATAGTAGCACCCACTCTGGGTCATATAATTACAATTGATGTACTGCATGATAACAGTACATATAAAAGCTGAGAGCTAACTTACCTTGGAGGTACCCCAAAAAACCTCCACATGGCACTATAAGCATCAGCACATCCTCCTAATGCTGACTGCTTTCATGCCTCTCCAAACTTGCAAAAGAAATGGTAGTTGCTCAGATCAGCTTAATTGCATAACACAGGTGCTTGTAAAGGGCGGGGTTTACTCTGAACACAGAAAAGAAAGAGATTGGCCCCCCAGCACACTGCAGCAAAAACAATACTTAAATCCTACATGATAATAGCGATTCAGAGGTATTAGTTACATACATTTGCAAATATATGAATAAGCGCCAGGCCAATCGTCAAGGCTCCTCTATACTGGCGTCCCTAGCATTAAGGGGTTCACGTCCGAGAAGCAAGGCACCCGAAAAAAATTCCAACCAAGGGCCATCCCCAGGGCATCACACGAAAAAGGGAAAAAGGTGATAGTGAAGTATAAAGAAAAGATGTGTAAGTATTAATCAATAAGTGTTAATGAAATGAGAAAGAATTAAAATGACATAAATAATATGCAAACAAATAGAAAAGTGATAAAAGTATTCTATGTGAATTAAGTGGTGATGCCATGAGAAAGGCCCAGTCAGAACCCCATGGGGCCCCACTCCCAAATGCTCACCCCAAAATAATTATTGCTACATAATAGTAGCACCCACTCTGGGTCATATAATTACAATTGATGTACTGCATGATAACAGTAAATATAAAAGCTGAGAGCTAACTTACCTTGGAGGTACCCCAAAAAACCTCCACATGGCACTATAAGCATCAGCACATCCTCTTAATGCTGACTGCTTTCATGCCTCTCCAAACTTGCAAAAGAAATGGTAGTTGCTCAGATCAGCTTAATTGCATAACACAGGTGCTTGTAAAGGGCGGGGTTTACTCTGAACACAGAAAAAAAAGAGATTTGCCCCCCAGCACACTGCAGCAAAAACAATACTTAAATCCTACATGATAATAGCGATTCAGAGGTATTAGTTACATACATTTGCAAATATATGAATAAGCGCCAGGCCAATCGTCAAGGCTCCTCTATACTGGCGTCCCTAGCATTAAGGGGTTCACGTCCGAGAAGCAAGGCACCCGAAAAAAATTCCAACCAAGGGCCATCCCCAGGGCATCACACGAAAAAGGGAAAAAGGTGATAGTGAAGTATAAAGAAAAGATGTGTAAGTATAAATCAATAAGTGTTAATGAAATGAGAAAGAATTAAAATGACATAAATAATAGACAAACAAATAGAAAAGTGATAAAAGTATTGTATGTGAATTAAGTGGTGATGCCATGAGAAAGGCCCAGTCAGAACCCCATGGGGCACCACTCCCAAACGCTCACCCCAAAATAATTATTGCTACATAATAGTAGCACCCACTCTGGGTCATATAATTATAATTGATGTACTGCATGATAACAGTACATATAAAAGCTGAGAGCTAACTTACCTTGGAGGTACCCCAAAAAACCTCCACATGGCACTATAAGCATCAGCACATCCTCCTAATGCTGACTGCCTTCATGCCTCTCCAAACTTGCAAAAGAAATGGTAGTTGCTCAGGTCAGCTTAATTGCATAACACAGGTGCTTGTAAAGGGCGGGGTTTACTCTGAACACAGAAAAAAAGAGATTTGCCCCCCAGCACACTGCAGCAAAAACAATACTTAAATCCTACATGATAATAGCGATTCAGAGGTATTAGTTACATACATTTGCAAATATATGAATAAGCACCAGGCCAATCGTCAAGGCTCCTCTATACTGGCGTCCCTAGCATTAAGGGGTTCACGTCCGAGAAGCAAGGCACCCCAAAAAAATTCCAACCAAGGGCCATCCCCAGGGCATCACAAGAAAAAGGGAAAAAGGTGATAGTGAAGTATAAAGAAAAGATGTGTAAGTATAAATCAATAAGTGTTAATGAAATGAGAATGAATTAAAATGACATAAATAATATAAAAACAAATAGAAAAGTGATAAAAGTATTCTATGTGAATTAAGTGGTGATGCCATGAGAAAGGCCCAGTCAGAACCCCATGGGGCCCCACTCCCAAACGCTCACCCCAAAATAATTATTGCTACATAATAGTAGCACCCACTCTGGGTCATATAATTACAATTGATGTACTGCATGATAACAGTACATATAAAAGCTGAGAGCTAACTTACCTTGGAGGTACCCCAAAAAACCTCCACATGGCACTATAAGCATCAGCACATCCTCCTAATGCTGACTGCCTTCATGCCTCTCCAAACTTGCAAAAGAAATGGTAGTTGCTCAGATCAGCTTAATTGCATAACACAGGTGCTTGTAAAGGGCGGGGTTTACTCTGAACACAGAAAAGAAAGAGATTTGCCCCCCAGCACACTGCAGCAAAAACAATACTTAAATCCTACATGATAATAGCGATTCAGAGGTATTAGTTACATACATTTGCAAATATATGAATAAGCGCCAGGCCAATCGTCAAGGCTCCTCTATACTGGCGTCCCTAGCATTAAGGGGTTCACATCCGAGAAGCAAGGCACCCGAAAAAAATTCCAACCAAGGGCCATCCCCAGGGCATCACACGAAAAAGGGAAAAAGGTGATAGTGAAGTATAAAGAAAAGATGTGTAAGTATAAATCAATAAGTGTTAATGAAATGAGAAAGAATTAAAATGACATAAATAATAGACAAACAAATAGAAAAGTGATAAAAGTATTCTATGTGAATTAAGTGGTGATGCCATGAGAAAGGCCCAGTCAGAACCCCATGGGGCCCCACTCCCAAACGCTCACCCCAAAATAATTATTGCTACATAATAGTAGCACCCACTCTGGGTCATATAATTACAATTGATGTACTGCATGATAACAGTACATATAAAAGCTGAGAGCTAACTTACCTTGGAGGTACCCCAAAAAACCTCCACATGGCACTATAAGCATCAGCACATCCTCCTAATGCTGACTGCCTTCATGCCTCTCCAAACTTGCAAAAGAAATGGTAGTTGCTCAGATCAGCTTAATTGCATAACACAGGTGCTTGTAAAGGGCGGGGTTTACTCTGAACACAGAAAAAAAAGAGATTTGCCCCCCAGCACACTGCAGCAAAAACAATGCTTAAATCCTACATGATAATAGCGATTCAGAGGTATTAGTTACATACATTTGCAAATATATGAATAAGCGCCAGGCCAATCGTCAAGGCTCCTCTATACTGGCGTCCCTAGCATTAAGGGGTTAACGTCCGAGAAGCAAGGCACCCCAAAAAAATTCCAACCAAGGGCCATCCCCAGGGCATCACACGAAAAAGGGAAAAAGGTGATAGTGAAGTATAAAGAAAAGATGTGTAAGTATAAATCAATAAGTGTTAATGAAATGAGAAAGAATTAAAATGACATAAAAATTATATGCAAACAAATAGAAAAGTGATAAAAGTATTCTATGTGAATTAAGTGGTGATGCCATGAGAAAGGCCCAGTCAGAACCCCATGGGGCCCCACTCCCAAACGCTCACCCCAAAATAATTATTGCTACATAATAGTAGCACCCACTCTGGGTCATATAATTACAATTGATGTACTGCATGATAACAGTACATATAAAAGCTGAGAGCTAACTTACCTTGGAGGTACCCCAAAAAACCTCCACATGGCACTATAAGCATCAGCACATCCTCCTAATGCTGACTGCTTTCATGCCTCTCCAAACTTGCAAAAGAAATGGTAGTTGCTCAGATCAGCTTAATTGCATAACACAGGTGCTTGTAAAGGGCGGGGTTTACTCTGAACACAGAAAAGAAAGAGATTGGCCCCCCAGCACACTGCAGCAAAAACAATACTTAAATCCTACATGATAATAGCGATTCAGAGGTATTAGTTACATACATTTGCAAATATATGAATAAGCGCCAGGCCAATCGTCAAGGCTCCTCTATACTGGCGTCCCTAGCATTAAGGGGTTCACGTCCGAGAAGCAAGGCACCCGAAAAAAATTCCAACCAAGGGCCATCCCCAGGGCATCACACGAAAAAGGGAAAAAGGTGATAGTGAAGTATAAAGAAAAGATGTGTAAGTATTAATCAATAAGTGTTAATGAAATGAGAAAGAATTAAAATGACATAAATAATATGCAAACAAATAGAAAAGTGATAAAAGTATTCTATGTGAATTAAGTGGTGATGCCATGAGAAAGGCCCAGTCAGAACCCCATGGGGCCCCACTCCCAAATGCTCACCCCAAAATAATTATTGCTACATAATAGTAGCACCCACTCTGGGTCATATAATTACAATTGATGTACTGCATGATAACAGTAAATATAAAAGCTGAGAGCTAACTTACCTTGGAGGTACCCCAAAAAACCTCCACATGGCACTATAAGCATCAGCACATCCTCTTAATGCTGACTGCTTTCATGCCTCTCCAAACTTGCAAAAGAAATGGTAGTTGCTCAGATCAGCTTAATTGCATAACACAGGTGCTTGTAAAGGGCGGGGTTTACTCTGAACACAGAAAAAAAAGAGATTTGCCCCCCAGCACACTGCAGCAAAAACAATACTTAAATCCTACATGATAATAGCGATTCAGAGGTATTAGTTACATACATTTGCAAATATATGAATAAGCGCCAGGCCAATCGTCAAGGCTCCTCTATACTGGCGTCCCTAGCATTAAGGGGTTCACGTCCGAGAAGCAAGGCACCCGAAAAAAATTCCAACCAAGGGCCATCCCCAGGGCATCACACGAAAAAGGGAAAAAGGTGATAGTGAAGTATAAAGAAAAGATGTGTAAGTATAAATCAATAAGTGTTAATGAAATGAGAAAGAATTAAAATGACATAAATAATAGACAAACAAATAGAAAAGTGATAAAAGTATTGTATGTGAATTAAGTGGTGATGCCATGAGAAAGGCCCAGTCAGAACCCCATGGGGCACCACTCCCAAACGCTCACCCCAAAATAATTATTGCTACATAATAGTAGCACCCACTCTGGGTCATATAATTATAATTGATGTACTGCATGATAACAGTACATATAAAAGCTGAGAGCTAACTTACCTTGGAGGTACCCCAAAAAACCTCCACATGGCACTATAAGCATCAGCACATCCTCCTAATGCTGACTGCCTTCATGCCTCTCCAAACTTGCAAAAGAAATGGTAGTTGCTCAGGTCAGCTTAATTGCATAACACAGGTGCTTGTAAAGGGCGGGGTTTACTCTGAACACAGAAAAAAAGAGATTTGCCCCCCAGCACACTGCAGCAAAAACAATACTTAAATCCTACATGATAATAGCGATTCAGAGGTATTAGTTACATACATTTGCAAATATATGAATAAGCACCAGGCCAATCGTCAAGGCTCCTCTATACTGGCGTCCCTAGCATTAAGGGGTTCACGTCCGAGAAGCAAGGCACCCCAAAAAAATTCCAACCAAGGGCCATCCCCAGGGCATCACAAGAAAAAGGGAAAAAGGTGATAGTGAAGTATAAAGAAAAGATGTGTAAGTATAAATCAATAAGTGTTAATGAAATGAGAATGAATTAAAATGACATAAATAATATAAAAACAAATAGAAAAGTGATAAAAGTATTCTATGTGAATTAAGTGGTGATGCCATGAGAAAGGCCCAGTCAGAACCCCATGGGGCCCCACTCCCAAACGCTCACCCCAAAATAATTATTGCTACATAATAGTAGCACCCACTCTGGGTCATATAATTACAATTGATGTACTGCATGATAACAGTACATATAAAAGCTGAGAGCTAACTTACCTTGGAGGTACCCCAAAAAACCTCCACATGGCACTATAAGCATCAGCACATCCTCCTAATGCTGACTGCCTTCATGCCTCTCCAAACTTGCAAAAGAAATGGTAGTTGCTCAGATCAGCTTAATTGCATAACACAGGTGCTTGTAAAGGGCGGGGTTTACTCTGAACACAGAAAAGAAAGAGATTTGCCCCCCAGCACACTGCAGCAAAAACAATACTTAAATCCTACATGATAATAGCGATTCAGAGGTATTAGTTACATACATTTGCAAATATATGAATAAGCGCCAGGCCAATCGTCAAGGCTCCTCTATACTGGCGTCCCTAGTATTAAGAGGTTAACGTCCGAGAAGCAAGGCACCCCAAAAAAATTCCAACCAATGGCCATCCCCAGGGCATCACACGAAAAAGGGAAAAAGGTGATAGTGAAGTATAAAGAAAAGATGTGTAAGTATAAATCAATAAGTGTTAATGAAATGAGAAAGAATTAAAATGACATAAATAATATGCAAACAAATAGAAAAGTGATAAAAGTATTCTATGTGAATTAAGTGGTGATGCCATGAGAAAGGCCCAGTCAGAACCCCATGGGGCCCCACTCCCAAACGCTCACCCCAAAATAATTATTGCTACATAATAGTAGCACCCACTCTGGGTCATATAATTACAATTGATGTACTGCATGATAACAGTACATATAAAAGCTGAGAGCTAACTTACCTTGGAGGTACCCCAAAAAACCTCCACATGGCACTATAAGCATCAGCACATCCTCCTAATGCTGACTGCTTTCATGCCTCTCCAAACTTGCAAAAGAAATGGTAGTTGCTCAGATCAGCTTAATTGCATAACACAGGTGCTTGTAAAGGGCGGGGTTTACTCTGAACACAGAAAAAAAAGAGATTTGCCCCCCAGCACACTGCAGCAAAAACAATACTTAAATCCTACATGATAATAGCGATTCAGAGGTATTAGTTACATACATTTGCAAATATATGAATAAGCGCCAGGCCAATCGTCAAGGCTCCTCTATACTGGCGTCCCTAGCATTAAGGGGTTCACGTCCGAGAAGCAAGGCACCCGAAAAAAATTCCAACCAAGGGCCATCCCCAGGGCATCACACGAAAAAGGGAAAAAGGTGATAGTGAAGTATAAAGAAAAGATGTGTAAGTATAAATCAATAAGTGTTAATGAAATGAGAAAGAATTAAAATGACATAAATAATATATAAACAAATAGAAAAGTGATAAAAGTATTCTATGTGAATTAAGTGGTGATGCCATGAGAAAGGCCCAGTCAGAACCCCATGGGGCCCCACTCCCAAACGCTCACCCCAAAATAATTATTGCTACATAATAGTAGCACCCACTCTGGGTCATATAATTACAATTGATGTACTGCATGATAACAGTACATATAAAAGCTGAGAGCTAACTTACCTTGGAGGTACCCCATAAAACCTCCACATGGCACTATAAGCATCAGCACATCCTCCTAATGCTGACTGCCTTCATGCCTCTCCAAACTTGCAAAAGAAATGGTAGTTGCTCAGATCAGCTTAATTGCATAACACAGGTGCTTGTAAAGGGCGGGGTTTACTCTGAACACAGAAAAGAAAGAGATTGGCCCCCCAGCACACTGCAGCAAAAACAATACTTAAATCCTACATGATAATAGCGATTCAGAGGTATTAGTTACATACATTTGCAAATATATGAATAAGCGCCAGGCCAATCGTCAAGGCTCCTCTATACTGGCGTCCCTAGCATTAAGGGGTTAACGTCCGAGAAGCAAGGCACCCCAAAAAAATTCCAACCAAGGGCCATCCCCAGGGCATCACACGAAAAAGGGAAAAAGGTGATAGTGAAGTATAAAGAAAAGATGTGTAAGTATAAATCAATAAGTGTTAATGAAATGAGAAAGAATTAAAATGACATAAAAATTATATGCAAACAAATAGAAAATTGATAAAAGTATTCTATGTGAATTAAGTGGTGATGCCATGAGAAAGGCCCAGTCAGAACCCCATGGGGACCCACTCCCAAACGCTCACCCCAAAATAATTATTGCTACATAATAGTAGCACCCACTCTGGGTCATATAATTACAATTGATGTACTGCATGATAACAGTACATATAAAAGCTGAGAGCTAACTTACCTTGGAGGTACCCCAAAAAACCTCCACATGGCACTATAAGCATCAGCACATCCTCCTAATGCTGACTGCTTTCATGCCTCTCCAAACTTGCAAAAGAAATGGTAGTTGCTCAGATCAGCTTAATTGCATAACACAAATGCTTGTAAAGGGCGGGGTTTACTCTGAACACAGAAAAAAAAGAGATTTGCCCCCCAGCACACTGCAGCAAAAACAATACTTAAATCCTACATGATAATAGCGATTCAGAGGTATTAGTTACATACATTTGCAAATATATGAATAAGCGCCAGGCCAATCATCAAGGCTCCTCTATACTGGCGTCCCTAGCATTAAGGGGTTCACGTCCGAGAAGCAAGGCACCCGAAAAAAATTCCAACCAAGGGCCATCCCCAGGGCATCACACGAAAAAGGGAAAAAGGTGATAGTGAATTATAAAGAAAAGATGTGTAAGTATTAATCAATAAGTGTTAATGAAATGAGAAAGAATTAAAATGACATAAATAATATACAAACAAATAGAAAAGTGATAAAAGTATTCTATGTGAATTAAGTGGTGATGCCATGAGAAAGGCCCAGTCAGAACCCCATGGGGCCCCACTCCCAAACGCTCACCCCAAAATAATTATTGCTACATAATAGTAGCACCCACTCTGGGTCATATAATTACAATTGATGTACTGCATGATAACAGTACATATAAAAGCTGAGAGCTAACTTACCTTGGAGGTACCCCAAAAAACCTCCACATGGCACTATAAGCATCAGCACATCCTCCTAATGCTGACTGCTTTCATGCCTCTCCAAACTTGCAAAAGAAATGGTAGTTGCTCAGATCAGCTTAATTGCATAACACAGGTGCTTGTAAAGGGCGGGGTTTACTCTGAACACAGAAAAAAAAGAGATTGCCCCCCAGCACACTGCAGCAAAAACAATACTTAAATCCTACATGATAATAGCGATTCAGAGGTATTAGTTACATACATTTGCAAATATATGAATAAGCGCCAGGCCAATCGTCAAGGCTCCTCTATACTGGCGTCCCTAGCATTAAGGGGTTCACGTCCGAGAAGCAAGGCACCCGAAAAAAATTCCAACCAAGGGCCATCCCCAGGGCATCACACGAAAAAGGGAAAAAGGTGATAGTGAAGTATAAAGAAAAGATGTGTAAGTATAAATCAATAAGTGTTAATGAAATGAGAAAGAATTAAAATGACATAAATAATATATAAACAAATAGAAAAGTGATAAAAGTATTCTATGTGAATTAAGTGGTGATGCCATGAGAAAGGCCCAGTCAGAACCCCATGGGGCCCCACTCCCAAACGCTCACCCCAAAATAATTATTGCTACATAATAGTAGCACCCACTCTGGGTCATATAATTACAATTGATGTACTGCATGATAACAGTACATATAAAAGCTGAGAGCTAACTTACCTTGGAGGTACCCCATAAAACCTCCACATGGCACTATAAGCATCAGCACATCCTCCTAATGCTGACTGCCTTCATGCCTCTCCAAACTTGCAAAAGAAATGGTAGTTGCTCAGATCAGCTTAATTGCATAACACAGGTGCTTGTAAAGGGCGGGGTTTACTCTGAACACAGAAAAGAAAGAGATTGGCCCCCCAGCACACTGCAGCAAAAACAATACTTAAATCCTACATGATAATAGCGATTCAGAGGTATTAGTTACATACATTTGCAAATATATGAATAAGCGCCAGGCCAATCGTCAAGGCTCCTCTATACTGGCGTCCCTAGCATTAAGGGGTAACGTCCGAGAAGCAAGGCACCCCAAAAAAATTCCAACCAAGGGCCATCCCCAGGGCATCACACGAAAAAGGGAAAAAGGTGATAGTGAAGTATAAAGAAAAGATGTGTAAGTATAAATCAATAAGTGTTAATGAAATGAGAAAGAATTAAAATGACATAAAAATTATATGCAAACAAATAGAAAAGTGATAAAAGTATTCTATGTGAATTAAGTGGTGATGCCATGAGAAAGGCCCAGTCAGAACCCCATGGGGCCCCACTCCCAAACGCTCACCCCAAAATAATTATTGCTACATAATAGTAGCACCCACTCTGGGTCATATAATTACAATTGATGTACTGCATGATAACAGTACATATAAAAGCTGAGAGCTAACTTACCTTGGAGGTACCCCAAAAAACCTCCACATGGCACTATAAGCATCAGCACATCCTCCTAATGCTGACTGCTTTCATGCCTCTCCAAACTTGCAAAAGAAATGGTAGTTGCTCAGATCAGCTTAATTGCATAACACAGGTGCTTGTAAAGGGCGGGGTTTACTCTGAACACAGAAAAAAAAGAGATTTGCCCCCCAGCACACTGCAGCAAAAACAATACTTAAATCCTACATGATAATAGCGATTCAGAGGTATTAGTTACATACATTTGCAAATATATGAATAAGCGCCAGGCCAATCGTCAAGGCTCCTCTATACTGGCGTCCCTAGCATTAAGGGGTTCACGTCCGAGAAGCAAGGCACCCGAAAAAAATTCCAACCAAGGGCCATCCCCAGGGCATCACACGAAAAAGGGAAAAAGGTGATAGTGAAGTATAAAGAAAAGATGTGTAAGTATAAATCAATAAGTGTTAATGAAATGAGAAAGAATTAAAATGACATAAATAATATATAAACAAATAGAAAAGTGATAAAAGTATTCTATGTGAATTAAGTGGTGATGCCATGAGAAAGGCCCAGTCAGAACCCCATGGGGCCCCACTCCCAAACGCTCACCCCAAAATAATTATTGCTACATAATAGTAGCACCCACTCTGGGTCATATAATTACAATTGATGTACTGCATGATAACAGTACATATAAAAGCTGAGAGCTAACTTACCTTGGAGGTACCCCATAAAACCTCCACATGGCACTATAAGCATCAGCACATCCTCCTAATGCTGACTGCCTTCATGCCTCTCCAAACTTGCAAAAGAAATGGTAGTTGCTCAGATCAGCTTAATTGCATAACACAGGTGCTTGTAAAGGGCGGGGTTTACTCTGAACACAGAAAAGAAAGAGATTGGCCCCCCAGCACACTGCAGCAAAAACAATACTTAAATCCTACATGATAATAGCGATTCAGAGGTATTAGTTACATACATTTGCAAATATATGAATAAGCGCCAGGCCAATCGTCAAGGCTCCTCTATACTGGCGTCCCTAGCATTAAGGGGTTCACGTCCGAGAAGCAAGGCACCCGAAAAAAATTCCAACCAAGGGCCATCCCCAGGGCATCACACGAAAAAGGGAAAAAGGTGATAGTGAAGTATAAAGAAAAGATGTGTAAGTATAAATCAATAAGTGTTAATGAAATGAGAAAGAATTAAAATGACATAAATAATATATAAACAAATAGAAAAGTGATAAAAGTATTCTATGTGAATTAAGTGGTGATGCCATGAGAAAGGCCCAGTCAGAACCCCATGGGGCCCCACTCCCAAACGCTCACCCCAAAATAATTATTGCTACATAATAGTAGCACCCACTCTGGGTCATATAATTACAATTGATGTACTGCATGATAACAGTACATATAAAAGCTGAGAGCTAACTTACCTTGGAGGTACCCCATAAAACCTCCACATGGCACTATAAGCATCAGCACATCCTCCTAATGCTGACTGCCTTCATGCCTCTCCAAACTTGCAAAAGAAATGGTAGTTGCTCAGATCAGCTTAATTGCATAACACAGGTGCTTGTAAAGGGCGGGGTTTACTCTGAACACAGAAAAGAAAGAGATTGGCCCCCCAGCACACTGCAGCAAAAACAATACTTAAATCCTACATGATAATAGCGATTCAGAGGTATTAGTTACATACATTTGCAAATATATGAATAAGCGCCAGGCCAATCGTCAAGGCTCCTCTATACTGGCGTCCCTAGCATTAAGGGGTAACGTCCGAGAAGCAAGGCACCCCAAAAAAATTCCAACCAAGGGCCATCCCCAGGGCATCACACGAAAAAGGGAAAAAGGTGATAGTGAAGTATAAAGAAAAGATGTGTAAGTATAAATCAATAAGTGTTAATGAAATGAGAAAGAATTAAAATGACATAAAAATTATATGCAAACAAATAGAAAAGTGATAAAAGTATTCTATGTGAATTAAGTGGTGATGCCATGAGAAAGGCCCAGTCAGAACCCCATGGGGCCCCACTCCCAAACGCTCACCCCAAAATAATTATTGCTACATAATAGTAGCACCCACTCTGGGTCATATAATTACAATTGATGTACTGCATGATAACAGTACATATAAAAGCTGAGAGCTAACTTACCTTGGAGGTACCCCAAAAAACCTCCACATGGCACTATAAGCATCAGCACATCCTCCTAATGCTGACTGCTTTCATGCCTCTCCAAACTTGCAAAAGAAATGGTAGTTGCTCAGATCAGCTTAATTGCATAACACAGGTGCTTGTAAAGGGCGGGGTTTACTCTGAACACAGAAAAAAAAGAGATTTGCCCCCCAGCACACTGCAGCAAAAACAATACTTAAATCCTACATGATAATAGCGATTCAGAGGTATTAGTTACATACATTTGCAAATATATGAATAAGCGCCAGGCCAATCGTCAAGGCTCCTCTATACTGGCGTCCCTAGCATTAAGGGGTTCACGTCCGAGAAGCAAGGCACCCGAAAAAAATTCCAACCAAGGGCCATCCCCAGGGCATCACACGAAAAAGGGAAAAAGGTGATAGTGAAGTATAAAGAAAAGATGTGTAAGTATAAATCAATAAGTGTTAATGAAATGAGAAAGAATTAAAATGACATAAATAATATATAAACAAATAGAAAAGTGATAAAAGTATTCTATGTGAATTAAGTGGTGATGCCATGAGAAAGGCCCAGTCAGAACCCCATGGGGCCCCACTCCCAAACGCTCACCCCAAAATAATTATTGCTACATAATAGTAGCACCCACTCTGGGTCATATAATTACAATTGATGTACTGCATGATAACAGTACATATAAAAGCTGAGAGCTAACTTACCTTGGAGGTACCCCATAAAACCTCCACATGGCACTATAAGCATCAGCACATCCTCCTAATGCTGACTGCCTTCATGCCTCTCCAAACTTGCAAAAGAAATGGTAGTTGCTCAGATCAGCTTAATTGCATAACACAGGTGCTTGTAAAGGGCGGGGTTTACTCTGAACACAGAAAAGAAAGAGATTGGCCCCCCAGCACACTGCAGCAAAAACAATACTTAAATCCTACATGATAATAGCGATTCAGAGGTATTAGTTACATACATTTGCAAATATATGAATAAGCGGCAGGCCAATCGTCAAGGCTCCTCTATACTGGCGTCCCTAGCATTAAGGGGTTCACGTCCGAGAAGCAAGGCACTCGAAAAAAATTCCAACCAAGGGCCATCCCCAGGGCATCACATGAAAAAGGGAAAAAGGTGATAGTGAAGTATAAAGAAAAGATGTGTAAGTATAAATCAATAAGTGTTAATGAAATGAGAAAGAATTAAAATGACATAAATAATATATAAACAAATAGAAAAGTGATAAAAGTATTCTATGTGAATTAAGTGGTGATGCCATGAGAAAGGCCCAGTCAGAACCCCATGGGGCCCCACTCCCAAACGCTCACCCCAAAATAATTATTGCTACATAATAGTAGCACCCACTCTGGGTCATATAATTACAATTGATGTACTGCATGATAACAGTACATATAAAATCTGAGAGCTAACTTACCTTGGAGGTACCCCATAAAACCTCCACATGGCACTATAAGCATCAGCACATCCTCCTAATGCTGACTGCCTTCATGCCTCTCCAAACTTGCAAAATAAATGGTAGTTGCTCAGATCAGCTTAATTGCATAACACAGGTGCTTGTAAAGGGCGGGGTTTACTCTGAACACAGAAAAGAAAGAGATTTGCCCCAAAGCACACTGCAGCAAAAACAATACTTAAATCCTACATGATAATAGCGATTCAGAGGTATTAGTTACATACATTTGCAAATATATGAATAAGCGCCAGGCCAATCGTCAAGGCTCCTCTATACTGGTGTCCCTAGCATTAAGGGGTTCACGTCCGAGAAGCAAGAAACTCCAAAAAAATTCCAACCAAGGGCCATCCCCAGGGCATCACACGAAAAAGGGAAAAAGGTGATAGTGAAGTATAAAGAAAAGATGTGTAAGTATAAATCAATAAGTGTTAATGAAATGAGAAAGAATTAAAATGACATAAATAATATACAAACAAATAGAAAAGTGATAAAAGTATTCTATGTGAATTAAGTGGTGATGCCATGAGAAAGGCCCAGTCAGAACCCCATGGGGCCCCACTCCCAAACGCTCACCCCAAAATAATTATTGCTACATAATAGTAGCACCCACTCTGGGTCATATAATTACAATTGATGTACTGCATGATAACAGTACATATAAAAGCTGAGAGCTAACTTACCTTGGAGGTACCCCAAAAAACCTCCACATGGCACTATAAGCATCAGCACATCCTCCTAATGCTGACTGCCTTCATGCCTCTCCAAACTTGCAAAAGAAATGGTAGTTGCTCAGATCAGCTTAATTGCATAACACAGGTGCTTGTAAAGGGCGGGGTTTACTCTGAACACAGAAAAAAAAGAGATTTGCCCCCCAGCACACTGCAGCAAAAACAATACTTAAATCCTACATGATAATAGCGATTCAGAGGTATTAGTTACATACATTTGCAAATATATGAATAAGCGCCAGGCCAATCGTCAAGGCTCCTCTATACTGGCGTCCCTAGCATTAAGGGGTTCACGTCCGAGAAGCAAGGCACCCGAAAAAAATTCCAACCAAGGGCCATCCCCAGGGCATCACACGAAAAAGGGAAAAAGGTGAAAGTGAAGTATAAAGAAAAGATGTGTAAGTATAAATCAATAAGTGTTAATGAAATGAGAAAGAATTAAAATGACATAAATAATAGACAAACAAATAGAAAAGTGATAAAAGTATTCTATGTGAATTAAGTGGTGATGCCATGAGAAAGGCCCAGTCAGAACCCCATGGGGCCCCACTCCCAAACGCTCACCCCAAAATAATTATTGCTACATAATAGTAGCACCCACTCTGGGTCATATAATTACAATTGATGTACTGCATGATAACAGTACATATAAAAGCTGAGAGCTAACTTACCTTGGAGGTACCCCAAAAAACCTCCACATGGCACTATAAGCATCAGCACATCCTCCTAATGCTGACTGCCTTCATGCCTCTCCAAACTTGCAAAAGAAATGGTAGTTGCTCAGATCAGCTTAATTGCATAACACAGGTGCTTGTAAAGGGCGGAGTTTACTCTGAACACAGAAAAAAAAGAGATTTGCCCCCCAGCACACTGCAGCAAAAACAATACTTAAATCCTACATGATAATAGCGATTCAGAGGTATTAGTTACATACATTTGCAAATATATGAATAAGCGCCAGGCCAATCGTCAAGGCTCCTCTATACTGGCGTCCCTAGCATTAAGGGGTTCACGTCCGAGAAGCAAGGCACCCGAAAAAAATTCCAACCAAGGGCCATCCCCAGGGCATCACACGAAAAAGGGAAAAAGGTGAAAGTGAAGTATAAAGAAAAGATGTGTAAGTATAAATCAATAAGTGTTAATGAAATGAGAAAGAATTAAAATGACATAAATAATAGACAAACAAATAGAAAAGTGATAAAAGTATTCTATGTGAATTAAGTGGTGATGCCATGAGAAAGGCCCAGTCAGAACCCCATGGGGCCCCACTCCCAAACGCTCACCCCAAAATAATTATTGCTACATAATAGTAGCACCCACTCTGGGTCATATAATTACAATTGATGTACTGCATGATAACAGTACATATAAAAGCTGAGAGCTAACTTACCTTGGAGGTACCCCAAAAAACCTCCACATGGCACTATAAGCATCAGCACATCCTCCTAATGCTGACTGCCTTCATGCCTCTCCAAACTTGCAAAAGAAATTTTAGTTGCTCAGATCAGCTTAATTGCATAACACAGGTGCTTGTAAACGGCGGGGTTTACTCTGAACACAGAAAAAAAAGAGATTTGCCCCCCAGCACACTGCAGCAAAAACAATACTTAAATCCTACATGATAATAGCGATTCAGAGGTATTAGTTACATACATTTGCAAATATATGAATAAGCGCCAGGCCAATCGTCAAGGCTCCTCTATACTGGCATCCCTAGCATTAAGAGGTTAACGTCCGAGAAGCAAGGCACCCCAAAAAAATTCCAACCAAGGGCCATCCCCAGGGCATCACACGAAAAAGGGAAAAAGGTGATAGTGAAGTATAAAGAAAAGATGTGTAAGTATAAATCAATAAGTGTTAATGAAATGAGAAAGAATTAAAATGACATAAATAATATACAAACAAATAGAAAAGTGATAAAAGTATTCTATGTGAATTAAGTGGTGATGCCATGAGAAAGGCCCAGTCAGAACCCCATGGGGCCCCACTCCCAAACGCTCACCCCAAAATAATTATTGCTACATAATAGTAGCACCCACTCTGGGTCATATAATTACAATTGATGTACTGCATGATAACAGTACATATAAAAGCTGAGAGCTAACTTACCTTGGAGGTACCCCATAAAACCTCCACATGGCACTATAAGCATCAGCACATCCTCCTAATGCTGACTGCCTTCATGCCTCTCCAAACTTGCAAAAGAAATGGTAGTTGCTCAGATCAGCTTAATTGCATAACACAGGTGCTTGTAAAGGGCGGGGTTTACTCTGAACACAGAAAAAAAAGAGATTTGCCCCCCAGCACACTGCAGCAAAAACAATACTTAAATCCTACATGATAATAGCGATTCAGAGGTATTAGTTACATACATTTGCAAATATATGAATAAGCGCAAGGCCAATCGTCAAGGCTCCTCTATACTGGCGTCCCTAGCATTAAGGGGTTCACGTCCGAGAAGCAAGGCACCCGAAAAAAATTCCAACCAAGGGCCATCCCCAGGGCATCACACGAAAAAGGGAAAAAGGTGATAGTGAAGTATAAAGAAAAGATGTGTAAGTATAAATCAATAAGTGTTAATGAAATGAGAAAGAATTAAAATGACATAAATATAAGACAAACAAATAGAAAAGTGATAAAAGTATTCTATGTGAATTAAGTGGTGATGCCATGAGAAAGGCCCAGTCAGAACCCCATGGGGCCCCACTCCCAAACGCTCACCCCAAAATAATTATTGCTACATAATAGTAGCACCCACTCTGGGTCATATAATTACAATTGATGTACTGCATGATAACAGTACATATAAAAGCTGAGAGCTAACTTACCTTGGAGGTACCCCAAAAAACCTCCACATGGCACTATAAGCATCAGCACATCCTTCTAATGCTGACTGCCTTCATGCCTCTCCAAACTTGCAAAAGAAATGGTAGTTGCTCAGATCAGCTTAATTGCATAACACAGGTGCTTGTAAAGGGCGGGGTTTACTCTGAACACAGAAAAAAAAGAGATTTGCCCCCCAGCACACTGCAGCAAAAACAATACTTAAATCCTACATGATAATAGCGATTCAGAGGTATTAGTTACATACATTTGCAAATATATGAATAAGCGCCAGGCCAATCGTCAAGGCTCCTCTATACTGGCGTCCCTAGCATTAAGAGGTTAACGTCCGAGAAGCAAGGCACCCCAAAAAAATTCCAACCAAGGGCCATCCCCAGGGCATCACACGAAAAAGGGAAAAAGGTGATAGTGAAGTATAAAGAAAAGATGTGTAAGTATAAATCAATAAGTGTTAATGAAATGAGAAAGAATTAAAATGACATAAATAATATGCAAACAAATAGAAAAGTGATAAAAGTATTCTATGTGAATTAAGTGGTGATGCCATGAGAAAGGCCCAGTCAGAACCCCATGGGGCCCCACTCCCAAACGCTCACCCCAAAATAATTATTGCTACATAATAGTAGCACCCACTCTGGGTCATATAATTACAATTGATGTACTGCATGATAACAGTACATATAAAAGCTGAGAGCTAACTTACCTTGGAGGTACCCCAAAAAACCTCCACATGGCACTATAAGCATCAGCACATCCTCCTAATGCTGACTGCTTTCATGCCTCTCCAAACTTGCAAAAGAAATGGTAGTTGCTCAGATCAGCTTAATTGCATAACACAGGTGCTTGTAAAGGGCGGGGTTTACTCTGAACACAGAAAAAAAAGAGATTTGCCCCCCAGCACACTGCAGCAAAAACAATACTTAAATCCTACATGATAATAGCGATTCAGAGGTATTAGTTACATACATTTGCAAATATATGAATAAGCGCCAGGCCAATCGTCAAGGCTCCTCTATACTGGCGTCCCTAGCATTAAGGGGTTCACGTCCGAGAAGCAAGGCACCCCAAAAAAATTCCAACCAAGGGCCATCCCCAGGGCATCACACGAAAAAGGGAAAAAGGTGATAGTGAAGTATAAAGAAAAGATGTGTAAGTATAAATCAATAAGTGTTAATGAAATGAGAAAGAATTAAAATGACATAAATAATATACAAACAAATAGAAAAGTGATAAAAGTAGTCTATGTGAATTAAGTGGTGATGCCATGAGAAAGGCCCAGTCAGAACCCCATGGGGCCCCACTCCCAAATGCTCACCCTAAAATAATTATTGCTACATAATAGTAGCACCCACTCTGGGTCATATAATTACAATTGATGTACTGCATGATAACAGTACATATAAAAGCTGAGAGCTAACTTACCTTGGAGGTACCCAAAAAAACCTCCACATGACACTATAAGCATCAGCACATCCTCCTAAAGCTGACTGCCTTCATGCCTCTCCAAACTTGCAAAAGAAATGGTAGTTGCTCAGATCAGCTTAATTGCATAACACAGGTGCTTGTAAAGGGCGGGGTTTACTCTGAACACAGAAAAAAAAGAGATTTGCCCCCCAGCACACTGCAGCAAAAACAATACTTAAATACTACATGATAATAGCGATTCAGAGGTATTCGTTACATACATTTGCAAATATATGAATAAGCGCCAGGCCAATCGTCAAGGCTCCTCTATACTGGCGTCCCTAGCATTAAGGGGTTCACGTCCGAGAAGCAAGGCACCCGAAAAAAATTCCAACCAAGGGCCATCCCCAGGGCATCACACGAAAAAGGGAAAAAGGTGATAGTGAAGTATAAAGAAAAGATGTGTAAGTATAAATCAATAAGTGTTAATGAAATGAGAAAGAATTAAAATGACATAAATAATATATAAACAAATAGAAAAGTGATAAAAGTATTCTATGTGAATTAAGTGGTGATGCCATGAGAAAGGCCCAGTCAGAACCCCATGGGGCCCCACTCCCAAACGCTCACCCCAAAATAATTATTGCTACATAATAGTAGCACCCACTCTGGGTCATATAATTACAATTGATGTACTGCATGATAACAGTACATATAAAAGCTGAGACCTAACTTACCTTGGAGGTACCCCATAAAACCTCCACATGGCACTATAAGCATCAGCACATCCTCCTAATGCTGACTGCCTTCATGCCTCTCCAAACTTGCAAAAGAAATGGTAGTTGCTCAGATCAGCTTAATTGCATAACACAGGTGCTTGTAAAGGGCGGGGCTTACTCTGAACACAGAAAAGAAAGAGATTTGCCCCCCAGCACACTGCAGCAAAAACAATACTTAAATCCTACATGATAATAGCGATTCAGAGGTATTAGTTACATACATTTGCAAATATAAGAATAAGCGCCAGGCCAATCGTCAAGGCTCCTCTATACTGGCGTCCCTAGCATTAAGGGGTTCACGTCCGAGAAGCAAGGCACCCAAAAAAAATTCCAACCAAGGGCCATCCCCAGGGCATCACACGAAAAAGGGAAAAAGGTGATAGTGAAGTATAAAGAAAAGATGTGTAAGTATAAATCAATAAGTGTTAATGAAATGAGAAAGAATTAAAATGACATAAATAATATACAAACAAATAGAAAAGTGATAAAAGTATTCTATGTGAATTAAGTGGTGATGCCATGAGAAAGGCCCAGTCAGAACCCCATGGGGCCCCACTCCCAAACGCTCACCCCAAAATAATTATTGCTACATAATAGTAGCACCCACTCTGGGTCATATAATTACAATTGATGTACTGCATGATAACAGTACATATAAAAGCTGAGACCTAACTTACCTTGGAGGTACCCCATAAAACCTCCACATGGCACTATAAGCATCAGCACATCCTCCTAATGCTGACTGCCTTCATGCCTCTCCAAACTTGCAAAAGAAATGGTAGTTGCTCAGATCAGCTTAATTGCATAACACAGGTGCTTGTAAAGGGCGGGGCTTACTCTGAACACAGAAAAGAAAGAGATTTGCCCCCCAGCACACTGCAGCAAAAACAATACTTAAATCCTACATGATAATAGCGATTCAGAGGTATTAGTTACATACATTTGCAAATATAAGAATAAGCGCCAGGCCAATCGTCAAGGCTCCTCTATACTGGCGTCCCTAGCATTAAGGGGTTCACGTCCGAGAAGCAAGGCACCCAAAAAAAATTCCAACCAAGGGCCATCCCCAGGGCATCACACGAAAAAGGGAAAAAGGTGATAGTGAAGTATAAAGAAAAGATGTGTAAGTATAAATCAATAAGTGTTAATGAAATGAGAAAGAATTAAAATGACATAAATAATATACAAACAAATAGAAAAGTGATAAAAGTATTCTATGTGAATTAAGTGGTGATGCCATGAGAAAGGCCCAGTCAGAACCCCATGGGGCCCCACTCCCAAACGCTCACCCCAAAATAATTATTGCTACATAATAGTAGCACCCACTCTGGGTCATATAATTATAATTGATGTACTGCATGATAACAGTACATATAAAAGCTGAGAGCTAACTTACCTTGGAGGTACCCCAAAAAACCTCCACATGGCACTATAAGCATCAGCACATCCTCCTAATGCTGACTGCCTTCATGCCTCTCCAAACTTGCAAAAGAAATGGTAGTTGCTCAGGTCAGCTTAATTGCATAACACAGGTGCTTGTAAAGGGCGGGGTTTACTCTGAACACAGAAAAAAAGAGATTTGCCCCCCAGCAGACTGCAGCAAAAACAATACTTAAATCCTACATGATAATAGCGATTCAGAGGTATTAGTTACATACATTTACAAATATATGAATAAGCGCCAGGCCAATCGTCATGGCTCCTCTATACTGGCATCCCTAGCATTAAGGGGTTCACGTCCGAGAAGCAAGGCACCCCAAAAAAATTCCAACCAAGGGCCATCCCCAGGGCATCACACGAAAAAGGGAAAAAGGTGATAGTGAAGTATAAAGAAAAGATGTGTAAATATAAATCAATAAGTGTTAATGAAATGAGAAAGAATTAAAATGACATAAATAATATACAAACAAATAGAAAAGTGATAAAAGTATTCTATGTGAATTAAGTGGTGATGCCATGAGAAAGGCCCAGTCAGAACCCCATGGGGCCCCACTCCCAAATGCTCACCCCAAAATAATTATTGCTACATAATAGTAGCACCCACTCTGGGTCATATAATTGCAATTGATGTACTGCATGATAACAGTACATATAAAAGCTGAGAGCTAACTTACCTTGGAGGTACCCCAAAAAACCTCCACATGGCACTATAAGCATCAGCACATCCTCCTAATGCTGACTGCCTTCATGCCTCTCCAAACTTGCAAAAGAAATGGTAGTTGCTCAGATCAGCTTAATTGCATAACACAGGTGCTTGTAAAGGGCGGGGTTTACTCTGAACACAGAAAAAAAAGAGATTTGCCCCCCAGCACACTGCAGCAAAAACAATACTTAAATCCTACATGATAATAGCGATTCAGAGGTATTAGTTACATACATTTGCAAATATATAAATAAGCGCCAGGCCAATCGTCAAGGCTCCTCTATACTGGCGTCCCTAGCATTAAGGGGTTCACGTCCGAGAAGCAAGGCACCCCAAAAAAATTCCAACCAAGGGCCATCCCCAGGGCATCACACGAAAAAGGGAAAAAGGTGATAGTGAAGTATAAAGAAAAGATGTGTAAGTATAAATCAATAAGTGTTAATGAAATGAGAAAGAATTAAAATGACATAAATAATAGACAAACAAATAGAAAAGTGATAAAAGTATTCTATGTGAATTAAGTGGTGATGCCATGAGAAAGGCCCAGTCAGAACCCCATGGGGCCCCACTCCCATATGCTCACCCCAAAATAATTATTGCTACATAATAGTAGCACCCACTCTGGGTCATATAATTACAATTGATGTACTGCATGATAACAGTACATATAAAAGCTGAGAGCTAACTTACCTTGGAGGTACCCCAAAAAACCTCCACATGGCACTATAAGCATCAGCACATCCTCCTAATGCTGACTGCCTTCATGCCTCTCCAAACTTGCAAAAGAAATGGTAGTTGCTCAGATCAGCTTAATTGCATAACACAGGTGCTTGTAAAGGGCGGGGTTTACTCTGAACACAGAAAAGAAAGAGATTTGCCCCCCAGCACACTGCAGCAAAAACAATACTTAAATCCTACATGATAATAGCGATTCAGAGGTATTAGTTACATACATTTGCAAATATATGAATAAGCGCCAGGCCAATCGTCAAGGCTCCTCAATACTGGTGTCCCTAGCATTAAGGGGTTCACGTCCGAGAAGCAAGAAACTCCAAAAAAATTCCAACCAAGGGCCATCCCCAGGGCATCACACGAAAAAGGGAAAAAGGTGATAGTGAAGTATAAAGAAAAGATGTGTAAGTATAAATCAATAAGTTAATGAAATGAGAAAGAATTAAAATGACATAAATAATATACAAACAAATAGAAAAGTGATAAAAGTATTCTATGTGAATTAAGTGGTGATGCCATGAGAAAGGCCCAGTCAGAACCCCATGGGGCCCCACTCCCAAACGCTCACCCCAAAATAATTATTGCTACATAATAGTAGCACCCACTCTGGGTCATATAATTATAATTGATGTACTGCATGATAACAGTACATATTAAAGCTGAGAGCTAACTTACCTTGGAGGTACCCCAAAAAACCTCCACATGGCACTATAAGCATCAGCACATCCTCCTAATGCTGACTGCCTTCATGCCTCTCCAAACTTGCAAAAGAAATGGTAGTTGCTCAGATCAGCTTAATTGCATAACACAGGTGCTTGTAAAGGGCGGGGTTTACTCTGAACACAGAAAAAAAAGAGATTTGCCCCCCATCACACTGCAGCAAAAACAATACTTAAATCCTACATGATAATAGCGATTCAGAGGTATTAGTTACATACATTTGCAAATATATAAATAAGCGCCAGGCAATCGTCAAGGCTCCTCTATACTGGCGTCCCTAGCATTAAGGGGTTCACGTCCGAGAAGCAAGGCACCCCAAAAAAAGTCCAACCAAGGGCCATCCCCAGGGCATCACACGAAAAAGGGAAAAAGGTGAAAGTGAAGTATAAAGAAAAGATGTGTAAGTATAAATCAATAAGTGTTAATGAAATGAGAAAGAATTAAAATGACATAAATAATATACAAACAAATAGAAAAGTGATAAAAGTATTCTATGTGAATTAAATGGTGATGCCATGAGAAAGGCCCAGTCAGAACCCCATGGGGCCCCACTCCCAAACGCTCACCCCAAAATAATTATTGCTACATAATAGTAGCACCCACTCTGGGTCATATAATTACAATTGATGTACTGCATGATAACAGTACATATAAAAGCTGAGAGCTAACTTACCTTGGAGGTACCCCAAAAAACCTCCACATGGCACTATAAGCATCAGCACATCCTCCTAATGCTGACTGCCTTCATGCCTCTCCAAACTTGCAAAAGAAATGGTAGTTGCTCAGATCAGCTTAATTGCATAACACAGGTGCTTGTAAAGGGCGGGGTTTACTCTGAACACAGAAAAAAAAGAGATTTGCCCCCATCACACTGCAGCAAAAACAATACTTAAATCCTACATGATAATAGCGATTCAGAGGTATTAGTTACATACATTTGCAAATATATAAATAAGCGCCAGGCAATCGTCAAGGCTCCTCTATACTGGCGTCCCTAGCATTAAGGGGTTCACGTCCGAGAAGCAAGGCACCCGAAAAAATTCCAACCAAGGGCCATCCCCAGGGCATCACACGAAAAAGGGAAAAAGGTGATAGTGAAGTATAAAGAAAAGATGTGTAAGTATAAATCAATAAGTGTTAATGAAATGAGAAAGAATTAAAATGACATAAATAATATACAAACAAATAGAAAAGTGATAAAAGTATTCTATGTGAATTAAGTGGTGATGCCATGAGAAAGGCCCAGTCAGAACCCCATGGGGTCCCACTTCCAAACGCTCACCCCAAAATAATTATTGCTACATAATAGTAGCACCCACTCTGGGTCATATAATTATAATTGATGTACTGCATGATAACAGTACATATAAAAGCTGAGAGCTAACTTACCTTGGAGGTACCCCATAAAACCTCCACATGGCACTATAAGCATCAGCACATCCTCCTAATGCTGACTGCCTTCATGCCTCTCCAAACTTGCAAAAGAAATGGTAGTTGCTCAGATCAGCTTAATTGCATAACACAGGTGCTTGTAAAGGGCGGGGTTTACTCTGAACACAGAAAAAAAAGAGATTTGCCCCCCAGCACACTGCAGCAAAAACAATACTTAAATCCTACATGATAATAGCGATTCAGAGGTATTAGTTACATACATTTGCAAATATATGAATAAGCGCCAGGCCAATCGTCAAGGCTCCTCTATACTTTCGACCCTAGCATTAAGGGGTTCACGTCCGAGAAGCAAGGCACCCCAAAAAAATTCCAACCAAGGGCCATCCCCAGGGCATCACACGAAAAAGGGAAAAAGGTGATAGTGAAGTATAAAGAAAAGATGTGTAAGTATAAATCAATAAGTGTTAATGAAATGAGAAAGAATTAAAATGACATAAATAATAGACAAACAAATAGAAAAGTGATAAAAGTATTCTATGTGAATTAAGTGGTGATGCCATGAGAAAGGCCCAGTCAGAACCCCATGGGGCCCCACTCCCAAACGCTCACCCCAAAATAATTATTGCTACATAATAGTAGCACCCACTCTGGGTCATATAATTACAATTGATGTACTGCATGATAACAGTACATATAAAAGCTGAGAGCTAACTTACCTTGGAGGTACCCCATAAAACCTCCACATGGCACTATAAGCATCAGCACATCCTCCTAATGCTGACTGCCTTCATGCCTCTCCAAACTTGCAAAAGAAATGGTAGTTGCTCAGATCAGCTTAATTGCATAACACAGGTGCTTGTAAAGGGCGGGGTTTACTCTGAACACAGAAAAAAAAGAGATTTGCCCCCCAGCACACTGCAGCAAAAACAATACTTAAATCCTACATGATAATAGCGATTCAGAGGTATTAGTTACATACATTTGCAAATATATGAATAAGCGCCAGGCCAATCGTCAAGGCTCCTCTATACTGGCATCCCTAGCATTAAGGGGTTCACGTCCGAGAAGCAAGGCACCCGAAAAAAATTCCAACCAAGGGCCATCCCCAGGGCATCACACGAAAAAGGGAAAAAGGTGATAGTGAAGTATAAAGAAAAGATGTGTAAGTATAAATCAATAAGTGTTAATAAAATGAGAAAGAATTAAAATGACATAAATAATAGACAAACAAATAGAAAAGTGATAAAAGTATTCTATGTGAATTAAGTGGTGATGCCATGAGAAAGGCCCAGTCAGAACCCCATGGGGCCCCACTCCCAAACGCTCACCCCAAAATAATTATTGCTACATAATAGTAGCACCCACTCTGGGTCATATAATTAAAATTGATGTACTGCATGATAACAGTACATATAAAAGCTGAGAGCTAACTTACCTTGGAGGTACCCCAAAAAACCTCCACATGGCACTATAAGCATCAGCACATCCTCCTAATGCTGACTGCCTTCATGCCTCTCCAAACTTGCAAAAGAAATGGTAGTTGCTCAGATCAGCTTAATTGCATAACACAGGTGGTTGTAAACGGCGGTGTTTACTCTGAACACAGAAAAAAAAGAGATTTGCCCCCCATCACACTGCAGCAAAAACAATACTTAAATCCTACATGATAATAGCGATTCAGAGGTATTAGTTACATACATTTGCAAATATATGAATAAGCGCCAGGCCAATCGTCAAGGCTCCTCTATACTGGCGTCCCTAGCATTAAGAAGTTAACGTCCGAGAAGCAAGGCACCCCAAAAAAATTCCAACCAAGGGCCATCCCCAGGGCATCACACGAAAAAGGGAAAAAGGTGATAGTGAAGTATAAAGAAAAGATGTGTAAGTATAAATCAATAAGTGTTAATGAAATGAGAAAGAATTAAAATGACATAAATAATATACAAACAAATAGAAAAGTGATAAAAGTATTCTATGTGAATTAAGTGGTGATGCCATGAGAAAGGCCCAGTCAGAACCCCATGGGGCCCCACTCCCAAACGCTCACCCCAAAATAATTATTGCTACATAATAGTAGCACCCACTCTGGGTCATATAATTACAATTGATGTACTGCATGATAACAGTACATATAAAAGCTGAGAGCTAACTTACCTTGGAGGTACCCCATAAAACCTCCACATGGCACTATAAGCATCAGCACATCCTCCTAATGCTGACTGCCTTCATGCCTCTCCAAACTTGCAAAAGAAATGGTAGTTGCTCAGATCAGCTTAATTGCATAACACAGGTGCTTGTAAAGGGCGGGGTTTACTCTGAACACAGAAAAAAAAGAGATTTGCCCCCCAGCACACTGCAGCAAAAACAATACTTAAATCCTACATGATAATAGCGATTCAGAGGTATTAGTTACATACATTTGCAAATATATGAATAAGCGCAAGGCCAATCGTCAAGGCTCCTCTATACTGGCGTCCCTAGCATTAAGGGGTTCACGTCCGAGAAGCAAGGCACCCGAAAAAAAATTCCAACCAAGGGCCATCCCCAGGGCATCACACGAAAAAGGGAAAAAGGTGATAGTGAAGTATAAAGAAAAGATGTGTAAGTATAAATCAATAAGTGTTAATGAAATGAGAAAGAATTAAAATGACATAAATAATATACAAACAAATAGAAAAGTGATAAAAGTATTCTATGTGAATTAAGTGGTGATGCCATGAGAAAGGCCCAGTCAGAACCCCATGGGGCCCCACTTCCAAACGCTCACCCCAAAATAATTATTGCTACATAATAGTAGCACCCACTCTGGGTCATATAATTATAATTGATGTACTGCATGATAACAGTACATATAAAAGCTGAGAGCTAACTTACCTTGGAGGTACCCCATAAAACCTCCACATGGCACTATAAGCATCAGCACATCCTCCTAATGCTGACTGCCTTCATGCCTCTCCAAACTTGCAAAAGAAATGGTAGTTGCTCAGATCAGCTTAATTGCATAACACAGGTGCTTGTAAAGGGCGGGGTTTACTCTGAACACAGAAAAGAAAGAGATTTGCCCCCCAGCACACTGCAGCAAAAACAATACTTAAATCCTACATGATAATAGCGATTCAGAGGTATTAGTTACATACATTTGCAAATATATGAATAAGCGCCAGGCCAATCGTCAAGGCTCCTCTATACTTTCGACCCTAGCATTAAGGGGTTCACGTCCGAGAAGTAAGGCACCCCAAAAAAATTCCAACCAAGGGCCATCCCCAGGGCATCACACGAAAAAGGGAAAAAGGTGATAGTGAAGTATAAAGAAAAGATGTGTAAGTATAAATCAATAAGTGTTAATGAAATGAGAAAGAATTAAAATGACATAAATAATATACAAACAAATAGAAAAGTGATAAAAGTATTCTATGTGAATTAAGTGGTGATGCCATGAGAAAGGCCCAGTCAGAACCCCATGGGGCCCCACTCCCAAACGCTCACCCCAAAATAATTATTGCTACATAATAGTAGCACCCACTCTGGGTCATATAATTACAATTGATGTACTGCATGATAACAGTACATATAAAAGCTGAGAGCTAACTTACCTTGGAGGTACCCCATAAAACCTCCACATGGCACTATAAGCATCAGCACATCCTCCTAATGCTGACTGCCTTCATGCCTCTCCAAACTTGCAAAAGAAATGGTAGTTGCTCAGATCAGCTTAATTGCATAACACAGGTGCTTGTAAAGGGCGGGGTTTACTCTGAACACAGAAAAAAAAGAGATTTGCCCCCCAGCACACTGCAGCAAAAACAATACTTAAATCCTACATGATAATAGCGATTCAGAGGTATTAGTTACATACATTTGCAAATATATGAATAAGCGCCAGGCCAATCGTCAAGGCTCCTCTATACTGGCGTCCCTAGCATTAAGGGGTTCACGTCCGAGAAGCAAGGCACCCGAAAAAAATTCCAACCAAGGGCCATCCCCAGGGCATCACACGAAAAAGGGAAAAAGGTGATATTGAAGTATAAAGAAAAGATGTGTAAGTATAAATCAATAAGTGTTAATAAAATGAGAAAGAATTAAAATGACATAAATAATAGACAAACAAATAGAAAAGTGATAAAAGTATTCTATGTGAATTAAGTGGTGATGCCATGAGAAAGGCCCAGTCAGAACCCCATGGGGCCCCACTCCCAAACGCTCACCCCAAAATAATTATTGCTACATAATAGTAGCACCCACTCTGGGTCATATAATTACAATTGATGTACTGCATGATAACAGTACATATAAAAGCTGAGAGCTAACTTACCTTGGAGGTACCCCAAAAAACCTCCACATGGCACTATAAGCATCAGCACATCCTCCTAATGCTGACTGCCTTCATGCCTCTCCAAACTTGCAAAAGAAATGGTAGTTGCTCAGATCAGCTTAATTGCATAACACAGGTGGTTGTAAACGGCGGTGTTTACTCTGAACACAGAAAAAAAAGAGATTTGCCCCCCATCACACTGCAGCAAAAACAATACTTAAATCCTACATGATAATAGCGATTCAGAGGTATTAGTTACATACATTTGCAAATATATGAATAAGCGCCAGGCCAATCGTCAAGGCTCCTCTATACTGGCGTCCCTAGCATTAAGAGGTTAACGTCCGAGAAGCAAGGCACCCCAAAAAAATTCCAACCAAGGGCCATCCCCAGGGCATCACACGAAAAAGGGAAAAAGGTGATAGTGAAGTATAAAGAAAAGATGTGTAAGTATAAATCAATAAGTGTTAATGAAATGAGAAAGAATTAAAATGACATAAATAATATACAAACAAATAGAAAAGTGATAAAAGTATTCTATGTGAATTAAGTGGTGATGCCATGAGAAAGGCCCAGTCAGAACCCCATGGGGCCCCACTCCCAAACGCTCACCCCAAAATAATTATTGCTACATAATAGTAGCACCCACTCTGGGTCATATAATTACAATTGATGTACTGCATGATAACAGTACATATAAAAGCTGAGAGCTAACTTACCTTGGAGGTACCCCATAAAACCTCCACATGGCACTATAAGCATCAGCACATCCTCCTAATGCTGACTGCCTTCATGCCTCTCCAAACTTGCAAAAGAAATGGTAGTTGCTCAGATCAGCTTAATTGCATAACACAGGTGCTTGTAAAGGGCGGGGTTTACTCTGAACACAGAAAAAAAAGAGATTTGCCACCCAGCACACTGCAGCAAAAACAATACTTAAATCCTACATGATAATAGCGATTCAGAGGTATTAGTTACATACATTTGCAAATATATGAATAAGCGCAAGGCCAATCGTCAAGGCTCCTCTATACTGGCGTCCCTAGCATTAAGGGGTTCACGTCCGAGAAGCAAGGCACCCGAAAAAAAATTCCAACCAAGGGCCATCCCCAGGGCATCACACGAAAAAGGGAAAAAGGTGATAGTGAAGTATAAAGAAAAGATGTGTAAGTATAAATCAATAAGTGTTAATGAAATGAGAAAGAATTAAAATGACATAAATATAAGAGAAACAAATAGAAAAGTGATAAAAGTATTCTATGTGAATTAAGTGGTGATGCCATGAGAAAGGCCCAGTGAGAACCCCATGGGGCCCCACTCCCAAACGCTCACCCCAAAATAATTATTGCTACATAATAGTAGCACCCACTCTGGGTCATATAATTACAATTGATGTACTGCATGATAACAGTACATATAAAAGCTGAGAGCTAACTTACCTTGGAGGTACCCCAAAAAACCTCCACATGGCACTATAAGCATCAGCACATCCTCCTAATGCTGACTGCCTTCATGCCTCTCCAAACTTGCAAAAGAAATGGTAGTTGCTCAGATCAGCTTAATTGCATAACACAGGTGCTTGTAAAGGGCGGGGTTTACTCTGAACACAGAAAAAAAAGAGATTTGCCCCCCAGCACACTGCAGCAAAAACAATACTTAAATCCTACATGATAATAGCGATTCAGAGGTATTAGTTACATACATTTGCAAATATATGAATAAGCGCCAGGCCAATCGTCAAGGCTCCTCTATACTGGCGTCCCTAGCATTAAGAGGTTAACGTCTGAGAAGCAAGGCACCCCAAAAAAATTCCAACCAAGGGCCATCCCCAGGGCATCACACGAAAAAAGGAAAAAGGTGATAGTGAAGTATAAAGAAAAGATGTGTAAGTATAAATCAATAAGTGTTAATGAAATGAGAAAGAATTAAAATGACATAAATAATATGCAAACAAATAGAAAAGTGATAAAAGTATTCTATGTGAATTAAGTGGTGATGCCATGAGAAAGGCCCAGTCAGAACCCCATGGGGCCCCACTCCCAAACGCTCACCCCAAAATAATTATTGCTACATAATAGTAGCACCCACTCTGGGTCATATAATTACAATTGATGTACTGCATGATAACAGTACATATAAAAGCTGAGAGCTAACTTACCTTGGAGGTACCCCAAAAAACCTCCACATGGCACTATAAGCATCAGCACATCCTCCTAATGCTGACTGCTTTCATGCCTCTCCAAACTTGCAAAAGAAATGGTAGTTGCTCAGATCAGCTTAATTGCATAACACAGGTGCTTGTAAAGGGCGGGGTTTACTCTGAACACAGAAAAAAAAGAGATTTGCCCCCCAGCACACTGCAGCAAAAACAATACTTAAATCCTACATGATAATAGCGATTCAGAGGTATTAGTTACATACATTTGCAAATATATGAATAAGCACCAGGCCAATCGTCAAGGCTCCTCTATACTGGCGTCCCTAGCATTAAGGGGTTCACGTCCGAGAAGCAAGGCACCCGAAAAAAATTCCAACCAAGGGCCATCCCCAGGGCATCACACGAAAAAGGGAAAAAGGTGATAGTGAAGTATAAAGAAAAGATGTGTAAGTATAAATCAATAAGTGTTAATGAAATGAGAAAGAATTAAAATGACATAAATAATATATAAACAAATAGAAAAGTGATAAAAGTATTCTATGTGAATTAAGTGGTGATGCCATGAGAAAGGCCCAGTCAGAACCCCATGGGGCCCCACTCCCAAACGCTCACCCCAAAATAATTATTGCTACATAATAGTAGCACCCACTCTGGGTCATATAATTAAAATTGATGTACTGCATGATAACAGTACATATAAAAGCTGAGAGCTAACTTACCTTGGAGGTACCCCATAAAACCTCCACATGGCACTATAAGCATCAGCACATCCTCCTAATGCTGACTGCCTTCATGCCTCTCCAAACTTGCAAAAGAAATGGTAGTTGCTCAGATCAGCTTAATTGCATAACACAGGTGCTTGTAAAGGGTGGGGTTTACTCTGAACACAGAAAAGAAAGAGATTTGCCCCCCAGCACACTGCAGCAAAAACAATACTTAAATCCTACATGATAATAGCGATTCAGAGGTATTAGTTACATACATTTGCAAATATAAGAATAAGCGCCAGGCCAATCGTCAAGGCTCCTCTATACTGGCGTCCCTAGCATTAAGGGGTTCACGTCCGAGAAGCAAGGCACCCAAAAAAAATTCCAACCAAGGGCCATCCCCAGGGCATCACACGAAAAAGGGAAAAAGGTGATAGTGAAGTATAAAGAAAAGATGTGTAAGTATAAATCAATAAGTGTTAATGAAATGAGAAAGAATTAAAATGACATAAATAATATACAAACAAATAGAAAAGTGATAAAAGTATTCTATGTGAATTAAGTGGTGATGCCATGAGAAAGGCCCAGTCAGAACCCCATGGGGCCCCACTCCCAAATGCTCACCCCAAAATAATTATTGCTACATAATAGTAGCACCCACTCTGGGTCATATAATTATAATTGATGTACTGCATGATAACAGTACATATAAAAGCTGAGAGCTAACTTGCCTTGGAGGTACCCCAAAAAACCTCCACATGGCACTATAAGCATCAGCACATCCTCCTAATGCTGACTGCCTTCATGCCTCTCCAAACTTGCAAAAGAAATGGTAGTTGCTCAGGTCAGCTTAATTGCATAACACAGGTGCTTGTAAAGGGCGGGGTTTACTCTGAACACAGAAAAAAAGAGATTTGCCCCCCAGCAGACTGCAGCAAAAACAATACTTAAATCCTACATGATAATAGCGATTCAGAGGTATTAGTTACATACATTTACAAATATATGAATAAGCGCCAGGCCAATCGTCATGGCTCCTCTATACTGGCGTCCCTAGCATTAAGGGGTTCACGTCCGAGAAGCAAGGCACCCCAAAAAAATTCCAACCAAGGGCCATCCCCAGGGCATCACACGAAAAAGGGAAAAAGGTGATAGTGAAGTATAAAGAAAAGATGTGTAAGTATAAATCAATAAGTGTTAATGAAATGAGAAAGAATTAAAATGACATAAATAATATACAAACAAATAGAAAAGTGATAAAAGTATTCTATGTGAATTAAGTGGTGATGCCATGAGAAAGGCCCAGTCAGAACCCCATGGGGCCCCACTCCCAAACGCTCACCCCAAATTAATTATTGCTACATAATAGTAGCACCCACTCTGGGTCATATAATTGCAATTGATGTACTGCATGATAACAGTACATATAAAAGCTGAGAGCTAACTTACCTTGGAGGTACCCCAAAAAACCTCCACATGGCACTATAAGCATCAGCACATCCTCCTAATGCTGACTGCCTTCATGCCTCTCCAAACTTGCAAAAGAAATGGTAGTTGCTCAGATCAGCTTAATTGCATAACACAGGTGCTTGTAAAGGGCGGGGTTTACTCTGAACACAGAAAAAAAAGAGATTTGCCCCCCAGCACACTGCAGCAAAAACAATACTTAAATCCTACATGATAATAGCGATTCAGAGGTATTAGTTACATACATTTGCAAATATATGAATAAGCGCCAGGCCAATCGTCAAGGCTCCTCTATACTGGCGTCCCTAGCATTAAGGGGTTCACGTCCGAGAAGCAAGGCACCCGAAAAAAATTCCAACCAAGGGCCATCCCCAGGGCATCACACGAAAAAGGGAAAAAGGTGATAGTGAAGTATAAAGAAAAGATGTGTAAGTATAAATCAATAAGTGTTAATGAAATGAGAAAGAATTAAAATGACATAAATAATATACAAACAAATAGAAAAGTGATAAAAGTATTCTATGTGAATTAAGTGGTGATGCCATGAGAAAGGCCCAGTCAGAACCCCATGGGGCCCCACTCCCAAACGCTCACCCCAAAATAATTATTGCTACATAATAGTAGCACCCACTCTGGGTCATATAATTACAATTGATGTACTGCATGATAACAGTACATATAAAAGCTGAGAGCTAACTTACCTTGGAGGTACCCCAAAAAACCTCCACATGGCACTATAAGCATCAGCACATCCTATTAATGCTGACTGCCTTCATGCCTCTCCAAACTTGCAAAAGAAATGGTAGTTGCTCAGATCAGCTTAATTGCATAACACAGGTGCTTGTAAAGGGCGGGGTTTACTCTGAACACAGAAAAAAAGAGATTTGCCCCCCAGAACACTGCAGCAAAAACAATACTTAAATCCTACATGATAATAGCGATTCAGAGGTATTAGTTACATACATTTGCAAATATATGAATAAGCGCCTGGCCAATCGTCAAGGCTCCTCTTTACTGGCGTCCCTAGCATTAAGGGGTTCACGTCTGAGAAGCAAGGCACCCCAAAAAAATTCCAACCAAGGGCCATCCCAAGGGCATCACACGAAAAAGGGAAAAAGGTGATAGTGAAGTATAAAGAAAAGATGTGTAAGTATAAATCAATAAGTGTTAATGAAATGAGAAAGAATTAAAATGACATAAATAATATACAAACAAATAGAAAAGTGATAAAAGTATTCTATGTGAATTAAGTGGTGATGCCATGAGAAAGGCCCAGTCAGAACCCCATGGGGCCCCACTCCCAAACGCTCACCCCAAAATAATTATTGCTACATAATAGTAGCACCCACTCTGGGTCATATAATTACAATTGATGTACTGCATGATAACAGTACATATAAAAGCTGAGAGCTAACTTACCTTGGAGGTACCCCAAAAAACCTCCACATGGCACTATAAGCATCAGCACATCCTCCTAATGCTGACTGCCTTCATGCCTCTCCAAACATGCAAAAGAAATGGTAGTTGCTCAGATAAGCTTAATTGCATAACACAGGTGCTTGTAAAGGGCGGGGTTGACTCTGAACACAGAAAAAAAAGAGATTTGCCCCCCAGCACACTGCAGCAAAAACAATACTTAAATCCTACATGATAATAGCGATTCAGAGGTATTAGTTACATACATTTGCAAATATATGAATAAGCGCCAGGCCAATCGTCAAGGCTCCTCTATACTGGCTCCCTAGCATTAAGGGGTTCACGTCTGAGAAGCAAGGCACCCCAAAAAAATTCCAACCAAGGGCCATCCCAAGGGCATCACACGAAAAAGGGAAAAAGGTGATAGTGAAGTATAAAGAAAAGATGTGTAAGTATAAATCAATAAGTGTTAATGAAATGAGAAAGAATTAAAATGACATAAATAATATACAAACAAATAGAAAAGTGATAAAAGTATTCTATGTGAATTAAGTGGTGATGCCATGAGAAAGGCCCAGTCAGAACCCCATGGGGCCCCACTCCCAAACGCTCACCCCAAATTAATTATTCCTACATAATAGTAGCACCCACTCTGGGTCATATAATTACAATTGATGTACTGCATGATAACAGTACATATAAAAGCTGAGAGCTAACTTACCTTGGAGGTACCCCAAAAAACCTCCACATGGCACTATAAGCATCAGCACATCCTCCTAATGCTGACTGCCTTCATGCCTCTCCAAACATGCAAAAGAAATGGTAGTTGCTCAGATCAGCTTAATTGCATAACACAGGTGCTTGTAAAGGGCGGGGTTTACTCTGAACACAGAAAAAAAAGAGATTTGCCCCCCAGCACACTGCAGCAAAAACAATACTTAAATCCTACATGATAATAGCGATTCAGAGGTATTAGTTACATACATTTGCAAATATATGAATAAGCGCCAGGCCAATCATCAAGGCTCCTCTATACTGGCTCCCTAGCATTAAGGGGTTCACGTCTGAGAAGCAAGGCACCCCAAAAAAATTCCAACCAAGGGCCATCCCCTGGGCATCACACGAAAAAGGGAAAAAGGTGATAGTGAAGTATAAAGAAAAGATGTGTAAGTATAAATCAATAAGTGTTAATGAAATGAGAAAGAATTAAAATGACATAAATAATATACAAACAAATAGAAAAGTGATAAAAGTATTCTATGTGAATTAAGTGGTGATGCCATGAGAAAGGCCCAGTCAGAACCCCATGGGGCCCCACTCCCAAACGCTCACCCCAAAATAATTATTGCTACATAATAGTAGCACCCACTCTGGGTCATATAATTACAATTGATGTACTGCATGATAACAGTACATATAAAAGCTGAGAGCTAACTTACCTTGGAGGTAGCCCAAAAAACCTCCACATGGCACTATAAGCATCAGCACATCCTCCTAATGCTGACTGCCTTCATGCCTCTCCAAACTTGCAAAAGAAATGGTAGTTGCTCAGATCAGCTTAATTGCATGACACAGGTGCTTGTAAAGGGTGGGGTTTACTCTGAACACAGAAAAAAAAGAGATTTGCCCCCCAGCACACTGCAGCAAAAACAATACTTAAATCCTACATGATAATAGTGATTCAGAGGTATTAGTTACATACATTTGCAAATATATGAATAAGCGCCAGGTTAATCGTCAAGGCTCCTCTATACTGGCGTCCCTAGCATTAAGGGGTTCACGTCCGAGAAGCAAGGCACCCCAAAAAAATTCCAACCAAGGGCCATCCCCAGGGCATCACACGAAAAAGTGAAAAAGGTGATTGTGAAGTATAAAGAAAAGATGTGTAAGTATAAATCAATAAGTGTTAATGAAATGAGAAAGAATTAAAATGACATAAATAATATACAAACAAATAGAAAAGTGATAAAAGTATTCTATGTGAATTAAGTGGTGATGCCATGAGAAAGGCCCAGTCAGAACCCCATGGGGCCCCACTCCCAAACGCTCACCCCAAAATAATTATTGCTACATAATAGTAGCACCCACTCTGAGTCATATAATTACAATTGATGTACTGCATGATAACAGTACATATAAAAGCTGAGAGCTAACTTACCTTGGAGGTACCCCAAAAAACCTCCACATGGCACTATAAGCATCAGCACATCCTCCTAATGCTGACTGCCTTCATGCCTCTCCAAACTTGCAAAAGAAATGGTAGTTGCTCAGATCAGCTTAATTGCATAACACAGGTGCTTGTAAAGGGCAGGGTTTACTCTGAACACAGAAAAAAAGAGATTTGCCCCCCAGCACACTGCAGCAAAAACAATACTTAAATCCTACATGATAATAGCGATTCAGAGGTATTAGTTACATACATTTGCAAATATATGAATAAGCGCCAGGCCAATCGTCAAGGCTCCTCTATACAGGCGTCCCTAGCATTAAGGGGTTCACGTCCGAGAAGCAAGGCACCCCAAAAAAATTCCAACCAAGGGCCATCCCCAGGGCATCACACGAAAAAGGGAAAAAGGTGATAGTGAAGTATAAAGAAAAGATGTGTAAGTATAAATCAATAAGTGTTAATGAAATGAGAAAGAATTAAAATGACATAAATAATATACAAACAAATAGAAAAGTGATAAAAGTATTCTATGTGAATTAAGTGGTGATGCCATGAGAAAGGCCCAGTCAGAACCCCATGGGGCCCCACTCCCAAACGCTCACCCCAAAATAATTATTGCTACATAATAGTAGCACCCACTCTGGGTCATATAATTACAATTGATGTACTGCATGATAACAGTACATATAAAAGCTGAGAGCTAACTTACCTTGGAGGTACCCCAAAAAACCTCCACATGGCACTATAAGCATCAGCACATCCTCCTAATGCTGACTGCCTTCATGCCTCTCCAAACTTGCAAAATAAATGGTAGTTGCTCAGATCAGCTTAATTGCATAACACAGGTGCTTGTAAAGGGCAGGGTTTACTCTGAACACAGAAAAAAAAGAGATTTGCCCCCCAGCACACTGCAGCAAAAACAATACTTAAATCCTACATGATAATAGCGATTCAGAGGTATTAGTTACATACATTTGCAAATATATGAATAAGCGCCAGACCAATCGTCAAGGCTCCTCTAAACTGGCGTCCCTAGCATTAAGGGGTTCATGTCCGAGAAGCAAGGCACCCCAAAAAAATTCCAACCAAGGGCCATCCCCAGGGCATCACACGAAAAAGGGAAAAAGGTGATAGTGAAGTATAAAGAAAAGATGTGTAAGTATAAATCAATAAGTGTTAATGAAATGAGAAAGAATTAAAATGACATAAATAATATACAAACAAATAGAAAAGTGATAAAAGTATTCTATGTGAATTAAGTGGTGATGCCATGAGAAAGGCCCAGTCAGAACCCCATGGGGCCCCACTCCCAAACGCTCACCCCAAATTAATTATTCCTACATAATAGTAGCACCCACTCTGGGTCATATAATTACAATTGATGTACTGCATGATAACAGTACATATAAAAGCTGAGAGCTAACTTACCTTGGAGGTACCCCAAAAAACCTCCACATGGCAATATAAGCATCAGCACATCCTCCTAATGCTGACTGCCTTCATGCCTCTCCAAACTTGCAAAAGAAATGGTAGTTGCTCAGATCAGCTTAATTGCATAACACAGGTGCTTGTAAAGGGCAGGGTTTACTCTGAACACAGAAAAAAAAGAGATTTGCCCCCCAGCACACTGCAGCAAAAACAATACTTAAATCCTACATGATAATAGCGATTCAGAGGTATTAGTTACATACATTTGCAAATATATGAATAAGCGCCAGGCCACTCGTCAAGGCTCCTCTATACTGGCGTCCCTAGCATTAAGGGGTTCACGTCCGAGAAGCAAGGCACCCCAAAAAAATTCCAACCAAGGGCCATCCCCAGGGCATCACGCGAAAAAGGGAAAAAGGTGATAGTGAAGTATAAAGAAAAGATGTGTAAGTATAAATCAATAAGTGTTAATGAAATGAGAAAGAATTAAAATGACATAAATAATATACAAACAAATAGAAAAGTGATAAAAGTATTCTATGTGAATTAAGTGGTGATGCCATGAGAAAGGCTCAGTCAGAACCCCATGGGGCCCCACTCTCAAATGCTCACCCCAAAATAATTATTGCTACATAATAGTAGCACCCACTCTGGGTCATATAATTACAATTGATGTACTGCATGATAACAGTACATATAAAAGCTGAGAGCTAACTTACCTTGGAGGTACCCCATAAAACCTCCACATGGCACTATAAGCATCAGCACATCCTCCTAATGCTGACTGCAATCATGCCTCTCCAAACTTGCAAAAGAAATGGTAGTTGCTCAGATCAGCTTAATTGCATAACACAGGTGCTTGTAGAGGGCGGGGATTTACTCTGAACACAGAAAAGAAAGAGATTTGCCCCCCAGCACACTGCAGCAAAAACAATACTTAAATCCTACATGATAATAGCAATTCAGAGGTATTAGTTACATACATTTGCAAATATATGAATAAGCGCCAGGCCAAACGTCAAGGCTCCTCTAAACTGGCGTCCCTAGCATTAAGGGGTTCACGTCCGAGAAGCAAGGCACCCCAAAAAAATTCCAACCAAGGGCCATCCCCAGGGCATCACACGAAAAAGGGAAAAAGGTGATAGTGAAGTATAAAGAAAAGATGTGTAAGTATAAATCAATAAGTGTTAATGAAATGAGAAAGAATTAAAATGACATAAATAATATACAAACAAATAGAAAAGTGATAAAAGTATTCTATGTGAATTAAGTGGTGATGCCGGACATGAACCCCTTAAAGCTAGGGACGCCAGTTTGGAGAGGCATGAAGGCAGTCAGCATTAGGAGGATGTGCTGATGCTTATAGTGCCATGTGGAGGTTTTTTGGGGTACCTCCAAAGTAAGTTAGCTCTCAGCTTTTATATGTACTGTTATCATGCAGTACATCAATTGTAATTATATGACCCAGAGTGGGTGTTACTATTATGTAGCAATAATTATTTTGGGGTGAGCGTTTGGGAGTGGGGCCCCATGGGGTTCTGACTGGGCCTTTCTCATGGCATCACCACTTAATTCACATAGAATACTTTTATCACTTTTCTATTTGTTTGTATATTATTTATGTCATTTTAATTCTTTCTCATTTCATTGACACTTATTGATTTATACTTACACATCTTTTCTTTATACTTCACTATCACCTTTTTCCCTTTTTCGTGTGATGCCCTGGGGATAGCCCTTGGTTGGAATTTTTTTGGGGTGCCTTGCTTCTCGGACGTGAACCCCTTAATGCTAGGGATGCCAGTATAGAGGAGCCTTGACGATTAGCCTGGCGCTTATTCATATATTTGCAAATGTATGTAACTAATACCTCTGAATAGCTATTATCATGTAGGATTTAAGTATTGTTTTTGCTGCAGTGTGCTGGGGGGCAAATCTCTTTTTTTTCTGTGTTCAGAGTAAACCCCGCCCTTTACAAGCACCTGTGTTATGCAATTAAGCTGATCTGAGCAACTACCATTTCTTTTGCAAGTTTGGAGAGGCATGAAGGCAGTCAGCATTAGGAGGTTGTGCTGATGCTTATAGTGCCATGTGGAGGTTTTTTGGGGTACCTCCAAGGTAAGTTAGCTCTCAGCTTTTATATGTACTGTTATCATGCAGTACATCAATTGTAATTATATGACCCAGAGTGGGTGCTACTATTATGTAGCAATAATTATTTTGGGGTGAGCGTTTGGGAGTGGGGCCCCATGGGGTTCTGACTGGGCCTTTCTCATGGCATCACCATTTAATTCACATAGAATACTTTTATCACTTTTCTATTTGTTTGTATATTATTTATGTCATTTTAATTCTTTCTCATTTCATTAACACTTATTGATTTATACTTACACATCTTTTCTTTATACTTCACTATCACCTTTTTCCCTTTTTCGTGTGATGCCCTGGGGATGGCCCTTGGTTGGAATTTTTTTGGGGTGCCTTGCTTCTCAGACGTGAACCCCTTAATGCTAGGGACGCCAGTATAGAGGAGCCATGACGATTGGCCTGGCGCTTATTCATATATTTGCAAATGTATGTAACTAATACCTCTGAATCGCTATTATCATGTAGGATTTAAGTATTGTTTTTGCTGCAGTGTGCTGGGGGGCAAATCTCTTTTTTTTTCTGTGACCTCACAAGCTGCCAGGACCCGGCCAGGCTATGGGTAGCTTTAGCTCCCGCAGCCTGGTCTAAGGAACATTGGCAACCATCAGTCGCAATTATTCTGATGTTGACACCAGGCTGTGGCCTCAGTCATAGAGCTGAGATCATGCAAATGCAGCAAGGAGGTGTGCAATACCTCCTTCTGCATTCACATTTTAAATGGACAGAATTGCACAGTCTTTTGTGTGCGCTTATGTGTGGCTCTGCAATTCCATCCAGGCCCTTTGTGTCCATAAATTTACCTCAAAATGATGAGAACAAAAGGAAACTATCAAAGGCCCCCATTTATTAACAAGTGTTATCACCAAAACAAGTGATAAATGTCACTGTATATGATAAATGTTGCTCCAGCCAATCAGCTCCCAACTGTCACTTTTCTATCAGTTGACAGTTGGGAGCTGATTGGCTGGAGCACCATTTATCCTACACAGTGAAATGTATCACTCATTTTGGTGATAAAACTCGTTAATAAATGATGCATATAGTGTAGTATTTTAAAATGATTGTTGATCCACCCAATGTGAGGGTTTATTTATATCTAAAAAATAGGTGTTGATAGAACAGTCCAATCCACCTGATGTTCAAGGTACATATCTCTTGATATATTTAAAGCAAACACCTCTTAATACCTCTTCAGGTTTTAAGGTTACCTTACAATTTTCCTCACATAAAGAGGATTCAACAGCATACAGTGGATTTCAATAAAATCCTTTATTGCAACTCCAACAGATGATTTCCACATGATATTTCATGTACTAACATAAAAGTAAATAGAGGTACAGTACATAGCATAATACTGCTTCAAACAGCTATTTTAAAAAAAAATATTACAGATAAAAAACACGACCTCTAAATTTAATAAAAAGTCCTGAAAATAAAAAAACACTAAGACTCATTTGAATGAGGATGCCTACCATCCCACTACCAGGGACCACCCCTACTCTGCCTCCAAAATGCCACAGCTTGTCAATCAGGTTGCAGCCAATAGTCACTGCAAGCGGACTCAGAGCCAGAGGGCTGCACATTCACAGTCCTCCCACCATTGGAGATGTGCCCTAGCCATTGGGTTAGCGTACATCTCTGAATCAGGCCCAAAGAGCACCATTCCAAGGGAGTGATATACAGTATGTGGGACTATACATACTGTAAGCCCTCATAAATTAAATGAAAAATAAGTATGATTTTAGCAGTTTATTGGTGTTTTATATGTTTAAGCACCTACAGGTCCATTAAGAAATAGAAACATTGGTTAACATCGATGTTTCAGAACCAATGTTTAGGTCTAAACAATGTTTTGTAATCAACATTAAGAACTGTACAGTACTTTCAATGTTGTCTTTTTATGTCCTATGCTTAGTGCACACACTCCAAGCAGCTGTCCCCCTCCCCCATCCCTGATAACAGCATCACTTGCTCTGTGTGCCCCCTCCCCCACCCACAGCAGTGTAATGGTGTATACACATGTAGCAATCTGCCAGCAATATAATATCGCTGGCAGATCATACTGCACACTCCCTGGTGTGTTGGATGATCAATATAGAGCATCCAACACACCAATAACTTACCAGCAACTATAACAACCCGTGATCAGCAGGTTGTCCAGCATGCAGGGACGATGGGTGTTATTGCTATCATCCATACATGCCTGCACATTGCTGGTTGAAGGTTAGTTGGTAGGGTACATTAAAAAATGACAATTTGATAGATAACGGTAATGATAATGATATCAATATCATTTAAATCATCCTTTTAAATCGCTATGTGTATTCACCTTTACAGCAGCAGCTCTCCTCCTACTTCCCCCTCTATGAACAGAGCAGCAGTGGCTCTGTGTGCCCCCCCTCACCCAGGGCCAAATTAAGGTCTATGGGGGCCCCTTGGCAACAAATGTTTGTGGGGCCCCCACAGATCCCACCACAGCCGCTAAGGCACACTTCCGTCCCTGGCTCTTGGCCGCAGCTATCGCCCGTTACCCCCCTGTACCTTTCCCCCAGGTCCCACTGCAGCTAATGCCAGCTTTCTTCCCCCAAGCTCACCACCACTAAAGCCCGCAAATGACGGCCATCTTGGTACACACAAGTGAAGCCACAGTAAGTACACCTGCTGGAGGCTCCTACTGCGGCTGCACAACAAGTTGAAATTTCCTATCTATTCAATGGAGCATTCTTGAGGTAATAGTTTAAAAAACTTAACTTTCTATATTACCTGAACCCCAAAAGCACGTACACTGGAACAATAGCTACCTAATAAAACAAGCCCCAAGTCTAAATTCACCACCTACCATGATTTTTGCATTCCCAAAAATTCCCCATAGACTACAGTAGAAAAGTGGTCCTAATTGAGAATGTCAGAAAAATGTGACAGTTGGAATGTTAGATTACTCCCAAATCCTCAATTTTTATGTTTATGCCCTGAAATTGGCATGCAGTATTGAGCAAACAGTTCTACCCATCCGTGCCAAATTTCAGCTCAGTACCTCCAATAGCTTTTGAGGTGTAGCCAGGGCCAGCGCTTCCATTAGGCAGCTTTAGGCACTTGGACCTGAGGGGGTGGCCCACTAAGGCTACTTGGGAGAAAAATTATCCGGCAACATATGACCACTATCCACACCGAGAGGGGGGTGAAGCAGGCACTTGCTGGAGGGCCCCGGGTGCTGTGGTGGACAATGGCAGCCGCCGTCTCCTCAGAAAGGTCTGTGTTTACAATTACCAGAATTAGCCTGCTCTATCTTCTGTGCGGAGGTGTTCACCATAAAGGAGCCAGCGGCAGTGGTCACACAATCCAGGGAGCTGCAGGAAACCACTCACCAGCGGGAGCAGAGACCGACTCTCTGCACATGGGATTCTGACCAGCGGCAGCCACAGCGGGCTTGTAAGTAAGCCACATCCAGCAAGAGCAAAGTGAACTGTGAACCTGACCAGCTACTACAGAGTAGGGTGGGAAGCCGAAATCAAGCACACCTGACAACATTATTACCCGGAGGGAAGGTACTTACCAAATCCCTCCACATATATCTAGAAATATATACTATATATATATACTGTGTATGTATGTATGTATATATATATATATATATATATATATATATAGTACTCCACTGGACCAGCACTCTGCTATACATACAGCGATGGACGCCAGTGCCTTTTTCAAATCTCCAAGTGCCGCTGACTTTTCCATATATATATATATATATATATATACTGTACATATATATATATATATATATATATATATAAAGTAGATTGTTTTGGCACTCAATGTTCCTCTTGATAAAAAAGTACCTGGGTGCTCGCACAATGAGTAATGTAGAAATCCAAAGTGTGCTGTTGCAGTGTACAACAGACCACAGCGCGTCACTCCAGGATGTATAAGTTAAGCCAATTTATTCAACGTTTCAAGGCCCTTGCGGCCCCGTCAACAGGAAAAAACAAACAGTCACAAACACACAAAGAACACTTACCTATATACCACACCCGATCAAGAAGACAAGGACAAGCTGCTCCACAGTCGCGTTCACCTGACAGGAGGGCGCGGGTTGCCCAGTGATGACATCACCCGACTCACCTCTGGTGGTTGCCTAGGCAACCTAAGACGCTACTGCGGCTGGGTGCTGATGCCAATGGCCACAGCAACCCTAAGCCACGATCGTGTGACCAAAGGGCACAGGTTGTACTGGGGATGGCATATCTCATCTCACCTCCAGAGGTTGCAATGCCAACCTACAACGCTCCTGCGGCTGTGGAGAGTCTAACAGGCAAAGAAAGACAAAGGGACATACACTAATCACTTATGTAAAGAACAATCGATGGACTCATTACTATCTATAGAGACCGGTGAAGGTTAATATAAAAGAGTGAAAAAATAAAGAGACCCACTGAGAAAGTTGTTTACTTCAAAAAGATATACAAATATAGATGAAAAAATGTAATTAGCATATGATACGGAAAAGTAAAAGTAAAGTAAAAGGGAAAAGAAAAAGAAAAAAGTACAAACAAATAAGACACATAAAAATACAAAAGTTAAACTAATCATAGCCAAACTTGAATCTCCACAATCAAATCCATAACTAAAGTCCTAAAGCTACTACATATGTGAAACAAGGGAATGCATGATCAGAAAGATAATAATAAAGATATGTCGTCCAGTAAAGGACCCACATGAAAAGATATGGTAATATAGCAAATTGTCAGGATTAAATAAAGGAATTCCAGGCTATGCGTTCATTTAGACCGCCAGGCTGGGTTGTATTCATCTGCAAAATCCATCTCGCCTCCATTCTCATAAGTGCTCCGATCCGGTCACCCCCCCTCGAGAGTTCCGGAACGTGGTCAATGATTTTGTACCGCAGTGTAGATAGTTGATGCCCAGCTGTTTTGAAGTGTTTTGCCACCGGTTGGTCCACTTCTCTGCCATTTAAAGCCAAACGTATGGCAGACTGATGGAGAGCCATACGTTCTTTAAAAGTTCTAGAGGTCATGCCAATATAGCAGAGAGCACAAGGGCAAGTAATTAAGTATATAACAAATTTAGAACTACACGTAAGTACGTGTCTAATTTTGAAGGTCTTGCCCGTGTGTGGATATTGGAAAGTGTTACCAGTTTGTAAGTAACTGCATGTGACACAGGGTGGGGCATTTGTAACATCGAGGTTTTTTATATGACGTGACACCAGTTTGCGAGTGATGTTCGGTAATGTCCGTATGGACTAGCATGTCCCTAAGATTTTTTCCACGCCTGTAGCACATCATAGGCTGCGTGTTACGTAAGCTTGTAAGGTCCTGGTCACTAGCAATGATGGGCCACAATGCCCTAGCTGCCTTGGGAAGCACCCCACTGGCAGTAGAAAAAGTGGTTACCCACGGGAAGCGGTCCTGTTTAGTTTTTTTAGACTTAGCAGATAATAAATCATCTCTGTTGAGACTAAGAACACGTTGCTTGGCTGACAATAGCTGCTTTAAAGGATAACCTCTGGTCAGGAATTTGTGTATAACTTCATCCAGACATGTTGGTAAATCATCCCAATTGCTAGTGTATATATATATATATATATATATATAAAATCTCCTGCCTGTGTCTCCCCCTATGCTGCAGCTTGCTTGGGGGTCCCAGAAATACCACACATAGTGTCTTTTTCAATATTTTTTTTGGAGGGGCATTTCACCTGAGGGGCTGGAATGTGGGTATGGGGGGAGGGGGACAGTAGGCAAAAATTCAGCCTAGGGTGCCGAGGAACCTTGCAACGGCCATGGGTGTAGCTCCTTAAACACCATGCCCCCCTGTAATTCTCTGTGGGACAATTGCAGTTTTTTAGATGCAGCCTTAATATAAGGCCATGACTTAGCCCTTATAATAACAGCTGTCAGTTTCAGTTCCTTTTCACTAAGAGATAAAAGACAATAGAATTCACCTTTAGGTCTTATGGCATAGTGGTAAAGTCACTGCACATCACACTTGGCAGTTAGGGTTTGAATCCCTTGTGTAAACATTTTTTTTTGCTCCAAAAATAAATTTATATAATTCAATAATATTAATAATATTATTGTAATAACAATAACACTTTTTAGAATAATATCATATTTCAATTAGAGGGTGTGAACACCGTGTACTCTATTTTGGGATATTAGTCAGTGAGGATGGCCTGCGTGTAGTGATTTCTTAGTGTAGAAATTTCCCCTTGAAAATATGGCTTGATATTTCATATACTTAAGATGGCCATACACCTATGTGATTTCTGCCCAATTCCATGATTTTTGATGCATCGTATGATCAATCCTGTAGAAATCGTGCATTTTTTAACTCGGATACGATCCAATGCATGCTTCCGCAGCTCCTAAATTGAATCATATGATCAGATGTGCAGCCCATATTATCCATCATATCATGTGCAGATCATACTGTAAATTTAGTGAATGCAATGCATCGTGCGTCAAGTCATGTCATTTCAATTACATTTTCCAGCTGAGCACGTGATCGATCGTAGGACAGATAAAGTGTAAAATAAAACACCAAATCATACTGCTGGGTCTGCAGGGAGCTCCGGGGAATCGTGAGGTGAATCGTAAAATATGCTGATCATGCAGACAGGGGCAGAACTATGGGAGACAATGGAGGCGCCTTCCACCAGGCTCCAACACTGAAGGGGCACCTCATCCATTGCTCTCAATATATTGACCCCCACACAGCGCTGTAACTATGTACCCGGAGTGTACAGTCATGGACACCCAATAATTGGCAACATTTCCTGGCACCTGAGAAGCCACTATACACTAGTGGAGAGCTCAGTGTCAGACCATCAGCTGCCACCTCCATCTATCTATGGCCTATCCCTACTCTTTGGTGTAGCCACTCTTTAGCAGCTTCTTATGTCATCTGCAGCGCCCACCTCACCCACAATTCTCTCTCTCACTCCTCCATGGCATGACTATAAACTGTGTACAACTCCAGGTGTATCTGCTTGCAAAATGCTACATTACAGTGTCAGCGGCTGTGATGAGGTCACCAAATTATAACTTGCCATCATGCTTCTGGGATGAACTTACGCCACTGCATGCAGGTGTATGGCCAGCATAAGCCATAAAATCACATTTTAGATAACTATAGAAAATAACACTTGGAAATATGGCTCCATATTTCATATACAGTACTGGTTCTAGATATACAGTATAATTAAAAACTTCCCATCATTAATTTACAGTGTGTTCATGTCCTTTTTCAGATTAACCCTGCCCATTGTCTGTCTCAACACAGAGGGGGAGGGAGGAGGAATTCATTTGTAAAGGCTGCACTTTTTACATAGACAACACATCAAGTTTTCATTAGCCCTCCCCCTGTGTTTTGTTACTACTCATTAATGTTGCCTTTTGTGTATTGAGACACTTTTGTACTTTTGATCCCTCACTCCCTTCCTCCCAAAATAGTACTCATTTTCCATGGTTAAATTGTACAATCATTGACCAGCAATGTAGCTCAATGTTTTCTTTTCCACTTTGTTATTACATTAAAGTACACAGTATGCCAGTTGCTATATATATATATATATATATATATATATATATAAACTTTTATTGATAGCCCCCACATTTGCAACCCAGTGTGGGTCAGTGTGCAACCCTGGGTGTGGGTTGCACACTGACCCACCAATGCTGTGTTCATGGAGGGGAAAGGAGGAGGAGGTGAGCAGATACTGTTACAATGCTGTGGGTGGGGGAGGGGGCACACATAGCCAGTGATGCTGTTATCAGGGATGGGGGAGGGGGAGAGCTGCTTGGAGTGGACATACAAAGACAACATTGAAAGTACTTTACCAATGTTTTTAACATTAATTACAAAACATTGTTTAGACCTAAACATTGGTTCTGAAACATCGATGTTAACTGATGTTAACAAATATTTCTGTTTTTTTTAAAGGAAACTACTGTTCCTATAGGTTCTTAAACATATAACATACTAATAAACTTCTGAAATCAAACTTATTTTATATTTATTTATGGAGGCTTAAAGTATGTATAGTCCCACATATATCACTCCCTCGGAATGGAGCTCTTTGGGCCTGATTCAGAGATGTATGCTAACTTAATGGTTAGTGCACATCTCTGATGGTGGGAGGACAGCACATGCGCTGGAGTTGTACTGAGCATGTGCAGCCCTCTGTCTGCGAGTCTGCTTGCAGTGTCTCCCAGCCACAGCCTGATTGACAGGTTGCGGTGTTTTGGAGGTGGAGCGGGGATGTTCCCTGTCAGTGTTCCTGGAAACAGGGGTGTGTTGCCCCAATTTTCTGGGAGGGGTGAGGGCAGAGTTTGTATAGGTGCATGCAGACTTTCTGGCCTTGCAAGCTGCCAGGACCCGGCCAGGCAGTGGGAAGCTTTAGATCCCGCAGTATGGCTTAAGGAACATTGGCAACCATCAGTCGCAATTATTCTGATGGTGACCCAAGCTGCGGCCTCAGTCACAGAGCTGGTATCATGCAAATACAGCAAGGAAATGTGTGAGACCTCCTTCTGCATTCACATTTTAAATGGACATAATTGCACAGTCTCTTGTGTGCGCTTATGTGCAGCTCTACAATTCCATCCAGGCCCTTTGTGTCCTTATATTTACCTCAAAATGATGAGAACAAAAGGAAATAGTCAAAGGCACCCATTTATTAACTAGTTTTATCACCAAAACAAGTGATAAATGCCACTGTGTATGATAAACGTTACTCCAGCTAATCAGCTCCCAACTGTCACTTTTCTAACAGTTGTCCGATGGGAGCTGATTGGCTGGAGCACCATTTATCATACTCATTAATAAATGAGGCCCATAGTGTAGTATTTTAAAATGATTGGGACACCAATGATGATGATAAAATGATATGGTCACCGTTAGGAACCCCCGCACTTCCGATACAGCAAGCAAACCTGCACTAAAGTCATCGCTGGCACTGCCGACATCGCTGGTACCCTTCTCTGAGGACACTGCCAGCACCACAGCACTGCCATTCCATGTACTGAGGACATCATCAGCAACCTCCGCACTGCCAATACAGCCAGCAAACCTGCACTAAAGACACCGCTGGCACTGCCGACATCACCGGTACCCTTCACTGAGGACAGTGCCAGCACCACAGCACAGCCATTCCATGTACAGAGGACACCATCAGTAACCCCTGCACTGCCGACACAGGCAGTAAACCTGCCTGAAGACACTGCTGGCATTTCCACTCTGCTGACACCACCTGTACCCTGCACTGAGGACACTGCCAGCACTGCAGCACTGCCATTCCATGTACTGAGAACACTTTCAGCAACCCCTGGACTGCCAACACAGCCAGCAAACCTGCACTGAAGAAAAAACTGGCACTGCCAACATCACCGGTACCCTTCACTGAGGACACTGCCAGCACTGCCATCCCATGTACTGAGGACACCATCAGCAACCCCCACTCTGCTGACACAGCCAGCAAACCTGCACTAATGACACCACTGGCACTGCCAACATCATCTCTACCCTTTTCTGAGGACACTGCCAGCACCACAGCACCACCATCCCGTGTACTGAGGACACAATCAGCAACCCCGCACTGCCAACACTGTCAGCAAACCTGCACTGAAGACACCGCTGGCACTGCTGACATCGCCAGTACCCTTCACTGAGGACACTGCCAGCACCACAGCACTGCCATTCCATGTGTTGGGGCACCATCAGCAACCCCTGCACTGCCAACACAGGCATCATACCTGCACTGAAGACACTGCTGGCACCCCTGCTCTGCTGATACCACCTGTACCCTGCACTGAGGACACTGTTAGCACCGCAACACTAATATTCCATATACTGAGGACACTGTCATCAACTCCTGCACTGCTGACACAGCCAGCAAACTTGCACTGAAGACACTGCTGGCACTGTTGACATTGCCAGTACCCTTCACTGAGGACACTGCCAACACTGCCATCCCATGTACTGAGGACACCATCAGCAACCCCCGAACTGCAGACACAGCCAGCAAACCTGCACTAATGACACCACTGGCACTGCCAAAATCGTCTGTACCCTTCATTGAGGACACTGCCAGCACCACAGCACCGCCATTGCATGTACTGAGGATACCATCAGCTACCCCTGCACTGCCGACACAGCCAGCAAGCATGCCTTGAAGACACTGCTCGCACCCCCACTCTACTGACACCGCCTGTACCCTGCACTGAAGACACTACCAGCACTGCAGCTGGCAAGTCCTTCCACTCTCGCATTGAGGACACTGCAAGCACCCCACACTGCCAACACTGCTGTCACAGTAAGTGCACTATTGGTGTATCCAACCCACACTGTATAACACACTGTATCCATGTTGGCACTTGGAAGCTGTACTGTCACAAGTTAGTGCTGTCCACTGTGTCACTTAGCTCAGTCAGCCAGCTAGCTGGATGCAACCTTTTGGCCTTAACTAGATGTGTCGCTTAGCTTAGTCAGCCAGCTAGCTGGATGCAACCTTTTGACTTTAACTAGATGAAAAAAATAATGTTGTGAGGTGGTCAAAATTGATTGGAAAGTACTGGAAATAAATGTTATTGAGGTTAGTAATACTGTAGGAACAAAAGCAGGCCATTTTTATGTGATTTTAGCTGTTTTTATGATATTTTAAGAAAAAAAAAAAACCAGATCCAAAACCAAAACCGAAAAACAAAACACCAAGTTAAACGATCCAAAAAAACAGATCCAGATCCAAAACCAGGATAGATCCAGATCCAAAACCAAAACATAGGGGGTTGGCGCACATCTCTAATGAAAATGTGATTTGTTGTCTGTGGAAAATGTGCAGCCTTTACAAATGAATTCCTCCTCACCCCTCTGTGTTGAGACAAGCAATGGTTTAATCTGAAAAAGGACATGAACATACTGTAAATTAGTGATGACCAGTTTGTGAATTATAATGTATATCTAGAACCAGTACTGTATATAAATATGGAGCCATATTTACAAGCATTATTTTCTCTGTTTATCTAAAATGTGATTTTATGGCTCAGTATATGAAATATGGAACCATATTTTCAAGGGGAAATGTCTACACTAAGAAAGTACTGCACACACACTTGCCGTCCTCACTGACTCAGATCCCCATGTAGTGCACATGGTGTTCACAGCCTCTAGATCAGGGGTCTTCAAACTTGGCCCTCCAGCTGCTGTAGAACTACATATCCCAGCATGCACTGCCACCTTTTTGATATAACAGCATGCTAAAACTATGTTCAGTGCATGCTGGGATGTGTAGTTCCACAGCATCTGGAGGGCCAAGTTTGAAGACCCCTGCTCTAGATAATATATGATTTTATTCTAAAAAGTTTTATTGTTATTACAATAATATTATTGATATTATTATATTATTGAATTATATAAATTTATTTTTGGAGCAAAAAAAAAATATTATACACTGAGAATCAAACCCAAACTACAATGTCTGCTGTGAAATGCAGAAACATTACCACTATACCACAATAGTCAAAGGTGTGAACCTTTAGTCTTTTAGCTCTTACATACAGTATGCAGGGCTTTTTGTAAGCCTGTCTATCACTGCAATGGGACGCAGCTTACTGCACAGGATATTCCTCTCCAGCTTTCTACTTAAGCAGCCACAGTATACTTTTCTAAAAATGCCACCTACTGTCTGAAAAGTGGTACTATACTATATTTCAGCCTCCTTACACATGTTCCGACATGTATATCTTGGCAGGGCTGGTTATCTGATGCCATGAATGGCAGGTCATGGCTCAATTTTCACAAAGGTGTATGTGGACACATCTGTAGTAGTGTATAGATGTGCAATTACTGTACTTTGATGTGATTGGGGAGAGAAGGTAATCCATCCTATTTAGACTTGCTGTTTAATTTCCTAGTACAGTATTTCAAACGACTTAGAAATTCAGATTTCTTAAAAATTTTAAAAAAAATCTATGCTTTTGAAATAAAAAAAAGTAATAGATCCCACTATGGAAGGGTGATGTAATGTCATCTTTAGATATCTTAGACAAAAGTATTTTCAAAAGAAAATCTGACCTGGACTGCACACCATAATTTTAAACATAATAAGATGAGCTTGTAATGCCATGCAGAAAAAAATGCAGGTGCCCAGCACCCTGGAGTGTCAACATTGTTTTCATCGCACCCCTAAGCCAAAAGTTTTTTATTTATGAATTAAGAAAAACATGTATTAAAGTAATAAAGTAAAGTAAAGTAAATTGTACTTACCTGTCATCCTTAGGTTCAGTTGTATGGTGGTGGAAAGGTTTGTGCTTCTGTTTCTCTTCAGATTTAAATTACATTGACCATATATAATTTGGTTTGGTGCTGGACCACCAACCTGAGGCATCCCTACAAGTGTCCCGAGGCACCCCAGGTGCCACGGTGCACAGTTTAGGAACCACTGCTCTAAGCACTAAGAATATTGATAATCAAAACAATTGTGATAAACTCTACAATTAATATGGAGTATAAATAAGGCTCTTATATGTTTGGTCAAAAATGCATACCCACCAACCACGTCAAGATTAAACTCATCAAATGGGTCCCTGACATTCCTTAAACTGACACAATATATAAATGTGCCTATTATAATATGTAGACAGCAATAAAAGGACCTGCACTAACTAATTAATATCACCTACCGGCAGATGGGCGGAGTGAGTCTCTACCTTTGAGAGGAAAGAAAGGAGGGCTGAAATGTGCACACCTCTTATTATTATATATGCATAATAAGAGGTGCTGCCATGATTCGACTTCTACTTCACATACCTTAGATATTAGCAAATTCATTGTAAGAAATTCTGTGTTTTTGAAATTGAAAAAGGTATTAGCTCACACTATGGAAGGGGGATCTAATGTCATCTTTATAAACCTTAGACAAAAGCTTGCACTGTTTAGATAGAGATTTCTCACCCGAGTAGCAAATTTAGATACAGATTCCTTACCTGAGTTTGCAGTGTCTTCTCCTTGCCAAACTTTCCCGAACAAGCAGCCTTTTTTACCGGGTCTCCCCAGCCAAAGCATTATCACCCCAAGCCTGTCAGCCCAAGCCAAAGATCTCAGGGGAGGTGAAAACCCCCCAATTATGGGGATACCACCTCTATGGAGCACCACAGGTTTAGGCTGAAGCCATGGATTCTTCCCCGCACCCCTTTGCTTTAGACACGGGAAAATAGTAGTGAACATCTGGCAGCATGTAAGAATGTGTGAGTGTGGTAGGTGTATGTAATAAAATTATACTTACTATGTTGTGTGTGTCTTGTGGTTTTTTAATTTATAGTGTGGGTACGGGTGCTGGCTGCCTATTGGCACTTGTAGTTCCACAAGTGCCAAAGGGCAGACAAGCTAGCACCTGTATTTACATGGTAAAAAACAATAGTTTCTAACTATTCTCACAACTTATACCCCCGTTCCCAACGCTCCTGGGGTGTTGAAAGAGCCCCGGCTTCAACTAAAGTCTAGAGTGCTCGGGAGAGGTGGGACCCTTTTATTGTGAGGTCCCCACCTTCCCTAAAAATCCTTGAATTGGGCTGATCAGCTTGGGGTAAGAAAGCTTTGGCTGGGGAGACCCAGTGTTAGGGAGCCTTGCTGTGGCATTTTTGCCCTGCCAGATTTTAGTATGGTGCTGCTTCTTTTTAAAACCAGCAGAGGCTTAGAAACCCAGTGCTGGTTGCTAAAATATAGTGGAACCCTACTAATTTTTTTCCCATATTTTTTAGGAACCAGGACTGGCTGATCAGTCTGGGATTGGTTATGCTTTTTGGGGGGATCCTACATATCTTTTTTTAATATTAACACTTTATAGATGGTTTACATGCAGAAACATACACAAATTACACTGATCTATGTATGTTTCTACCAAACTTGCAGCACAGGAGGTTGTCTATTTTAATCTTCTATTTAGCTGCGAGTTTGCTACAATTACACCCAGTATTGTAATCTTGAATCTTAGTAAATTCCTGAGTTGTATCTTTTTCATGAAAAGTACTTCCGAGTTTGGCCAAATGTGAGTTTATTCACGTTTGCAATCTCACCCGAGTTTTTCAGTGAAAAGAGAGAATTCTCCCCTGAGTTTAGCTTTAGTAAATTTGGGAGTTGAAAAAAAATGCATAAACTCACCCAAGATTGAAATGTCAACCAAACATGATTCTTAGTAAATTTTCCCCTAAACAGCTTTCTGGAAAGTGGATCTGGTCCCCTAGAAATTCCTAGATCACTCAGGCAACACAGTTGGAAAAATACAACCTGTCATTTATTTTACTGAAATTTATGCCACAAAACTAATCACCAGTCAATTAATAATTTCAAGGTGTATAACTATAACTAACAATGGGCACTAAACAGAGAAATCATCTGGGCTGTATTTCACTTTCTGGGCCAGATTCAGAGCCGGACGCTATTTGCGCTCACTCGTTCAGAAAAAGGGGCCGGTTATTTAAATTGAGCACTCGCTCTTTGCGGTCTGTTGACACCTCTATGTCTGAGTGAGCGAGCGAACGAAACATGCGCTCACTATTTTGTAAAGACACCCCCTGGCCGCTCGCATCCTACGTCATCTCCGCTATTTATTAGATTAATCGAGTACATCGAAAGGCATCTGAACTGCTCGCAGTGATTGTGGTAGGATTTTCCAACCGCAATTATGCGAACAGTTCAGGCTAAGAGACAACCAAGTAACATGGCCGATGATGCTGCTTTGTTAATTATGTACACCCTTAAAATGCCTGTTTTGACCGTTTGGCATGCCTGCATTCGGATCACCACTCCCCATTTTCAAGCACCTTCCCCTGTTACCACCCTCAAACGCCTCATCCTGTCACTCAAATTAGCAGGCACTCGCTATTTTGTGAGTGCTCGATTTCCGACCGCACTGACTGGTTGGTGCATGCGCATTATGACCCATATGCATGCGCAGTTGTGCGAACATCGCTCGGAGCGAACGAGCGGCCGCTTACGAGCGGCTTTGAATCAGGCCCTCTGTCTGATTAGCTCTCACTGTTTTGCTAATTAATTTGTGAGGTGCTTTTTCAGCCCAATGTTTACTGTATTGCTACTACCTGTGACTTCTCATTTTGGTTTTTCTACATCTGATACCCTACTGGCAACATTTTAAAACAACATCATTGAATAATTTTAATTATACAATTTTGCAGCATATGATTGCCATAACAAACATCAGTTGAGTTTAGCCTTTATTTGTAAATGCCCAGTATTGAAAAAGCTATACAAAAATTGGTGAGTGGGTGATGGTGAGTGCCAACCAAGTTTGTATTTTTTCGTATACAAGTGAACCTTATTTTTTTGATAATTACATTGAGATTGCACCCCAAATGGATGAAAATGTAGCAGTGAGTGCGGGCTCAAATGGATTGTTTATACTAAAATGGGGATAATAATCAAGGTATCTAATTGGTCTAGATATATTTACAGGGGTGAACAACGGATTTTTTGATGATAATCCCCATTCTTGCTGATTTTTTTATCACTACAGTATATCCTATTTGTTCTGCCGAAACAATAGAATTATTCAAAAAAACACATATGATCCATGATAAGTTCATGGGCCTATGTGTTTTTGCCATCGCAGCAGCAAAAACAGCACTTTCCAGGGGTTATTTTTCAGCACAAATCAGGTCCCGTAAAAAAATATCTGATAAGGACTGGCTTCGAGCTGGACTTCAGGGCTAATTGGATAACCCCCGGGGGATCCATTACCAGCAGTAATTTACCACTGCTAATTGGTTACCGACCATAGAAACATAAGGTGAGAGCTAACAAGCAACTCAAAAGTACAAATTGGGGTGAGAACCGATGTTGGTTATTATGCAAAAGCAAAATATTATGTATTATCAATATAATTATCAGAGTTAGTATAATTATTTCTAATTGTGTTCTGTATGTTACAGTATATTTACATCTAAACTCTTTCATTTACTATTTGTTTTAATATGAAGGACACATTGTATGCAATAATAGTGCAAGTTATCCTTGTTTGTACTTTAATAAAATATTCCATTGACACTGCTGGCTAAAGTTGGTGAAAATATATTGCTATTTTGTGATCCCAATGTTACAATATCTGATAATAATCCAGGAATTTATCACCCTGTCAGGCACAAAAGATTAACAATAATTAATGTTCACCTTATCATGACCTTCAGATATTTAGCAAAGTTGTCTTTCAAGATTATCTTTTATTGATTAATAAGAGAAAATCAATTTTATTAATATTAATGTAAAAATGTGAAAATTTCTTCTCTGTTTTTCCAAGATAAGAAGCAATTTCTGTCCTCACCCAATAAAATCATATGTTTAAACGTAAGTAACAAGCCCAGTAACACATGACTATAGTGAATGTTTTTCATGATTAAATATATAGCTGTCCTTGAAGGCAAAACAATCCAAAAAATTATGTTAACTATATAGAAGTTACTTATGATAACTAGTCTATTCCAATTTTTTTCAGCAGCCCAATAGACTACTAGTAGTTTAGTTGACAAATGATCCAGTTAACCCTAATATGTATTTGTTATAGATGAGCTGATTGTGCATGAATTTTAAAATTATCTCTAAAGTGGTGAATAATATTGTAGAAGGTTTCTAAATAGATAAAATATAATAAACAGAAAATATGCTCCTTACAAAAACTGTGATATTACATGCTACATGCAAAAAAACATTTGTTGCTTTAAGTAATTGTTCAGAGTTTAGTAATATCACATACCATAAATTACACAAAAGTAATGCTACAGTTCAATAGAAGAGAATACATTTTTACAAAACTTTAAATATGATTTTGACATTTACATGTTCAAGAAAAAATAATTTTCTAAATACAAATCAAAGTTTTAAAATGTAGTAAGTTTTATACCTTTTGTGGTTCTATGTGATGTCTATTTACATTATAATGTTTGACAAAAAGCATCTGAAAATATATTTATGCTGATAAATGCTTTTTGATCTGTTATGAATGATGTTACAATAGGTGTTCAATATGACAGGTACATATGAGGAATCTCAAAAACTAAGCAGCAACATTTGATGATGCTTTATCTCATCGTATTTCATACTGTAAATTATTTTGCCTTATAAATTAAATAAATAAAACATTTTGTAAGTTCAGCAAATTATGTTTCTTGCCTTATGTTTACCTTTAAAATAGATGGTGCTGCTATAGTAATTACCCAATGTACAGATTTCAATTGGTTGGTGAAAAATATTAGCTTGTTCTGGCCTTTGGATTATTTTTTTCTGACAACACAGGAAGAGCCACAAAGCTGTAAGTACAGCTTAGTATGTTGGAGCATAAAATATCTAGAATATTTTTCATTAAGGTGGTTCAGCCATGTTTTAAACCTTTTTTGCATATTAAGTCAGAACGAAGTATACATTATCACATTATAACCTCATTGACTGAACCATCATAGTGAAAGAGATTCTAGATATTTTATGCTACAACAGACTACATTTTTAAAGTGTTTCTACTGTAACTACTACTATTATTATTATCATTCATTTATATGGTACCACAAGTCTTCCATAGCACCTTATATAGTACATAGACAAATAAGTAACCATTGACTTACAATATAATATAATACAATACAGGACATGGATAATAAACATTGCTATATTAGTGACCTTTATGCCCACATAAGCAGCCAAGTGTTAGTTGCCCTAGTGGGGAGTAAGAGATAAATTAAATGACAGTAGAGAGAAGAACAAGAGGGTAGAGGGACCTGCTTGAAAGAGCTTACATTCTTTAATGGATGGGAAGACAAACAGGAGTGACACAGAATGGGGTAGGTGGGGAGAAAGGAAGATGTAGCAGCAAGTTAGGATGAGAGCTGGAAGGCTTTAATGAAGTAGTGGGTCTTAAGAGCTAATTTGAAAAATTGTAGAGAGTTACAGAGTCTGAAGGGGAGAGGTAGGGAGTTCCAAAGGTGGGGAGTAGCACGGGCAAAATCTTGGATGCAGGAGTGGGAGGAAGTAATCAATTGGCATGAAAGGTGGCATGTATTAAGTGAACGAAGAGGGTGGACAGAAGACTGAAGTGAGATGAGATCAGAGATGTAAATGGGACAGAAATGGATAAGGGCTTTGTAAGTGAGTGGGAGAACCTTGAATTTGGTTCTGAAAGGGAATGGGAGCCAGTGGAGGGTTTGCAAAAGAGGGGAGGTAGATGTAGAGCATTTGGAGAGGAAGCTGAGCCGAGCAGCAGCATTGAGCCCAGACTGGAGAGGAGATAGATGGGATTTGGGGAGGCCAGCTAGGAGCAGGTTGCAGTAGTCCAATCTGGAGATAACCAGTGAATGTACAAGGGTTTTGGTAGCATCCTGGGTGAGAGAGGGTCTGATCTTGGAAATATTATTGAGCTGGAAATTACAGGACTGCAAGAGGTTCTGATTGTATGATTTGAAGGAGAGGGAAGAGTCAAGGATGACTCCAAGACAATGCACTTTGGGACTAGATGAGATAGTTATGTCATCTATTAATAAAGACACATTGGGACATGATGTTATGTGGGAGGGTGGGAAGACTATCAGCTCAGTCTTAGAAAAATTAAGTTTGAGAAATTGCTGGATCATCCAGGAAGAGATAGCAGAGAGACAGTTAGAGATACGAGTCAGTAGAGAGGGGGAAATATCAGGTGAGGAAAGGTAGATCTGAGTATCATCTGCATAGAGATAATAATGGAGGTCAAAAGAGAGGAGAGGACATATAGAGAGAGAATAGGAGAGGTCCAAGAACAGAACCTTGGGGAACACCTACTGTAAGAGGCTGTGGGAGGAAGGAGTCATCCTGAGAGGAAACAGAGAAGGAATGGTCAGAGAGGTAGGAGGACAGCAAGGAAAGAGCAGTGTCACATAGACCAAGGGAGTGAAGGATATGCAGCAGTAGAGGGTGGTCCACAGTGTCAAAAGCAGCTTGGAGAGGTCAAGGAGAATGAGCAGGGAGTAGTGGCCCTTGGATTTGGCAGCAAGGAGGTCGTTGCTGACTTTTGTGAGGGCAGTTTCAGTAGAGTGGAGAGAACGGAATTCAGACTGAAAAGGGTCAAGGAGGGAGTGGGAGGACAGTAATGTAGTAAGGTGGTTGTAGACAATACACTCAAGGAGTTTGGAGGCAAAAGGGAGGAGAGAGATTGGTTGGTAGTTAGAGAGAATGTTAGGATCAATGTAAGGTTTTTTAAGAATGGGGGAGATGAGGGCATGCTTGAATGCAGAAGGAACAATGCCAGAAGAGAGGGAGAGATTAAGGAGGTGGGCAAGATGGGAGCAGGCAGAAGGAGAGAGGTAGCGGAGGAGGCAGGAGTGGATAGGGTTGAGGGGAGAGGTGGAAGGGGGGGAGGACTGGATAAGGGCCTTAACTTCTTCTCCAGTCACAGGGGAGAAGGTTGTCAGAGTCAGTAAATTGGATAGGGAGGGGTGATCCGGGAAAGGAGGAGGTGGAGAGCTGGGGACTGGTTGGATATGATGTCCTGATGTATGGAATCAATTTTAGATGTGAAATAGGTAGCAAAGTCAGTGGCAGAGAGCAAGGAAGGGAGACGAGGAGGGGGTGAGCAGAGGAGGAAGTTGAAGGTGGAAAAGAGATGCTGGGGATTTGAGGACAGGGAGGAGATGAGATTCTTGAAATATGACTGTTTTGAGAGGGAAAGGCCAGCACTGTAGGATGACAGGATGCATTTGAAATGGAGAAAATCTGCCTGAAAGCGTGATCTTCTCCACTGTTGCTCAGCGGTTCGTGAAAATTTTTGCAGGCATCTGGTGCATTTGGAATGCCAGGGTTGAGGTGTGGATTTGCGAGGGTGAGTAGTGATCGCCAGAGCAACAGAGTCAAGAGCAGAAGTAAGGGAGGCTTTTTATAGGGAAGCAGCTTGTTCAGCACAGGAGAAAGAAAGGATAGGGGAGAGAAGTGAGTCAAGTAGGGAAGAAATGAAAGCAGTGTTGATAGCTTCCATGTTACGCTTAGTGATGGTGGCTTTTGGAGGTAGAGGCGGGGAAGGAGAGGGGGATAGGTTAAAAGAGAGGATGTGATGGTCAGAGAGGGGGAATGGGGAATTGGAGTAGGCAGAAATATCACAATGGTGAGTGCACACCAGATCAAGCAAATGACCAAACTATGCTACTATGACTCATGCTTAACCCTTGTTGGTCTACACTAGGAGAGATTTGGGCTCTAAATAATATTATCATTTCTTAAATTGACATGTCACCTCCTGTCAGAACTGCTGTATCTTTTTCAGCCATTGCCCATATTTTTTTCACTACAACTTTTGCATTCCTTCAAAAGTCTGCTTCCTGTAAAGGACAATGAATGCTGGAGACCTGTTTCTCCAAAATATCACTTTTAGATTAAAAAAACCCTTAACACTCCATTTGTGTGGAGTGGGTTTCCTCTGAATTGTCCAATTTCCTTCAACAGCCCAAAAGACTATTAGTAGATTAGTTGACTTTTGATGCAGTTAACTCTAATGTGTTATAAAAATGAGTTTATGTGCATGAATTTAAAAATTATTTGTAAAGTGCTGAAAAATACTGTATGTAGGCGGTATCTTAATAAATAACCATAATAAACAGAATATACTGTATGCCCCTTACCAAAACTTTAATATTAAATGTTGCATTCAAGAAAACATTTGTTGCTTTAAGTAATTGTTCTGAATTTAGTAATATCACATTCCATAACTTACACAAAGTAATACTAAAGTTCAATAGAAGATAAGACATTTTTATAAAACTTTAAATATGAATTTAACATTTCAATGTTCATGAAAAGTGGAATTTCTATATATAAATCAAAGTTTGAAAATGTAGTATGTTTTAAAAATTTTGTGGTTCTTTATGTCTATTTACATTATAATGATTATCAAACAGCATCCAAAAATATATTTATGCTAATAAATGCTATCTGATCAATAAGTTATATTAATAATAAACAATAGATGTTCAATATCACAGGTGCATATGAGGAATCCGCATAGTGAATGGTGCTTGGCTTTACATAAGTGTGTGCTCTAAGAAACTAATACACATATATCTCAAAGTGGTATTCATAAGGATAGACAAAAATTTATTCCACTAGTTAAAAAAACACAAATATGTAGACATAAAACATACTTTAAAAATAATATATAGAACTTTGCATATGAAATGAGGAACCCAATCAAAGGAAAGATCATAAGGATAAACCATATAGTCTGAATCTTTCTCACCATAGAAGGATGGTGCGGTGGGCTAGCTTGTCTTGAGCAATGAGGTCCTACGCCTTCCAGTTAGGCACCACCACAAAAAGTTTTTAATCAGGCTAAATCGGAATTCTCTCTGCATATTGTCCTAAGTGGTCCAAGCATCAGGATATTTGTGCAATGTGTTTCGGTATTTAAACCTTCTCCAGGAATGGATATCCTGCTTTCTACATGTAATGTATATACATAGGGGTCCATGTGTCAAAGAATTTCTTTGTTAAGTTTTCTTTATCCAAAAATGTATTTGTCCAGTCCATGCTAAACAAATACATGATTCTTGACATCAAACTTGGGACTGTTGGTAAATTGGAATCTATCTATTGCACAAGGATTTGGGTTTTGTTTGCAGCTGCTGCTTGTTTTGTTAGTAACATCCTGTCCATTTGTGTTAAACTATAACCACGAGAGGGGTTACATTTATCCCAAGATGTACATTCTGGTGTAATTTCAAAGTCTATTCCAAGAAAGTTATTTATATACAGTATACATGTACCTGTTTACAAAATTGTCTCACATATTGTCATGCCCACAGGCAGTGACATATATCTGCATTTTCTACATCACATATAAAACAGTTTGCATTTTCTGCTTGTCTTATAATAAATTTAAATTTTGGGGTAACATAAGCTCTGTGTAATATTTTGCAATTAATTTTCACATGGGCAGGATTTTATTTATGTGCATAGTCCCCTTTATCATTTCTGATAGCTCCATATTAGGGAATTCCTCTTTACATTTAGCTAATCCACCCACAATATTATTTAGATCAATTATAGGTTTTACAAATTTATAAATGTAAGAAGAGGAATAAGCTTCCTTTGGTCGAAAATAAAGTGCACCATCTAACGTGTTGTATTTATCTATATCTGTCAAAGATCTTAAAATTCTTTGTAGAAAACTCTGAGTCAGCATATATGAAAACTATGTAATATTCAAATCAGGAAATGTTTGGCTTCAATTACTCATATGTATAGGGTTGTGTAGATCTATTGTGTACTAATTGTATTAAATATTTTAATCCCTGTCTAACCTATCCCTTCATATCCACCGATACCTGACCACTAGAAAATTGGGGATAATCTATTATAGGTAAAAAAGTGATTGTGATTTAGACACTTTCAGAGTTGTTCTAAACTGTCTCCATGTTTTACAAGTGGTAAACAAAAGGACATTTTCTCTTATATCTCCTGGTTTGGATGCTGGATGGGTATACTAGGCATAGACCAGGGGCAAATGCTTGTTCAATGTTATAATTTGCATGTAGTTCTCCCTATCCAATCCATTGCATTTCTATAATTTGCAGCTATTGAATAACTTTGTGTACATGGCAAATTTAACCCACCCAAATCTTTTGATGGTTGTAATTTTATTAGAGATTTTCTAAGTTTATTAGCCCATATATATTTTTGTGTCTCCCCATTTAGACATTTACAATCTTTTCTTGAAGAAGGATTGCTAACATTTGGATCACATAAAGCAATCTTAGGAAGCTAACCATTTTAATAGTATGGATTCTCCCAATGTAAGACAATGGAAAGGTTCCTTAGTATTTAAAGTATTTTGCTATTTGTATAAAAAGACCACAATACATAACTTTGTATAGCAATGAGGGATGTGTTGGAATTCTAATATCTAAATATGTTATGTAGGACTAGCCTATTTAAAAGGAAAATGATTTCTCCATCCTCTATGTGCTTCTTAAAGAAATGCTAATACTTCTGATTTCGTGGAATGTATTTGAAATCCTGCTATAGCTGAAAAAACATTAAATTTATCTATCACTAATTTTATAGCCTCTTTCAGGTTATGAAAATATAACAACAGGTGATACCTTGAGCACTTGACCTGCTATATTTATTGGTCAGCTTTGCATACTCTCAAAATGTCACAGTAGAGGATCTATTGCTAAGTTAAACAACAATGGTGATAGTGGACACCCTAGTCTGGTTCATATATGTAAAGTAAAATGTCTAGTATTCAACATATTAATTATCAAAAAGGCTGATGGTGCCTTATATAGTGTCTTAAAAATATGTGTAAATTCCAATCTAAAATTTGGATATTGCAAAATTCGAGATAGATACAACCAAAAAACCAGGAGCATAATTTGATATGTTATATATTCCTGTATATACTGTATCACTGTATGTATCAGTTGTGAGAAAAGTAGTCAAAAATCTCATCTTGAAAAAGTATTATGTGGATGTGAAAAAAAAAATATTTTCTAGCTGTCGGGTATTGGTGCTGCCATGGGTCTATCAGCTGAAATTATTTTTTCATATATGTCAAAGTTTGTGGTACACTCATCCTAACTCCAATTAAACCACCTAACCTATCTAGGCTTGAAGATAATAATAATCAAAAGTTACCTCCTATTACTAAATGTCCCTCCATCCATCCCTGTAGTTCAGCATATATGGGACCATTTGGAGAATATATATTTATCACAGTAAATTTTTCCCCCTCTATCCCTAATTTTATAAATAATTGATGGGCTTGAGTATCACTTTTACTATCAATGATTTCATAATTTATTAATTTACAAATTAAAATAAGCACTCCTCTCTTCTTTGTAGAGAATGATGATGCCACAAATTATCTAATCCTATTTCCTTTAAACCCATTGGTTTCTCCAGGTTTCCAGTGAGTCTCCTGTAGGAGTACTATATCCGGCCTGAATCTTTTTAGCTGTTGAGTTATTTTTTTCCTTTTAATTGGAGTGTTAAGACCCTCTCTATTGCAGGACACAAATTTAATGAATTGATTCACCTTAGTGTTGTCTATTAATATATTTGGTGGATTAGCCATTTATCGTTATTTATTTATTTATCTTTATCCCTAACCTTTTTTCAATATCCCAGGTTTCAGAGCTCTCCTTTTCTAGTATCCACTTGCCTAACACTCCAAACAGGTGAGTGTATAGATGTACACATTTTTTTTCTTCTTCTAGCTACTAAAACCCCTAAAACCAAACAGTCTAAACTTTATTTTTAAATGTAACATTGACATTCTTAATTGATGTGCCCCATTCCCTCTATACATCATATTATTTTTTGGGAAGCACACAAAAAACCCTTCTCTCTATCAAATAATAGTCGGGTACCAGAGCAAAGCCCTTTTCTTGTATACCCTTATATATCTCTCCCAGCAAATAAACATATAAATATACAGGTTATTTTCTTTTCACAAAAATTACAGGTTCTCCAAAAACCAAACACTCAAAGCTTTTCATTATTTTTGATCCTTGACATTCCTAATTGACATACTGTACCTCTTTTCTTCTATACATCACCTTATTTATAACGATTAATATATAATATCATAAATTGTTCCTTCATATTGTGTCAACCCAACCATACTTATATCATACTTATTACCCTTATTTACCTCTTGAAGCACATGAAAAACCCTTCCCTCTATCAAATAACATTCCCTCATATCTTCGCATTTTAAGCTATCCAATCCATACTGCCTCTTCAATCTTATCTCTCTTAATACATGACCCCAATTCCATCTTTCCTATATTATCCATTTTATTATGCCCAAAAATTAATCAAACAACCGGAACCACTTATGTATTTAAAATTAGTATTTTTAACCATTCTCTGTGCCAAATCAACCCCTTATCCTTCTGTGTTATGGCTAGTAAAACCCTAGATATCTTTAATGTGGTTCTGACTTCAAGAGATAACCAATCTATTAAACATCCTCAAGAATACATGTCCAAAATTCAAATCATTGTGAATCTTTGAAAAAATGTGCCTCAAAAAGGAAAAAAACATAATATGAATAAAGACAAAGAAAAAAGCAAAAAAAGATAAATAAAATAAGCCATTAGAGCTCTATTCCCTTGTGTCATACAGTTTAATCCCTGTATCTACTTTGCAGATGCTGACATTGTCATGATTTCTTGCAAACATTCTGATGCCTGTTTTGGAGAGTCAAATAATTGTCTTTCCATTGTGTATAACTCACAGTTTTGCCGGGTAAAGCACAGCAAATTAAAACCTCCTTCAAAAAGTTTCTTACATATCGGAGAAAAATCACGTCTTCGCATTGCGACATTGTAGGATAAATCTTGAAAGATTAATAGCTTTGCTCCTTGGTAATTGAGATTAGAGTGTTTGTGGTATGCTTCCAGCAAATGTACTTTTTCTGCGTAATTAAGTACCCTCATAATGACTGGTCTAGGCCTTCGCTGTTCCAAACAATTATCCGGACCTACTCTATGCACTCTTTCAATTGTGATAGAACTGTCTATAATCCCCAGTTGATTGGGTAGCCCTATTGAGACCATATCAAACAGATCTATTTTTCCCCATTACGGAAGCCCTAGTAAGCACAGGTTATTTCTTTTACTTCTATTCTCCAGGTCCTCAATCTTTTCATGGAAAGAAGCAATAGTTAGCTCATGCCTTTGAATCCCTGCTTTAGATTGTACTAGCTCGTCTTTTAAGTTTTTGATCATTTTTTCTGCTTCTACTAAACACTGTGAATGCTATATTAATTTTGCTAAAGCCTAGTCAATTCTCCCCAGATTAATATATGCAGCTTTCTTTCTTTAGTTAGTGCCAACTACAATTGATATTAAGTCTGTAACATGGATTTATTCACCTTTTCCTCCACTTTTACAATTTTCAATTTGCCATTGCCTTTGAAAACAGCTTTCCTATTTTTTAGCCCACATCACAACACAGGTTTTGCAACATACTGTACTACTTTGCATTGCCCTTTAATTGAGCCATGCAGATTAAAGAGGATTATGAAAATTGTTTTCAATTTACAGCAACAAATGAGGGAAGTCAGATCTCTCATACCTGCATATACACCTTTGAATGCATTAGAACATCTCTTCTATCTTTAGGTAGGCCTCAATTATACAGCCTTGTGACTAGCTGTTCCTTTCCAAAAAAGAGAGAGGGTTGCATCAGATACGCATGGCATGGCAGTCCCAGACAAACTTCCAAACTCCAAATTCCATTTCTCAGCTGGCCTTTCCTCCCATCTCCCCACTCTATCTCTACCTGTTACTATGACCTCATGATCCCATGCTCATCACACACTGCATGCATCAAACTCCTGAGACCATAACCAGATGCCGGTCTCTACCGCCCTCTGTCTCTCCAATCACTTGTCAGTTACGTGCCTGCTGCTTTTCATCTCATGAGCAAACTATGTTCTCAGACCTCCGGTGTATAATCTTTATGCAGGGACTTGGATATCCACTTGCCTGCTCTGTCCTCCTGTCTACCTTCCTGGGTAGACTCTCTCCATCCTTGGTCTAAGATTTTTACCCCTGGGTCTCATGGAGGTATGGAGGAGCTCTGTAAAACATGGCCTCACCATCATCCTGCCCACCGGCATTTTTGCTTACGCTTAACCATTTTTTGATCCTTAAGAAACATGAACAGATCATAGTGATATGTGCATGCTTCCTTTGTACAAGATTAAACTTCATTTTTTTAGTTCAATTTGAATTCAATTTTGAAATGAATATCAGAACCAAATGCATTTAAAAATCAGAAAACTGACTGACATCATATTTGATTTTGAAATGGAACTCAAAATTGAATGTTTGTAAATGAGCATTTTGGAGAGTACATTACAGAGTGTATTTTTAATCGATTTCAGTTAATTTCAATAGACATAAAAATCAACCCAAAATCAACCTTTCAGAAATGTACCCTAAAGTACCAAACAATCAGCTCCTAACAGACATTTTTCAAAAACTGCCTGTAAAATTACAGGAGCTGATTGGCTGGTACTTTATTTCTCTCTAGTCTATCACACTAAAAAGGCTTAGTAAATCTTCCCCCAAGTTTAAAACAAAGAACACAGCAAGGTCCAGGTAACGATCATAAACTTTCTGACATTATGGAAAGCAGCTTTCAGGCTAAGAAAGGCATAAAACATAATGAAACACAGAGGCACAATCAATAAATTCTGAGCAATATTTGCATTTTTCAGTCTTATATACAGTGCTTTGAAACAAATTTAAGGGCAAAATTTACTAAGCGGCAGCGGTTTGGTATCGGTTTGGCAGCTGTTTTGCTATCCACAGGTTTACTAAGGCCAAAACCGCCGTCAAAACAAATTTTGTAATAGAATAGAACAGGCTTCTCATTTAGAAACCACCGCCAAGCTGCCACTAAACCCCGGGGTTTAGAACCCACCATCAAACCGCCACCAAACCGCCGGGATTTAGAACCCGACGCTTATTAAATTTTGCACTAAGTCTCCAACATAGGGACATTCATGTTTTGATGATTTTGTATTTGAATTAGTTTCTTGTAAGATTATTTTTGGCACTAACCTACAAAGTACTGAGTAAATAAAAATAAATATTCATGAATCTGTCCACAGTAAAGTAAAATTGAAAGTCTGAAATTATTATATTTCAATAGTTATATCCTATTCTAATTGCAATATCAATATTTTGCAATTGCAACAGTTTGCCTCTAAAGTCAAATAAGTATTGAAGAACCTCTATAGTCCATTACACTTAAATAAAAGAAGTATGAATTTACAGCCACATCAAAGATCATGTCACTATCCTACATTGTTCTACAGTACAAGGAGGGCACTTTTAATAGAGGGCTCTTAAAATCAAATGGGGACAATTACTGAGCTACAGAAGACAGTGCCCATAAAATAATCTATTTGGGTCAAAATTCTTCAAGGTTCCCAAAAAACACTTCATTCTGGTGGTTGCAAAGAACTTCTATCTACAAGATGCAAACTAGAACATACTGCAGAAATGAAGCAGAAAGTACAAAGCAAGCACTGCGTACTTCCAGAAAACCTTATTCTAACAGTAAAGTATGATAATTATTTTCAGTATCAGGTCAAACTGTCAATTGTGTGAAAATTGAACAGGAGATAGAGTAATACACTACTGTGACCACTTTGCTTTAGCCATATCTGTGACTTTATGTTAATGGTAGAATCAGCCCTTCCCTTAGTGTACAAGTTATGTTTGACAGTGCAAGGACTGAGATGCCTACTTTGTGCATCTCAAGATGCAACAATCCCACTTGGTTCTTCTTTATATGCTACCATCATATGCACTACAAAACTTGCACCAGTCCCATGCTAGGTGCAGAAACTATATCAAAGGTGAGCATTTAAGATTCTGAGTTTGCAACTAGTTCAGAGACACACCTGGAACACTCTCATTATATGCCCATCAGATGGTACATCTCCATATGCCTGCATAGTCACCTTCCAATCACCACCTTGGAATGGGCAATACATTTCCAATACATTTCACACACTCCATGAGCATCAGCGGCTCATAATTAGGCCCTCAACGTGCGCATGATTGGAAAACCCTGTGATTGTGCTACTTAAGCCAGGGAAGAATCGACTTCATGTGGAATCTAACTGTCCTATTTCACTTCTTACTGTAGACATATAAATACTGCCAAAACTTTTAGCACTCCAGCTTAATGCTTTTATTATTAGTTTAGTTCACCTGTTCCAGCTTTATGTGGTAAGTACTGTAAGTGTGGACTTTATTCAGGCCTCCAGACTATTTTTCCTATTATAGGCTGTTCTCTGGCTGTGATGACTCCTGCATGTCCTGTAAAATGGATGGACTGTTTTAAAAAATTGGGTGTCTGGGTGTCGCGTTTGCCACAAGATTGTATTAGATTGAATTTTGACTACATTATGGAGTTTTCTAAAACCAAATTACAGCTGTGGAAGAAATTCCTCTGTTTGAGTGGCAGGATTAATGTGTTTACAATGATTATGCTACCTAAATATATTTACACACTGCAACATTCACATATTTATATCCCAAACAGTTTGTTTCAGTGAAACAGTGCTTTGAATTTTTCTTTTTTATGAGATGCTAAGAAGGCTTGTATCAAATTCCATATGCTCTGCTGGCCTAAGGGAGATGATGGCTTAGCCCTGTCCAATTTGTGTCTTTATCACCTGGCAGCACAGCTATTACATGTAATTGAGTAGATTGCTGGCTCTAGTGGTGGAATCCTGCTAGGCTTTCTAGGTGAGAAGACTGATTCCTCATTGTCCCCATTGCAGTTTCTCCTTATAGGAAAACAGGCTAAGAAGTATGCTCCCCTATTGAATCAGGTGGTTAAAGTAAGGTCAGCAGCAAACAGCTTACTTGGTAACCAGGATTATGACCCTGAAACTACCATGTGGGATTATACTAGAATAGCTGAATATGGCAGTTTTGATGACAAATCATTCTGGCCTTTGTAAGGCGTGACCACATTGGTCATGTGTATCAAGGCAATTTGTTTAAAACTTTTGACCAGCTCAAATTAGAGTTCAGTACTCCTAACTCAACCTTTTTTCAATTTCTTCAGTTCTGACATGCATTACATGCCCAGTTAGGGGATTTCCCCACCCTGTATTTCTGTCTCTACAATTAGGAAGCTACTGCTCCCGCTGGGAGATCAAATATTGTTTCTGATCACTAGTCCATTCTCTCAAGTTTTCTCCTCTATTTGCCAATAAAACCTAATAAGAAGTTGATTTAGAGCCTCCTTCTGAGGAGCAGTGGGCACTGATGCTTAGTGGCACTCATGAAGCCACAACATGCATATGTTAACAACAGAGACACTTTTTTGTGCTCCACAGAATATATTATACTCCATTTAGTTTATTCAATATGGGACTTAGGGCAGACTCTTCATATAGATGATGTGGGTTGCTCAAGGCCTCTTTTTGGCATTTCCTTTGGGAGGTGCTACAATTATGGACTCAGGATTCAGGTCTGGGATTGTTTTCATACCACTGTAAATGCCCTGCCCCCTATGATTTAGTATTTTCCTTAGATATGTTATAATATATAATTATGTCTTTAAATTGATGACTCTATCTACGGGTATTTATAGCCAGAAATAGGCTTGGGGAAGACCCCCCAGATCTTCATAAATATATAGATTTTGTTAATGACACTATTAACCATAAGTGAAACCTCTATAGAAGCAAAAAAAATGCTCAGCAAAAATCACTAGCTCTGGTCTTGGTGGTACAAGTCTAGATTTGGTCATTGTGTTAAGATTACCCAGTGGATAGATGCTCCAATAGAGGGCTGCCAATACATGTTGTTTTTAGTTTATTGCAGTTATAATATATCATGTTACATATTTTTTGTAAAGTGTCCAGATTTATATTGTACAATTCATAGCTTGGACATTGGTAATTTAAATACAGTTTATAGCACTTCATGTACTTTGTAACTTTGAAACAATTACTCATTTTTTGTGTCAGATATCTGTTTGTTTTCATCTTATTTTAATTTTTTTTGGTAGTGTTATGAAACCATCAAAATCAATAAAATACATTGGATACAAAAATCTGTGAATATAAAACTTGCTTTCCATCACTGACCCACAACTAACTTGAACCAGCTTTGCAATTTGGAAAGCATATTCAAAATGCTGATTATCTGCAATAACTGAACAAAATGGCTCAACAAAATTTTGATCAATGTGTGACTTACATATTAAAGTTCTGATTCATTAACATAAACATTACTAATTCTATTTATGAATTTCTTAAGTATTAATTGTTTAAGAAATAAGTATTGTAATACCTTTTGAAGGCACTGTATTTGAGTCCAATAAGTCACACATACATAAGGAACATTCTTCCATGCCTGCTCATACACATATGCTTACTGGTCACTCAAAATTACTCAGGCAGATGTACCAAGCACCAACAATGATAAATGTAGACTGTTAGAACTGGATAAAAGTATGTGCATGCACCTCAGTAGATGCATCCTTTGTACAAGACTGACACTGATGTGTCCTGCACTTTGGAATATGGAATAGTTAAGAGTTCTGCTAATAGTATTTTATGTTTGTTGTGTTTCCGAATGGAAGTTGCTTAGTTAACATACATAAAAGTTTAAAATAATGGAAAAATATAAGACAAATAAAAAAATTACTATTTAGTTTTTTTTCCCTCAGAAGTATTGTTATATAAACATTTCCATGTTTAAAATGTGTACATAATATAATTAAATTTTCATTTGTCCAAGAACACAACTCTTTGCCTACAGTATCTTTAAATACAAGAGTAAACATGGGGTGTAACATGCATTCTTACATCATGGCATATAATGATTTATTGGATGTAGGATTTAGTGTTTTTTATGTATTAATTCCTAACAGTTACCCTGTGAAACAATCCTTGAAGGAGAAAATTAACCCAGTTGGAAGCAAGTAATTTGCAAAAAGTTTAATGTGCTTCAGTGAACAATGCTATTATCTGATGGTTATAATGCCAAATAGAAACTGAATAGGTGGAATTGCATATATAGTAGACCATAAGCTTCTGAAAGAGACAATTAAAAATTTAAAGAAAGAATTTGCATTCTACTATTTTGAGCATTTTTACATTGACCACTCTATTTGTTTTTTTAAATTGTCCCCAAATTATAATTATTAAAGTATAACTTTAAAAAAATTAAAACATTTATTAGACTTTTTGTGACAGTTATTTGCTTGTTTTTTTCAGTTTTGTCATTATTATATTGTATATTTTATGGTTATTGATGTTTAACCTCAAATTTGACACTTTCCAGATAATATTGAATTTTTTAAAAATGTAGCTATTTGATAAAATTATATCTGGAATAAACATTCATGTCCATTTCATCTTTGCAGTTTGCTCTGAGTGGGTAGCCTCCATTCCTCATACTGACTAAGGCATCAGCTTGATAGTTATTTGCTTATTTCATAGCACTATCAAATAGAGGAACAATTAATGACAAATCCATGATGTTGCAAATCTTCCAGTAATAATTGGTTGGTACTAAGGTGGGCACAACACTGATTATACATTTAAACCGTTAATCTCACATAGATACTGTATTTGATTGGCCAGTTTCACTGGCATAGATCACCCTGTCCACAGGAAAAACGTGTTTTTTTTTATCCCTGAGCTTCTCCTCTGCTCTAATTATTCATTACCAGTTATTTATATAGTGCACACATATTCTGCAGTGCTTTACAGAGAATCTTTGCCCATTCACATCAGACCCTGCCCCAGTGGAGCTTACAATCTCTATTTCCTACCACATGCACACACACATACACACTAAGGTTTATTTTTATTGGGAGCCAATGAACCTACCTGTATATTTTTGAAGTTTGGAAGGAAACCAAAGCACCCAGATAAAACCCACACTAGCACATGGAGAATATACAAACTCCACACAGTTAGGGCTGTAGTGGATATTGAACCCATAACCTTAGTGCTGTGAGTCACAGCCTGGTGTCCATAGTACACTCTTTGCAACTTTTTGCTGATTCTGTAATGTGCAGAATATCCAAAATGTAAACAAATATATGGTACACTACTCCTCTCAGAGCATCTCAGTCACATCGGGAATCTCGTACCTTATGGCATATATATGGGTGTATGAAGACACATTAGTAAAATTTGAGCAGCTGCTGATGACTGGCATGCTAACATAATTGTTATTAGTTAAAACTTTATTATTATTTGCATTGGTGGCAATGTGCCACCTGTAACACAATGGTGGCACATCTTGACATTAACTCATTTTCATACTGTAGGAAGGTGTACTAAAATGAGCAATGTTGGGCTACTAGCAAGTACCAGTAATGCACAGTTGTACATTACATCCAGACACTAAGGATACATGACCATGACCATGAAATAGCCATACATTGTCATGTTGCTAAGTAAACTTGAGTATAACTTTAAAATTTCCTTGATTTATAAAGTCCCAGATTTGAATTTAATTCCTATCCTAAATCCCTTTAGAATTATATGTTTCATTTTACTTACACTGTGGTCAGAGAAACAAAATATTATCCAGATAGGCTGTCTGTTTTTATGTACATGGTAAAACTGTTCAGATTTATTCTCATTAAGCGATACTTTCCTGTTTCTTTGATGCACAGCTTTAAATAATATATTTTTTTATATGGCCATGTCACATGAAATTGATTAGATGAAGGTTTAGGATTAAACTTTGTCTAGCAGTAAGAAATACTTTGCTGATAACAGTTTTCAACAGAAATTTAAACGGAGACAGTGATTCACTGTATAGTATAAAGTTTAATCTTGATAAAGCTATTAAAAAAGATAAGAGCAAGTTTTTACCTAAAAAATAAACAAATTTTATGAAAAAAATAATTTGGGGCTTAAAGAAAGCAATACTCTAGAAAGCAATGAATATTAAAGACATTTATGATAACAGTATATGATTTAATCTATTTTATTGAAATGTTAGCAATTAAGGTACAGTTAACGGAAGTTAATTTAGATGTAAGTGTTCTAAATTATATTCTAGGAATGTGCAGGCGGCTCAGATTAGTTCAGATTTTCCCGCCAAATTCTGATTTTTCCAGCCAAAAATCGGGTCTCAGAAAGAGGCAAAACATCATCTTTCATGGACAAACATCATCATTCTTGGACAACAGTCCATTAAAGAACACAAGATATAAATAGAAACTACCAGTGGATTTTCTCTCATTATTGTTATTTTCTTCATCTTCTTACACAACAGGTTTTTTATAATTGATTACATTTTAGTTAGTTATTTATATTCATGAAACAAATTAAATGAATCATTAATTATTAAATCACACATTGAAGAATAATACATGTGTTAATGTAAATGCAATGGAATAGTAATTTTAGACTTACTACTTTACCATGAAAAAATATTTCTTGTTACATACTGTAGATTTTTAGAGGATGAATCACATAAATGTTGATTAAAGCAGACAATTTCCTCACAATTCAACTATTGACTTTAAAGCAGATAAATGTAGCCAACTGTCTATAATAAACAAAGGTGGTTCAATAAGTGTGAGAGGGAACAAGACCTCTCACATGTGTAATGTTTTCTATTTCTTTCTAATTTCAGGCTAGAGCAGGTAGACCACTGCTTCCCCTCATGGCAATTACACTGCACCTCATATATGTCATATTGTCCCAAAATCAGTTGTAAGATGAAGGGTCTAGCAGAAACATGGTCAAACATTGAGGTGCATGTGTCATAAAAATTCTGCATCTAAAGGGCACAATAGCAGCTGAAGTTCACCGCCAACTTGTCAAGATGTATGGATAGTGTCATATCATGGAAACAGGTTTGGGTTTGGTGCACTGCCTTTGATATTGGCAGGACAGATGTTCAAGATGAGCAATGATTCAGCCATCCAAGCACATCCACCACAGATGACAAGTTGTACCACATTGAAGGTATTATTTGGGAGAATATAAGTATTTGAGTTAGTGATGTTGCTGACGAAATGAACATCTCAGTGGACACTGTGCACAACATCATTCATGAGCAGCTGGGGTACTGGAATAAATGTTCACACTGGATACCAAAGCAACTCACAGGAGTTCACAAAACCAATAGACTGGGATCAGGGCCAGCTCCAGGGGTCTGAGCACCCTGTGCCGGCCCGGTATGCTGCGCCCTGCTATCACGCGAGGCTCCACCATGTGATCAAAACTGAGGACATGGCCTCATTACCAGAGGCCACACCCCTGTTTGACATTATTTGAACGCATGGCTGAATGGCACACCTCCAAATAATGTCAGGCTGGGGGTAAAGCCTAGACCTCTGTCACTGGCTGGGCTTCCCCCAGCTCTCTCCCACCTGTGAATGGATGCCGCACGCATGTGCGCTGCTTCCATTCACACTCTGGGGGTCCAGCACTGCCACACAGCTGCAGCGCGGGTGGTCCCCAACCTTCTGATTTCACCACCTGCGGGCCACTTCAGCCCACAGATCAAACAGCAAGACAGTACTGTCCCGCTGAAATCGGGATGTTGCGGAGGGGTGCGCCCTCTATGTGTGGTGCCCCTGTTTGACTGCACTAGTCGAACACCCCTAGAGGTGTCCCTAACTGGAATTGTCTCCCTTGCACTTGATGCAGTACCATGAGGAAGTATTGCAGTTCCTGCATAATATTGCTACAGAGTATGAAATGTGGGCGCATCATGTGACACCAGAGTTGAAGTATGCATCCAATGCAGGTAACACACATTGTCCCCGCTTTAAAATAAATTCAAACAACTACATCAGAAAATAAAGTAATGGTGCCTGTGTTTTGGCACCACAAGAGTTTGCTTCTTGTTGAATTCTTCACCAAGGGAAATACTGTGAATGATTACCACTATTGTGACACATTGTGCCAGTTGCAGAGGACAATCTTTGAAAATTACTTGGGTTGCTGCATACAGGAATCAAATTGCTGCACAATAACACCAGGCCACACTCAGCCAACTGCATGCATGAGTAATTACGGTACTACCATTGAGAGGTACTTGACCATTCTCCAAGTGATTTCCATCTTTTTGGACCATTGAAGATGCACCTTGTTTGTAGGCTATTTGCAAATGATGATGAAGTTCAGCAAGCCATCATGTCCCAGCTTCAGGCATTTGACACTGATTTCTTCTATGCAAATAGATAGATACCTTGGTGTAAAGTTGGAACAAATGCTTGGGTACTATGTTGAAAACTAATGTGTATCAATGTTATACTATTGTGTCAGGACTGTGACTATTTCAGTACATAAAGATAGATTACTTTTTCCAAAGTTCCTTTGTGGTCATTGGAGGAGCTATCCTGCTTGCTGGCATTCTTCACATACAGGGAATAGAGAGTTAAAGTGATCATCTGTTTCCAAGGTGTTGTCTGGTAGTGGGATTGCTAGATTGCTCATTATTTCAAACCTGATTCCATTTGAGTCACATGTTCTGAACTTCCTATGGATCACAGACCTCTAGTATAAAGCCTGTTACTAACTGTGTCTCAGTGTGTGTGCAACATTACTTTCAGGTCTTTCTTGGACTCCTGCCAGATCCCTGTTGTGCATGTGGGTTGTTGTGGACTTTGCTATATCTCTGCTCATGTTCCAGCTAAAGTTCTGATGCCAGTTACTAGCTGCACTACAGAGCTCAGCATAGCCTTTGCCTAAGTATTGCTTTTTGCTCCACTGCTGTGTTTTTACCTTTTGCTGCACTGTTTACTTTGCCTGTTGCCTCTCACTCCTGCGGAAATCGAACCCATCTTCATTACAGTTGTCAATGGCACCGTTACAGATATCATCACTGCATCGCGGGGCTCAACCCCTTTCCAGATTTTAGTAACACTGCAGGGCTCAACCCTGTTCCAGAAACACACCACTTCACAAGGCTCAACACTGCTTCAACCTTCATTGCACGTGGGGCTCAATCCCGCTCCGGATTCTAGTTATGCCGCAGGGCTCAACCCAGTTCTGGAACCACACCGCTTCGCAGGGCTCAACCCTGTCCCAACCACACCGTATCACAGGGCTCAACCCTGCTCCAACTTCATTGCATCACAGGGCTCAACCCTGTTCCAGAACCACACCGCTTCACATGGTTCAACCCTGCTCTGACCTCACCGCATCACAGGGCTCAACCCTGCTTCAACCTTCATTGCATCACGGGGCTCAACCCAGCTCTGGATTCTAGTCACACCGCAGGGCTCATCCCTGTTCTGGAACCACATGGCTTCACAGGCCTCAACCCTGCTCTGACCTCACCACATCACAGGGCTCAACCCTGCTCTATTCTCACTGCATCACAGGGCTCAACCCTGCTCCGACTTCATCACATCACAGGGCTCAACCCTGCTCTGACCTCACCACATCACATGGCTCAATCCTGCTCTATATTTTACTGCATCACAGGATTCACTCTGCTCTGGATCTCCATCACTACAGAGTTCCACCTAGGTGAAGCTCTTCTATACCATCCTGAGGTGTTAGCCTCATACTGGACTCAGGGTTCCCTACTTTTCTGTGTTAAAGACTATATGTTTTTTTTTAACTATACTCATTATTGCTTATGTGAACCACAGTGTTGTTGAGACTTTGGTGGTCATTTAGTGTCAGTCGCAAGTGCTGAGCACTCACAACCAACTTGATGTTGCCCCACTGGGCATGCACACGATGGAGCCTTCTCCGTCGTGCGCATGTGCGAGACCTGGCTAGCAACGGATGCTCTGTTGCTAGGGGACTCACAGCAGATGGGGTGAGCTGTTTATGGTGAGCAACAGCTATCCCAGTTTGGGAGGTGGGCAGGGGGTGTGCCTGCCCAAACGGAGGCATTCCAGCTAGAATGCTTGCCATTTGGGGGTGTCCCCACTGACATCATTACTGATGTCATTGGGGAGCTTCCTGCTCGATCAGAGCAGGAAGCTCCCTGGGGCTTACGAGTACCCAGACCCAACCTTAGGGTCTTGAACATCGCAACCATCACCCATGTCGTTCACTAGAGCTGTGGTTGTTAACCCACAGCTAAGCGATTGACCAGGAGGCGGTCATTCAGGATGCAAGCAGCCACCCTGATTCAGAGCGACCGCTTGCAACTAACGACCGCCTCTGAATGAGGTCCTTAATGTGAGATGTTGCTATTATATTTCTCCTGTGAATAAATTCTATTTACTATTATTCTTTGCTATCGAGATATCATGAAAAGGTAATTCCTAAAGCCACCCCAGTTTATTGTGCCTAGTAGGCCTGCCTCCTCTCAGGAGTCTCAAGTGTTGGCAGCCTTGACAGTTTGCACAAACCTAAAATGAATCCAGATCTGGTACAGGCTACTGGGGTACAGATGCTTCAGGGTTTCACCGCTCATTTGGAAGTACAGGAAAACACTCAAGTTCAAGTTTTGCAATGTCTACAGGATCTTTCCACATGTCTTTATAAACTTAAGATTCCTGTTGCAAGTACATCAGGGGTTTCTGTTTCTCATTTGTGTTTACCGACTCCTACCTCTTATGATGGTAATCCAAAAACATGTAGAGGATTTCTCAACCAATGTGAGATTCATTTTGAATATTTATCTCAAAGTTTTACCACCTCTCATGTTAAAGTGGTTTATATTATGTCATTATTGTCTGGTGCTGCTCTTGAGAAGTCCTCTCCTTTATTGGAGAGAAATGATGCCTTAATATCTAATTACCAAGCTTTTGTTTTTACTTTCAAAAGGATATTTGACGAACCTGGAAGATCAGTGGCCGTGTCTGTGTATATTTTGCGAGTAAAGCAAGGAACAGCTCCAGTTGGTCAGTATGTGGTTCATTTTCAAACTATAGCTGCAGAACTTAAAAGGAATAATGAGGCATTAAGAGCAGCCGATTGGAATGGTCTCTCTGAGAGACTTAAAGATTAGTTGGTGACTCGGGATCTTCCTGAGAATTTGGATGAGTTAATGTTATCGACTATTAAAATTGATTTGCGTATGCGAGAATCAGAGGAGTCACTCTGAGTGTTCTAAAAGTTCTCTTTCCCAGTCTTGCTCTTTTCATAGTACATCTGTTTAGCCTATGCAAATGAATAAAGCTAAATTGTCTGAAGTTGAAAAGCAACGCAGGAGGTGTTTTAATTTGTGTTTGTATTGTGAATCCTCAGAACATTTCTTGGCTAAATGTCCAATAAGGCCGGGAAACGATCGTCCCTAGTTGATGGAAGGAAAGTCAAACTAGGGGTACTTTCTAATGTTTCCCCCCAAAAGTATGCTTTAATTTCGGTGAGCATTCCTGATTTTGGTTCTTTGTGTCAAAAGTTTTCTGCATTGCTAGATTCTGGAGCAGCTGGCAATTTTATTTCATTGTCTTTGGTTGAGAAATTAAAAATTCCTGTTATCAAATTAACCCGTTCTCTTTCCCTTTCTTCAGTTAATGGGACTAGAATCTCTAATGGATATGTTATGCATCAAACAAAGTCTATGAAGTTGAGGGTAGGAGCTTTGCTTGAAGAAATTTTATAGTTTTTGGTATTACCTATTTCTATGTATGATATAGTTCTTTGTTTACCATGGTTAACTCTTCCTAACCCTCATATTGATTTGACATGTTCTCAAATTCTTTCTTGGAGTCCTAAATGCAAATTAAATTGTTTGATTCCTGTGGTACGATTGGCTGGAGTGAAGTAGATGTTCCAACGTCTCTCCCACAGCCTTATCATGAATTTGCTGATGTCTTTTCTGAGCAGGTGGCAGAAGAACTTCCACCGCATCGTCCCTGGGATTGTCCTTATGAATTTATTCCTGGTAAAATACTACCCAAAGGTCGAGTATACCCTCTCTCTGTCCCTGAAACTCAAGCCATGTCATAATATGTGCAAGATAACTTTCGAAAGGGGTTTATCAGGCCTTCTTCATCTCCCGCTAGAGTGGGCTTCTTTTTTGTAAAGAAAAAAGATGGTGGTCTTCATCCATGTATCGACTTTAGAGGTCTAAGTGAGATCACGGTAAATAATAAATATCCTTTGCCTCTCATTACAGAATTGTTTGACAGAGTTAAGGGGTCTCGACTGTTTCCTAAACTTGATCTAAAGGGAGCTTACAACTTGATCAGAGTTAAAGAGGTTGATGAGTGGAAAACTATGTTTAATACACGAGATGGCCATTATGAGAACCTCGTCATGCCTTTTGGTTTATGTAATGCTCCTGCGGTGTTCCAGGAGTTTCTGAATTAAATTTTCTGAGATATACTTTATCAGTTTGTTATTGTTTATCTTGATGATATTTTTAATTTTTTTCCTGGAATCTTTCTGATCATCATACCCATGTTAAAGATGTATTAAGTCGCCTTTCAGCTAATAAGCTTCATGGTAAGATCTCCAAGTCCCAGTGATACCCTTTTTGGGGTATCATTTCCGGTTTTGAACTTCAGATGGACCTTGAGAAGTTAAAGGCTATTCAAGATTGGGTTTTGACCACTTCATTAAAGTCTATTCAGAGATTTTTAGGCATTGCCAATTATTACAGAAAGTTTATCAAAGCGTTTTCAATGATTATAGCTACAATTACTGCTATGACAGAGGCATTGGATGCCTTTCAGAATCACAAAGATGCATTTTCCACGGCCCCCATTCTAGTTCAACCTGATGTTGGGAAGCCATTTATACTAGAAGTGGATTCCTCCACTTATGGAGTTGGGGCTATTTTCTCTCAAGTGGCTGCAGATGGGAGAACAGTATCTTGTGGATTCTTTTCATGAAAGTTTTCTAGTGCTGAGAGTAATTACTCCATTGGGTACCAAGAGTTGTTAGCTATTAAGTTAGCTTTGGAGGAATGGAGATATTTATTAGAAGGCACAAAGCACCCTGTTACTATTTTTACAGACCATAAAAATTTGTTGTATTTGAAAACTGCCCACTGACTGAACTCACGACAAGCTCGTTGGACACCCTTTTTTTTGTCATTTTGATTTTGTCCTCAGGTATCATCCAGGTTCATTGAATAAAAAGGCAGATGCACTTTCATGCTCCATGTTGGAAGGGAAAGAACAAAATGAGGATAAAAGGTACCCTATAATAAACCCTCTGGCTTCTTCTTCAATTTCTATCTCTTCTGATCCTCCTCCTGGGAAGATATTTGTGGCACCAGAGTTACGAGGTAAACTTCTTTCCTGGGCTCATAATTCTCGTTTCTCTGGACATCCAGGGGTTCTTTAAATGTACTAATTTTTGCAACATTCCTATTGGTGGTCTACCATGAAAAAAGATGTCCAAAAGTATATACGTTCTTGTTCTAAGTGTGTACAACATAAGTCCTCCCGGCAGTCTCCAGTTGGTCATCTCCATCCACTACCCATTCCCACCCAACCATGGACCCATCTTTCCATGGATTTTATTACAGCTCTTCCTGAGTCTAGGGGTTGTACAGTTATTTGGGTAGTGGTGGATTGTTTTACAGAGACGGTTCATTTTTTTCCTTTGGCTCGAATTCCATCAGCACCCAAATTAGCACAAATATTTATCAAAGGGATATTTCATCTTCATCGACTTCCTTCTGAGATAGTGTCTGATTGTTGTGTCCAGTTTGTTGCTTGGTTTTGGAGGGCTTTATGTTCATCATTGCAAATTAAATTACAGTTTTCTTCTGCATATCACCCTCAGTCAAATGGACAAACCGAAAGAGTGAACTAGGAGTTGGAGACATTCTCGAGAATGTATATTTCTTCTTCTCAAGATGATTGGATGGATTTCTTGCCTTGGGCTGAGTTTGCTCATAACTTTAATTATTCGTCTGCTACAGGTTTAAGTCCTTTCTTCGCCAATTCTGGTCAGCATCCTCGAGTTCTTGAGTTTCAATCAATTCCTACAGTGGACGTTCAAGCAGCCACATCTACCCTCCAATATTTTTCTGGAATTTGGAGACAGGTACATAAGTGTCTTAGGAAAGCCTCTCATAATTATAAGGTCTTTGCTGATAGAAAATGTTTGGCTGATCCTAAATACTCTGATGGGGATCGTGTCTGGTTGTCTACTCGAAATCTTTGACTGAAAGTACCTACTATGAAGTTTGCTTCCCGGTATACTGGTAATTTTTTATTATAAAAGTTATCAACCCAGTGGCATGTAAGTTACAGTTACCTCCAACTATGCATGTACCTAACTCCTTTCATGTCTCCTTGCTTAGACCACTGATTCTTAATCAATTTCACGACAGCTTGCCTAAAGTACCTCCCATAACAACTTCTCAGGTGTGTAGTTTGAGATCAATAAGATTCTGGATTCACGTAAGCATCAAAATCAATTACAATACCTTGTATACTGGAAGGGTTATGGCCCGGAGGAGAGATCTTGGATTAAATACTCTGATGTCCTTGCTCCTAAATTGATACATAATTTTCATGCTAAATTCCCTTTAAAACCTGGAGGGTGTTCAGAGACCACCCAAACAGGGGGGGTACTGTCAGGACTGTGACTATTTCAGTACATAAAGATAGATTACTTTTTCCAAAGTTCCTTTGTGGTCATTGGAGGAGCTATCCTGCTTGCTGGTGTACTTCACATACAGGGAATAGAGAGTTAAAGTGATCATCTGTTTCCAAGGTATTGTCAGGTTGTTTGTTTTGTAAATTGCTCATTATTTCAAACCTGATTCCATTTGGGTCACATGTCCTGAATTTCCTATGGATCACAGACCTCTAGTATAAAGCCTGTTACTAACTGTGTCTCAGTGTGTGTGATAACTGCTGTGCCTGTGGGTTGCAGTGAACTTTGCTATATCTCTGCTCATGTTCAAGCTGAACGTCTGATGTCAGTTACTAGCCACACTACAGAGCTCAGCATAGCCATTGCCTAAGTATTGCTTTTTGCTCCACTGCTGTGGTTTCACCTTTTGCTGCACTATTTACTTTGCCTGTTGCCTCTCACTCCTGTGGACATCAAATCCACCTTCATTACAGTTGTCAATGGCACCATTACAGATATCATCACCACATCGAGGGGCTCAACCCTGTTCCGGATTCTAGTCACAACACAGGGCTCAACCCTGTTCCAGAACCACACCGCTTCACAGGGCTCAACCCTGCTCCGACCTCACCACATCACAGGGTTCAACCATTCTCTGATCTCACCGCATCACAGCGCTCAACCCTGCTCTGACCTCACCGCATCACAGGGCTCAACCCTGCTCTGACCTCACCGCATCACAGGGCTCAAACCTGCTTCAACCTCACAGCATCACAGGACTCAACCCTGCTCCGTCTTTTGCCGCATCACTGGATTCACTCTGCTCCAGATCTCCATCACTACAGGGTTCCACCCAGGTGAAGCTCCTCTATACCATCCTGAGGTGTTAGCCACATACTGGATTCGGGGTTCCCTACCATATTAACTTTTCAGTGTTAAAGACTATATGAGGGGTATTCTCCTATACTCTTTATTGCTTATGTGAACCTCAGTGTTGTTGTGACTTTATGTGAGACATTGCTATTATATTTCTCCTGTGAATAAATTCTATTTACTTTTATTCCGTGCTATCGAGATTTCATGAAAAGGTAATTCCTAAAGCCACCCCAGTTTATTGTGCCTAGTAGGCCTGCCTCCTCCCAGCCGGCAGCTGTGACATATTGGTTATACATATATGTATGGGTTGAAGAGATTTACACAATGATAGGATTTTTTACCTTATTCATTGACCCACCCTCAAAGTATGTGCACACATTGGCATTAATACACATTTAACCACCCTGTATCAAAATTTTGTTATGGTCTATTGCAATATCAGGCAGGTGCATTGCCAGTCCATGGCATTACCTATCAGAGAAGAGCTGCAGTACTTGTATCATAACTGTCTTTGATATAAAAACTTCCCTAGCTTTGCTTGAGAAAGCATACCAGGTCCTGGCTATCTCTAGGAAACTAGGATGCTGGTCCATGGCTACATGCAGCTTTACAGCTGCAGTGAGTTGATGATCTAAGGGGCCTGGCCCTGCTGGGACAATCCAAGTGGCTCCTGTGTGTAAAAAAAGGTAGGGAGCACTTAACCTCATCTCAGTTATAGCTTCTGCCCTGCTAGAGGTTACTGACCTGATGTGGACCCCATGGATTTCTGCCAGTTTCTGCTTTTGGGATTTTGGCTTGTCTTGCATTGGTTTCTACAGTTAATTTTCAGCATCTTTTCTCCTTCCTTATTGCAATCTATGTTTTCATAGTAGCTGGGATCTGTTTACATTTTCACCTCAGTTTAACTTGTGCACACCTAGACTCTATAGTATCTCTTTGTATTTATTTCATGTCCTGGTTGCACAGAACCGGCCCTAGCCCATTTGATGTCCTAGGTAAAATTTTGACAGTTGCACCCTAGCAACTTCACATACCAAGCTGAACAGCCCCTCAGGAAAAAAACAGGTGGCCCTCCTTATGGCCACAGGCCTAGTGCCCACCTACTTTAATTAAATAGTGACCTGGGCCCAGTACCCAGGTCACTTATACCTAATAGGGCAATTACTCCCTCTAGGGCCTAATTCCCCCTTTATAGCCCGGGCCTTACACCCGCCTATATGCCCATGGGTCTATTGCCCGACAGTGCCCCCACGGGCCTAGTGTCCAACAACCCTGGTGGTCTAGGGAAGGGGTATATGGTATGCCTCATTGAGGGCCTACCTACTCATTGGAAGAGGCTGTGGGGGGAGCTTCATTGGCTCTTTTACTTTCCATCCCTGCAGTCCTCCTCCTGTCCTCAGCTGCATTCTTTGGCCACTGGCCCATCCTGGCCAGCAGGGATGCCTCTTCTTTGCTTCTTCCAGCAAGCAAAGCCTGTCTTCCTTCTTGATCTTGGAGACTTCTGGCCACTTGCGCAGCCACCAAAACTGTTGCTATGACTCTCTCTTAGGGAGGTCTTCAATCCTCTCTCTCCAAAGCCATACTGCCTTTTCATACTCAGCAGCATCTGATACAAGATGTCGCGAGTAGGTGGGGCTATGACACGGTGAGCCGCGATTGGCTCATCATGTCTGCTTCCTATTGGCTGGTGGCCCACGAGCTGGGTTTGGCTCGTGACCAGAGCCAAACACCTGTCATGGCCTACGGTGTACCAAGGCTACTGGGTGATGGACCATAGTAAGCCTGCACCTGGAACCAAGTCCTGCCCACCATGCCCGATGATTGACTGGCACTAAGAATACATACTCTGTCCCAGCACTGGCTACTCATCGCCTATGCTTCCCCGGTGCTGGGAGCAGAAACATCTCGTCCTGCTGTGCCGATGCTGGGATCAGCCACTTGATCCCAGCATGGCTTTCCACATGGCAGCAGCAGGGCAGGGGGAGGGGCATGCAGCGCCATAGGGCTCTGTGGTGGCATCTGAGTACCAGGTGAAATTACTTTACCTCGGAAAGGCAGTCATTATAGGTGAAGCTCCTCTAGTCTGCTGGAATTGTGTGTAATACTGGGCGTGCATAACAGCTGATAATACATGAGCTAAAATTGTTGAAAGACTCAATATGTACATGCAAATATTTTAACAAAGTACTATAGAGTTTGATTGAAGATAATTTATATGGTTTCTTATACTGATTTGTGAACTAATAAACTATTAAGTGTATATTTACTAAAGTGTGGGTTTTTAGAAGTAGAAATGTTGCCCAAAAGCAACCAATCAGATTCTAATTATCATTTATCTAGCACCTTCTAGAAGATAATATCTAGAATCTGATAAGTTGCTATGGACAGCATCACCACTTCTAAAATCCCGCATTTTAATAAATATACCTCTTGAAGTTGTTCAAAACATAGCAGCTTTAACTTTTACTCATCCAACTGCAATATAAAATATATTGGAGAAAGAATTACAATATGTGTTTTATACCTAGTAAAAACACTAATAAAAATGGAAGCCATATTTTGCTGATTGTAATGGAGAAATATGTTTATTAAAATAAAATTGGAAATATTAAATAAATGTATTCAGATATTAATAAATACATTTCACATAAGGTTAAAAGTTCTTGAAATACAAAGCAAAACCAGAATCATTAATAGTTAAGTAAAATGTATTAAAATAAAGTAAGTGGACAGATTAGTCTCCAATGCTAGAGATGGAGGAATATCAGAGATACTGATATCAAATCATGCTCTGATTAGCATAAAAATTAGTATCCCTGAGGTTAATAAGGGCACACATATTTGGAGATTTGCAGCATACTTATACAACTCGGAGGACTTTTGTAAATATCTTACGGTTAAGTTGGTAGAGTTTCAGGAGGATAATGCACAACACAAAGGGAACCCAATATTATTTTGGGAAACATCAAAAGCAGTAAATAGGGATCATATCTATATAATTATAGGAAACATATAGTCAAAAATAATTATCATATTGAAGCACTGATTTGGAGAGTTTTAGGGCCTATGGGAAAGATTTAGACCCGGTCACAAGTGCTGAGCACTCGCAACCAGGTCAATGGTGGCCCACAGCACATGCGCACAACGGAGCCGGCTCCATCGTGCACATATGTGAGACCCAGCTAGCGATGGGCAATCTATCGCTCTGGGTCTCGCACCAAAGGGGACGAGATGTCGATGTTGAGTGTGAGCTCACCCCATTTGGTGGGTGAGCCGGGGGGGGTGGCTGCCCAAACAGAGGCGTTCCCGAGGGAATGCTTGCCATTTGGGGTGGCCATTGCTATTTTTCTGGCTCTGTTAGAGCCAAAAGCTCTCTGTGGCTTGCGATGAACGAAACTCTACCACAAGGGTCTCGTTGCAAACCCGATGGTAGTGATGGTCTTGACCATCGCGACCATCATCATGGCCGCTCGTTATAGCTGTGGGTGGTCACCCACAGCTATGCGAGCGGCCAGGAAGCTATAACTAAAAAAAAAACACCCAGATTCAGAGCGAGTGCTCTTTCAGAGCATCCGGCTCTGAATCGGGCCCTATGTTACATAACTTTTATGCTACATAAACATAATAGACAATTATTAGAAAGCTATATATTTGTGCAGGCAAAGTCCTCTTTGGATTACTCAAGAAATCCCTTTTATAGGTGGGTAAATAGATCAGGCAGGCTCCTAGTCTCTGTCAGAACTCAAAAATCAAGGAATCACATAAAGATATTTGATACAGAAAATAAGAGGTCAACTTTTAATAATGAAGAAATTATGTGTTTATTTCATTAATTCTACTCAAAACTTTATACAGCTATCAAGAGGAGTCTCTGATGAACTATTTTAAAAAAAATTATCTCGAGCACATATAGATCTGCTTAATTTAGATATCTCCATAGAGGAGATACAGGAGACAAAAGAATATCTTTAAACTGTTAGAGAGAAATAATTGCGGTCCAGACAATAATTGTGGTTCCAAAGCACAAAAATTCTTATTGCATTCAAAAAGAAAGGTACATGCTTTGTTCTAGCACAATTAGTGAAATGACAATTAAATAGAGAAAATAAGATACAGCCATATATATATGCATGCACACTGGTCCAAGCATACAGTCATCAGTCCAGAAGCCTGTGGTCATCCATGGAGAATGGCTGTAGGTTGGGATCAGTAAGCAGGCTATATACTTTACAGATCACAGATAACAACAATGTAGACAGACAAACATAATTCCATTGGTTCTTGCTCTTGGTCTTTGTAGTATGCTGTAGTTCATAGGACAGTTCATATGTTGACAATAGGGACATAGTCCATCCCTCCACATGAGATAACACTACATACAAAGTACATAATTTAACCAATAATTCCCTATAATCAAGAACCACCGAATGCAAGATGCGACTCCTTCGCCGATAGATTCAGATATCTGGAATTAAACAATGTGTCAGTATGATACCAAACATGACATGTCTACTAAGTTCTATACCTTACATATCATATATGCACACTTATACCATGATGATTGTCTAACAAAACCTTTTCTTAATGCTAGGGAACCTTTTCTATATGTGCTTGCATAAGTAATAGTGAGACATTTACAAGAATTCAGCAGTGTGTGTTGTGTGTTTGAACACTGAGCGAAAGCACTGTGTGCAGGGGTTGTGTACAGAGCAAACATGTGCTGTGTGTGTTTATATTTACAATTGCAACTTTGTGTATGTGTGCATGCATTGTGGATTCACAAGCAATCGTTTAAGTGTATGTATGTTTATATATATATATATATATATATATATATGTATATATATATATATATTATGTGGGCAAATGTGCATCAGTGTTATGGGTTTATATATAAATACATATATTAATATATATATATATATATATAAGCATATACAGAAATAGGACAGCACTCCAGCTTACTACATCCAAATAAAGCAGACACTACAACTGCATAAATCACTTGTCAACGTTTCAGAGCGTTGCTCTTTTATCAAGACACATAGAAAAATCGAACAGGGTACATACCTTTATAGACAATACACCCATCATGCAAACCTCCAACGGCATGGCTGCCTGTAGACCCGATGACGTCATCAGCCCTTGACACCGGCTGGCAGCATCTCAATAGGCCCCAGGGAAGCCTGCCGATCACGTGACCCATCACCAAGGATACTTAAAACCAAACAATTACATTACTAGAAGCGCGACTAGCGGCATAAGAATATCACTATCTATTAAAAAATTATGCATCATAAACATATTGATAATTGCAGCAATCTGTAAACTCCCATATAAGCAACATGCGGGATAATATAATTCCTCCATGACTGTCTAGCATCAGAGCACAATACCAGTGACAGCTCAGCAATCCCAACCTAGTACCAATCTAAACTGTATTGTTACAAAACTGCAATAAAGGCCATTGAAACCTGTATATACTATATAAAGAAAACACAGAAAAAAAATATGAAAACCAAATAAATAAATGCAAAAAACTAATATACCTCCTATGCAACCAAATATAGTAATATGACCTAACTATACATATTCTGGCTAAAGGCACCCTAGAGTATTTGGTATGGAAAATACACCACTACTACTGTATTCATACAAAACAAGAAAAAGAGAGTTGCTCGTTCAATCCGTGTGGTTGGACCGTGTTTAATGTGTAGATCCATCGTGTCTCCCTCTGTAGTAGTAGACATCCGCGGTCTCCACCTCTCTGTGGTACTTGGATTTGATCAATCATCTTGTATTTGATCGTTGATAATCCATGCTTATAATCCCGAAAGTGTCGAGCTACCGACTGGTCAGAATCCTTCCCATCTATAGCTGCTCTAATGGCTGATCGATGTAATGCTATTCTTTCCTTAAATTGGCGAGTTGTTTTTCCCACATAAAAAGTCCACATGGACATCTAATGAAATAAACAACAAATTTACTGGAACACGTTAAAGGGAATTTGATTTTCACTCTCTTGCCGGTATGTGGATGTGCAAACGTATCTCCTGTTTCAAGAGAACTGCAGGTGACGCAGCCCAAGCATTTATAGTTTCCGGGTTTACGAGTAAGAAAATGAGGAGACTGGAGTTCTCTAAATCGTGAAATATCATTATGTACCACCCAATCTTTAATGTTCTTTCCACGTCTATATTTCCCGGCATTATTGATGAATTTCTTAATGCAGGAAGCAATGGATCAATTGCCACCATTGGCCAATGTTGTTTTTCATCTCTCATCAACTTTTGATTTGGTGGTGAATAATCTAAAGTCCAAATGATCTTATCATTGTTGTTTACCTTTTTGGTTGATCTCAGACAGTCTTCAAGGGATAAGGCTAACACCTTTTCCTTGGCTTTTTTCAACAGGTGTGGTGAGTATCCCCTAGCTAAGAAATAGAGCAGCATAATATCTATTTGTTGCCTGGCATCTATAGGGTCACTGCATATGCGAAACACTCTCAAGAATTGAGAGATTGGTAGACCATGTTTGAGAGCCAGAGGGTGTGCACTATCAGATAGTAACAAGGTGTTCCTATCCATTTCTTTTTTGTAGACCGATGTCTGTAATTCATTCCCTTCATTTAGAGAAACAGCCATGTCCAAAAAATGGATCTTATCCTTGTTGAACTGATACGTGAACTTGATGGCTGGATCCATCTGATTAATCTTATCCATCATATCGATGAAATCTTTCTCGCAACCCGACCACAAGAAAAAAATGTCATCTATATAGCGGCCGTAACCCGCTATGTAATGAGAAAATGTAGGATCATGGAAAAACAAATCTCTCTCCACCTCCACCATAAATAAATTGGCGAAGGACGGAGCTGCACATGACCCCATCGCACACCCAGTTTTTTGAATAAAAAATTTCTTATCAAACACAAAATAATTCCGTGTAAGTGTCAATTCTAACAATGTCAATACGAAGTCGAGGTCCGGACCCGTACAGTGTGGGTTGTTGGTCAATATTCTATGAATAGCATTAAGCCCCCTCTCATGCGGGATGCTGGTATAAAGGCTGATAACGTCTACTGTGCAAAGTGCATAATTCCCAACTAGAGGTGCAAAATCCTGCAATCTAAGAATAAAAGATGTAGTGTCCTTGAGTACTGTGGGTTGATTTTGAACCACTGGCTGCAAAAGAACATCAAGATATTGCGAAATCGAGTAGTACAATGAGTTTCTTGCCGATATGATTGGGCGACCTGGCGGAACAACAGAATCTTTATGTAATTTTGGAATTGTGTATAGTACCGGAACAATCGGTAATTCGCATATCACAAAGAACACTGACTCTAGCTGAAAAAAGTGTACTTAACAAAGGCTTATCATTTGTGCCTGACAATATTTCTGATAAATTTCATAACAAAATTGATCTACATAAATTCAATCGCAGAGTATTTTGGGGTCCAGAATACCTCTGCTGAAATTACACCACCCTTTTATAAAAATTCGACTTTCGACCCGCCCTCCTACAATATGGCCCTCAAATATTTTTCAAATTGCATGAATGAATCTATTGACAAAATGGATTGTACCAGGAGCCCAACTTTTTCAAATTTATCATCGGAAGAGAAACTGGCATTGCGTAATCTGAGCCATTACACTGATATCATCATATGCCCCGCGGACAAAGGCGGGGGCATAGTGGTTCAGGACATCGAGGTATATCGTAATGAAATTAATCGCCAGTTGTCAGACCAGGCTGTATAAAAGCTTTACAACGGGACCCTACTCCAGTACTTAAAAAAGAGTTGGACAACATCCTTTTGAATGCAGTTAGTAATTCTATTATTTCAAAGAAACTGGCAGAAATGTTGATATGCAAATTTCCGATTGTTTCGGTACTATACACAATTCCAAAATTACATAAAGATCCTGTTGTTCCACCAGGTCGCCCAATCATATCAGCAAGAAACTCATTGTACTACTCGATTTCGCAATATCTTGATGTTCTTTTGCAGCCAGTGGTTCAAAACCAACCCACAGTACTCAAGGACACTACATCTTTTATTCATAGATTGCAGGATTTTGCACCTCTAGTTGGGAATTATGCACTTTGCACAGTAGATGTTAGCAGCCTTTATACCAGCATCCCGCTTGAGAGGGGGCTTAATGCTATTCGTAGAATATTGACCAACAACCCACACTATACGGGTCCGGACCTCGACTTCGTATTGACATTGTTAGAATTGACACTTACACGGAATTATTTTGTGTTTGATAAGAAATTCTTTATTCAAAAAACTGGGTGTGCGATGGGGTCATGTGCAGCTCCGTCCTTCGCCAATTTATTTATGGTGGAGGTGAAGAGAGATTTGTTTTTCCATGATCCTACATTTTCTCATTACATAGCGGGTTACGGCCGCTATATAGATGACATTTTTTTCTTGTGATCGGGTTGCGAGAAAGATTTCATCGATATGATGGATAAGATTAATCGGATGGATCCAGCCATCAAGTTCACGTATCAGTTCAACAAGGATAAGATCCATTTTTTGGACTTGGTTGTTTCTCTAAATGAAGGGAATGAATTACAGACATCGGTCTACAAAAAAGAAACGGATAGGAAAACCTTGTTACTAACTGATAGTGCACACCCTCCTGCTCTCAAACGTGGTCTACCATTCTCTCAATTCTTGAGAGTGTTTCGCATTTGCAGTGACCCTATAGATGCCAGGCAACAAATAGATATTATGCTGCTCTATTTCTTAGCTAGGGGATATTCACCACACCTGTTGAAAAAAGCCAAGGAAAAGGTGTTAGCCTTATCCCTTGTAGACTGTCTGAGATCAACCAAAAAGGTAAACAACAATGATAAGATCATTTGGATTATTCACCACCAAATCAAAAGTTGATGAGAGATGCAAAACAACGTTGGTCAATTGTGGCAAATGATCCATTGCTTCCTGCATTAAGAAATTCATCAATAATGCCGGCATATAGACGTGGAAAGAACATTTAAGATTGGGTGGTACATAATGATATTTCACGATTTAGAGAACCCCAATCTCCTCATTTTCTTACTCGTAAACCCAGAAACTATAAGTGCTTGGGCTGCGTCACCTGCAGTTCTCTTGAAACAGGAGATACGTTTGCACATCCACATACCGGCAAGAGAGTGACAATCAAATTCCCTTTAATGTGTTCCAGTAAATTTGTTGTTTATTTCATTAGATGTCCATGTGGACTTTTTTATGTGGGCAAAACAACTCACCAATTTAAGGAAAGAATAGCAATTTCATTCATCAGCCATTAGAGCAACTATAGATGGGAAGGATTCTGACCAGCCGGTAGCTCGACACTTTCGGGATTATAAGCATGGATTATCAACGATCAAATACAAGATGATTGATCAAATCCAAGTACCACAGAGAGGTGGAGACCGCGGACATCTACTACTACAGAGGGAGACACGATGGATCTACACATTAAACACGGTCCAACCACACGGATTGAACGAGCAACTCTCTTTTTCTTGTTTTGTATGAATACAGTAGTAGTGGTGTAATTTCCATACCAAATACTCTAGGGTGCCTTTAGCCAGAATATGTATAGTTAGGTCATATTACTATATTTGGTTGCATAGGAGGTATATTAGTTTTTTGCATTTATTGATTTGGTTTTCATATTTTTTTCTGTGTTTTCATTATATAGTACATACAGGTTTCAATGGCCTTTATTGCAGTTTTGTAACAATACAGTTTAGATTGGTACTAGGTTGGGATCGCTGAGCTGTCACTGGTATTGTGCTCTGATGCTAGACAGTCATGGAGGAATTATATTATCCCGCATGTTGCTTATATGGGAGTTTACAGATTGCTGCAATTATCAATATGTTTATGATGCATAATTTTTGAATAGATAGTGATATTCTTATGCTGCTAGTCACGCATCTAGTAATGTAATTGTTTGGTTTTTAGTATCCTAGGTGATGGGTCACGTGATCGGCAGGCTTCCCTGGGGCCTATTGAGATGCTGCCAGCCGGCGTCGAGGGCTGATGATGTCATCGGGTCTACAGGGAGCCGTGCCATTGGAGGTTTGTTTCCACGATGGGTGTATTGTCTATAAAGGTATGTACCCTGTTCGTTTTTTCTATGTGTCTTGATAAAAGAGCAATGCTCTGAAACGTTGACAAGTGATTTATGCAGTTGAAGTGTCTGCTTTATTTGGGTGTAGTAAGCTGGAGTGCCGTCCTATTTCTGTATATTCTTCTATTGTGACTGGGGAAGGGCACCTGGCAACGCTGAGGATTATTCTGTGGAGTGCCGAACAGAAGCTATTGTTATATATATATATATATATATATATATAAAACTTCATTCAGTAACTGGTATTATTGATATTACTTCTGTATGAACTAAGTTCAAAAATGACAGACAACGGAGTTGTTCTGATCAGAGAAGGCCCGCAGATACTTGATGGAATCAGAATGTAATCAAAGGCCTCTCTCCAGCCTATTTGGAAGGTAAATGCTAGTTCCTTTAGGCATACAATGATAGTCAGACTTAAAGGCAATGGTTCATTCAAAACAGTCATCTGCACCTCACAATATGTGTGTGTTTTTTCAATTACTAGTCACAGACATGTCCACAGGGCTTGTCTCCCAGCACTGGCCAAACCTTGCATTTTTAAATATATATAAAGTCTTTTAAATAGATATGTGTATCCATGCGCATTTATTATGTAAAGCCTTTAACAGTGTGCAGTAACACAGCAGATGTACACAACGCTAAATAGCGCCGTATATAATGATATTATACTGACTACGCCAAATGGCGTCATGCAGACAACACAAACATGGCATCTTCAGATATTTTCAAAGATATGATCTCAGCTAATCATCCGGCTTCAACAGTCCACCGTTTGATAGCAAACAATATGCTATCACACTCTGGTCTGAAATTTATTCAGTCATACACTATGAAATATTATTTAAAGTTATATTAGGGGATGGCACAATTTGATCTTTAAACCATCAATAATTTGTCCCTTGAAGATCATGGGAAAGATGTTGGGATGCACCTAACCTATAAAGGATGTCTTTATGGGGATAGGGACTTACATTATTTAGGTTGTTTAAAATAACATTTAATAATACATTTCATGTATGGCTAAATCTATACATTATCTGATGGTACATTCTAGTTCTGGATTGTAATGCAGTTCTTCATTTACCTTAGTATGCAAACTATTACTACTAACCACCATTATAATTTCATGCTCCCGGTTTACCTTAGCATTACATTTTCCACACCTCCACACAGCAGCAACACATCTTACACAAAAGCCAATTACAAAGATGACAACCAATATGATGAGCAGGAGTTTACCTACACTAGCAACCATTTCCTGTACCCACTCTCCCAGACCAGAGATCCATTTTACAGGGTTCAACCATGAGAACCACTCTTCTACCTTTTCCTCTGCCTCACTCAATGAGGCATTATGGTTCTTTCGAAATTCCCATTACAGCTGCAGAATCTCATCCATCTTCCGGTCTATCACCTCCTTGGGATCGCCAGTATTATTTGTGATATAAGTGCAACACTTGACATCAATATGGGTGGTCAGAGTCACACAGTATCCACCAGTAACTGCTGTTAAATAATTTAATACTATTCTATGTTGCACAAGTTCTTTCTTATAAGCCTGTAGCTCCTTACCAGTGTACCTGAACATTTCGTCATACATCTCGGTAATATTATCTATTAATTTAGCAAGGTCTTGTATGTATCTAAAATGTAAAGTACCCCAAGCGACCCTGGTGGGATCTAATGCTACCAAAATTTGGAAGCCAGTTGTTTTGTTAATCAACTGTGTGGCTGTTTGTACATCACCAGTTATCATAATTATTTTGTCTCTGTGTTCATACTGTGTGTGAAGATATGGTGATGGTTTGTATTTATGAATACCAAGCATTTCACCATGTGTAAGGGTCATTACCTCTGGAAGTACCCTTAACAGATAACATAACCCCCCCAAACTCGGAGAGAGACACTTATATGCTTTCCTTTCACATATAAAATACACATCATCTGGGAGTACATAAGGGATATAATGCATCATAATCATCAAACAGTTTCCTTAGCAAATTATCCTATCTCAGGTTCTCATCTTCTGACTAACACACATTTCTAGTTGTATAACCCTGGCACAGTACCCTTCTGGTACGCTGCCAACCATCTCCTTGATGGGACTATGAGTATACCTATATTGTAAGTATCTCCCACTGTAAGTAATGTTATGTACAAGTTTATCATCTAGTGGTCCATTATCAGCTCTGAGTGAGAAGGTCATTGTTTGACTGTTCCCAGTCAGCTCCTAGTTTCCTGGTTTATTGGAATTGGTGAAATTAAAACATAAGAAAGTTCTATCTATCTGGTACGGGTGAAGCTTAAAATTTGGAGGTTTCAACTTAACAAACTTCCCGTCCAGCATTTTCCCCTTATGTAATCCAAGAATCTCAGAGACATTTAAAGGGAATGGTACTAAACCTACATTATGTTGTCTCTGAGGCACATGAGTGCAAACCCAACACTCAGTGTGGTTTAAAAACTTACACACTAAGGAATGGTAATCCTCTAAAGGATGCTCGCCCAAATACAGGTTACTCTTGGACTGGCATTGCTGGATGCACTATTCATCAATCAGAGAGCCACAGTTTGCACACATACAGTATTCCTCAGATAATAGACCTTTACACTGACTCTGAGTTTCTAGAATGATAGATATCTTAATTACTGTACTGAGTTTGGTCAGATTCTGCCCTTGTGAATGTATTGCTCCTTCTCCTGACTCCTCTCCATCGGTACCACCATCGACCTCTCCCTCCATCATCTGTCCACTGTCCACAGAAACAGGACATCCCAAAACAAACAAGGATAATGAGAACTCTGGAAAAAAATAGGAACACAAACCCAGCCCGCCATTCCATTGCTGGAATAGTGGACTGTAAATTTCCCTAGCTCAGGTATCTCACTGCAGTCTTTAACTCTACCGGAACAAGCTCGCAATTGACAGGTATATGTTATATGCCTCAACTCCACCTTGTATCTCCACTGGATAGTTGACCTTCCTGCAGTGAGTGGAATGGACCCAGGTATCTTTCTCTGCCACTTTCAAGAATGTCATACTTGTCAGCAACACTTGATACAGACCTTCCCAACGATATGTATGACAACCTGAACATAAGAAATTTCTGATCATAACAAATTCTCCATGTTCAAAATCATGACAGATTGTTTCTGGCATATCAGGTGACAACAATTTAAATTTCTGCTGCTGCTGTTTCAACTGTTTAATAATTTTTATAAGATACTTTACAGTAACTTCATTGTTACTCTTCAAATCTTCCTGTGGGCTTACAATTAGATGAGGTTGTCTCCCGAACAGTATCTCAAAGGGAGACAAATTAAGAGGGGGTCTAGGAGTTATTCTGATGCTATGAAGGACTAGCGGTAAGGCTTCTGGCCAACCTATTCAAGTTTCAATCATGATCTTATGCAATTTGTTTTTAATAGTACTGTTCATCCTCTCCAGGGGTGAGAAGCCTACTATTAATACCCATTAACTTACATATGTTCTGGAAGATGTCACCAGTGAAATGAGTACCCCTATCACTTTCTATGATTCTAGGGATACCATACCTGCATACAAATTCCTGAACAATCTTTTTAGCAGTAAACGCAGCAGTATTAGTGGCAGCTGAATTTGCCTCTACCCAATTAGAAAACACATATGTACAAACTAATACATATTTGAGGTTCCTGCAGGGTGGTAATTGGATTAAATCAATTTGTATCACCTGAAAAGGTACGTCTGTCAGAGAAATGTGAGATAGCTCAGTCGGCATTGTCTTCCCGACGTTCTTCCTCAAGCAGGTCAGGCAGAGCACTGACGTTTTCTCAGCTTGAGAAGAAAAGCCGGGTGCACACCAATATGCTTTGACCAACTTGCACATAAATTGTTTGCCTAGGAGAGTCAGACCATGCGCTGCCTCAGCCAAGCCTGGGTAGTATGCCTTGGGAGCCACCGGCTTACCTTGTCCATCTTTCCAGAGTCCAGAGGACTCTTACCCACATCCCTTGGATCTCCAGACTGCCTTTTCCTGAATGGAACACAAATTTTGAATCTCAATTGATTTCTGCATATCAATATTTTGAAACATCATCATATTAACAACTGGTATGTTAACTCTTAACCCTGCTGCCCATTTGGCAGTTTCATCTGCTCTATTATTGACCTGTGACACCGGATCATCCTCACATGTATGGGCTTTACACTTAATGATGGCCACTGCCTTTGGATTTTGAATTGCTGTCAATAGTCATTTTATGTGGTGTGAGTGTGCAACTGGTGTGCCTGCTGCTGTCATAAAATTTCTTAGACACCAAGGAGCTCCAAAGGCATACCTATAGTCAGTGTAAATATTAGCTGACTTACCTTCTGCCAGTTCACACGCTTTCCTTAATACCACCAGTTCAGCCACCTGTGCTGAATGAATTGAACCAAGTGGTTCGGCTTTGACAACATCCTCGTCATTTACAACAGCATAACCTGTACATAACTCTCCAGTTTCAGTTTGTCTATGACAACTCCCATCTATGTAAAATGTCACATCTACCTTTTCTAATGGTGTAACACATATTTCTGGTCTTGCAGTAAAGGTCTGATTCAAATATTCCTTACAATCATGTGCATGAATATACCTGCAAAACTCACCTTCCACCAGTGACTCACCTCTCTCCACCCTTTGTGCATCCTGAGGCACATATGGTAAATATGATGCTGGGTTTAACATACTGCACCATTTAATGTTGATATTTGCAGGTGCTATTAGAGCTAGTTCCCATTTTGTGAACCTAGCTGAGGAAACATGTCTGGTTTTGGCAGAATTCAGCAAAGCAGATACAGCATGGGGTGTATAAACAATCATATCATGGCCTAATACTACATCCTCACTCATACTGACAAAAAGAGCAGTTGCTGCTGCACTTCTCAAACATGTTGGGAGTGATCTTGCCACAGTGTCCAATTGGGCACTGTAGTATGCTACAGGTCTACTAGCATCACCATGTTTTTGTGTGAGGACACCTGCTGCACAGCCATTAGCCTCTGTACAATATAAATCAAAAGTTTTTTTTGTAATCTGGTATTCCCAATGCAGTTGCTCTTGTCAGACTGTCCTTAAGGTTAAGGAAAGCCTGCTCTGTTTTCTCAGTGTGTGTGACATGGTCAGGTTTTGAGGATGACACCAATTCCTGCAATGGTAATGCCAAAATAAAATAAAAAATGGGAACCATGATTTACAGTATCCACACATGCCCAAGAAGGTACGGATTTGCTGCTGGTTTTGCAGCAGTGTCATGGTCTGTATGGCCTGTATTCTGTCAGTGGTCAAGTGTCATAACTGAAGGGTTAGACAGTGTCTCAAGAATTTAACCCTAGTCTGACATAGCTGTAATTTGCCCTATTCAACATTGTGTCCTGTTTGCGAGAGATGAAACAACAATAGTTTAGTATCATTCAAACATGACATAAATGAATTAGAGTATAACACTTATTCAGCAAACCCTCAAATTATAAACTGCAATATTATATGTGGTTTACATGTGATCTAATACACAGATAATACAATATAATACACCATCTGTTTCCTTACTAAAAAGTGAATTCCTTAACTGCTGTATTGCAAGGATATTTTAGAAGTACATACACATGTGCACATGCAAAACTCCAGGCAGAAAATTCTCATATGCAGCATGTACAAACTTATACATAGAGAACCTTCATATTTGGGTTTGCAGTGATTAATTATGAATGCATAAGTTTCAATGCAGATTGCCTAGACTTTCAAGGGGATCAAGGAAAAATTAACACATATAGTAGCTATTCTGGCCTCAGTTCTCATTCTCAATATTCATTGTAAACAAAGACACCTGATTTTTTTTTGCTAGAGGTGCAATGACTAAGGCTTGTCCACACTTAGAATTCCTAGAGGTGATTTAAAACACATTTTCTTCTTTTTCACTAACATTTTTCTTTATAGTTACTTGTTATGATTTTTATTATTTTTGGTATGGACTGTATCTTCACCTTCCACTGCGTATGGCGGTGGAGGTGCACCTGCGCTTCTAACTGTACTTTCAGCAATGCTATCGTGCCGTGCGTGTGTGCTCCCTTGCATCATGAGCGAGACGCTTTTTTGTGCCGCGTGCACACCACTAAGCCACGTTCCCCTCATGCTGCCAAAGCTTCAAGCAATCATTATATTTTACTCTTTCTTCAGAGATTTCACCACACAGACGCTATCTCTAACATTGTTCAATATTTCCACATCAAAACTGCCAATCTTCAGAAAAGGTTTCACACATTTCCTTGTCATTCTAAACCATACATTACAGTGCGTAGTTGCATACGCTCCGTACTTCGTATGCATTATATGCTGTGCCTGACCCTGTTGGCCCTTCCAAAAGCAGCACATTGTACACCATACCCAGCATTAGCCTGGCACCCATCCGGTAAACCGCTAAGCACTTTTCACTAGTATGTGGACCGGTGGACAAATTCACAAGCTGCATCCACTCACCTTCACCCACTGTGTACAACCATCTTCCTAATCATTACAGTCAACCTACACAACAAGTAGCAGAATGCCACCTATACAATATCCTGCCTTTCAGATAGGGAACATACAGTACCCCTAACCAGTGGGAACGCACAGTACCCCACACCAATGGGAACACACAGTACACCATACAGACAAAAAAACAAAATCCCTTTTGAGTACTCTCCACTGCTAGCAGTGATTTCCTCCACCACAACCCAGTTCACAATCACGGTCTGCCCCAGCTGTGTGGTTCAATCACAATGCCCAAAGAACCTAATTGATCAATGGATTTTGCGATCACACTGAGAGAAGATTTCACCTCTATGGAACACACAGTACCACTATCAGTAGGAAACGCACAGTACTCCTAGGTGTAGGGAACACACAGTACTCCAAGTACATAGGGAACACACAGTACCCCTATTCTCACCACAAATATACATCTATCATGCACCTTTTCTGCGCAGAAAAGAAATTAAACTTTTTCTCAGATATGGCAGTATGATTAAGAGACTTAGGGCCTGATTCAGAGCCGGACGCAATTAGCGCTCGCTCGTCCAGAAAATAGGGGTGGCTATTCAAATGAACCATTCACTCTTTGCGGTCAGTTCACGCCTCTAGGTCTGAACGAGCGAACAAAACTTGCGGTTGTTTTTTGTAAAAATACGCCCCCTGGCCGCTCGCATCCTACGTCATGTCCGCTATTTAATAGATTAATCGAGTACATCGACCAGCGTATGAACTGCTCGCTATTCTTGTGGTTGGTTTTTGCTACCACAATCTTGCGAGCAGTTCTGGCTATAAAATAACCCAGTGACGTGGTCAATGACACTGCTGTTTTAATTATGCACACCCTTAAAATGCCTGTTTTGACCTTTATGCACGCCTGTGTTCGGATCTCCACACCCCGTTTTCAAGCACCTTCCCCTGTTACCACCCACATATGCCTCATTCTGTCACTCAAAATAGCAGGCATTCGCTATTTAGTGAACAAACGAATTTTGGCCAAACTGACTGGTTCGCACATGCGTATAACGATCCGTGCGCATGCACAATTGGGCAAACATCGCTCGGAGTGAACGAGCGGCCGCTTACGAGTGGCTCTGAATCAGGCCCTTAAAACAATGTAATCATGTTATCAATACAACAATGCAATCTTAAACAAATTGTTTGAACACATGGCAGCAATACCAGAAACACATATATGCTATTGTGCATCTAGTCGCATACACAATAATGCAACTGATACACAAAAGCGTGGAAATAAAATTACGCTACCTTGCGACTAGTCGCATACACAATAATGTGACTAAAACACAAAACATGGACAGACAATAAAAGAAACAAACCTTTCTCTCTTGTCCCCAAGTTCCTAATCAGCGCTCCTTAAGATCACACAATGCAGGACATCGATTCCACAACACTGAATGGTAGCAGGGTTTCCAACATAGTGCGTTCTTGTCTGATTATTGCACCTTCCATGCTTTGTAGCGGAATCGAGGTCCGTTCGCTATCGTGCGAATCCTGGTGGCGTGATATCAACTGCGAGCCCCCATCTATGAATACCCTTAAATTGTTAGAGAGAAATAATCACTGTCCAGACAATAATTGTGGTTCCAAAGCACAAAAATTCTTATTGCATTCAAAACGAAAGGTACACGCTTTGATCTATCAAAATTAGCACAAAGATAATTAAATACAAAAAATAAAATACATCCCAATACATACACATGCACACTGGTCCCAGCATACAGTCATCAGTCCAGAAGCTTGTGGTCATCCAAGGAGAATGGCTGTATGTTGGGATCAGCAAGCAGGCTATATACTTTAAAGATCACAGATAACAACAATGTAGACAGACAAACATAATTCCATTGGTTCTTTCTCTTGGTCTTTGTAGTATGCTGTAGTTCATAGGACAGTTCATATGTTGACAACAGGGATATGGTCCATCCCTCCAGATGAGATAGCACTACATACAAAGTACATAACCAATAATTCCCTATAATCCATAACCACCGAATGCAAGATGCGACTCCTTCGCCGATAGATTCAGATATCTGGAATTAAACAATGTGTCAGTATGATACCAAACATGACATGTCTACTAAGTTCTATACCTTACATATCATATATGCACACTTTATACCATAATGATTGTCTAACAAAACCTTTTCTTAATGCTAGGGAACCTTTTCTATATGTGCTTGCATAAGTAATAGTGAGACATTTACAAGAATTCAGCAGTGTGAGTTGTGCATCTGAACGCAGAGCAAACGCTGCACTGTGTGCAGGCATTGTGTATAGCGCAAACATGTGCTGTGTGTGTGTTTATATTTACAATAGCAACTGTGTATATGTGTGCATGCATTGCGGATACACATGCGATTGTTAAAGTGTATGTACATATATGTGTGCAAATGCGCATCAGTGTTATGGGTTTATATATATATATATACATATGTGAATATATATATATATATATATATATATATATATATATAACTTTATTCAGTAACTTGAATTATTGATATTACTTCTGTCTGAACTAAGTTAAAAAATGACAGACAATGGAGTTGTTCTGATCAGAGATGGCCCGCAGATACTTGATGGAATCACAATGTAATCAAAGGCCTCTCTCCAGCCTATTTGGAAGGTAAATGCTAGTTCCTTTAGGCATACAATGATAATCAGACTTAAAGACAATGGTTCATTCAAAACACTTGTCTGCACCTCACAATATGTGTGTGTTTTTCAATTACTAGTCACAGACATGTCCACAGGGCTTGTCTCCCAACACTTGCCAAACCTCGCATTTTTAAATATATATAAAGTCTTAAAAGACATATGTGTATCAATGCACATTTATTATGTAAAGGCTTTAACAGTGTGCAGTAACACGGCAGATGTACACAATGCTAAATAGCGGTGTATATAGTGATATTATACTGACTACGCCAGAGTGCGTCATGCAGACAACACAAACATGGGGTCTTCAGATATTTTCAAAGATCTGCTGTAAGCCAATCATCCGGCTTCGACACTATCTCTGCGCCACAGCTGAGAAAGGCCCCTGGACCAGAAGGGCTATCGTCAGAATATTATAGCAAGAGATTACCCCATTACTGTCAGATTTATTTTAGCACATACATAAAATTAGCCCCAATTACCCAACATTTAATTTGGCATCTTTAGTACTACTTTTAAAGGCAGGAGAACCACAATTGGAGTCTTCATACAGGCCTATAACACTATTGAACTTGGACTTAAAATTGTTGTCCAAGATCATGGAAAACAAGTTGCAATCAATATGTAATGAATTGTTGATAGCTCACCAATTGGGGTTTGTATTAGTTCGTCATTCAGTTAAAGGTTTAAGAATGGCTATAGCAGCCATTGTACAGTCTCATCAAACAATATTGACTCCCAGAATTTTACTTAGCTTAGATGCCAATAATGCTTTTGATTCTATATCATGGGTGTATTTATATAAAATTTTGTCCATGAGGGAAATCGGAGTAAAATGTATTACGTTTATCCAGTTTTTATACAAATCTCCATTTACATCACTACTTATCAATGGGAATATTAGCCAAAATGTGAAAATGAGCAGTGGAACCTGCCAGTGATGCCCACATTCTCCATTGTTATTTAACCTTGCATTGGATCCAATGCTATGATATTTGCAAGTTTTGGGAGGTCTGAGAGGTATTGTGGAAGGACTTTGGGTGATTAAGTTGATAGCTTTTGCAGATGATTTGTTTATATTTGTGACAAACCCTAGATTCTCTTTGGTGCCGTTCATGCAGAAATTGACGTAGTTCAGGAGGGTCTCGGGGGTTCTCAGTAAATTTTGAGAAGTCAGTGGCGATGAACCCTAGGTCATTGTTTTAGGAAACCATCATAGGCAAGAGACCTGCCTATTAGATGGGCACCTAAATTTATAACCTGCTTTGGGGGTAAAAATTCCTAAATATCTAAGCTTACTATAAAGATTTAATGTTAAGCCTGCCATAAAGGCATGCAAAAGAGAACTGTTGGGTTGGAGACCACTCCCTATATCACTTTTGGAGCAAATTCATTTACTAAAAATGATATAATTTCCTAGGTTACTATACCCATTGCAATCACTCCAGATTGTGATAATCTGCAAGGATGTGTGGGAGATTAATAGTATATGAAGTAAATTCATATGGGGGGGGAAAAGGGCTAGGATAAGTTTAGCAAAGTTACAACAACCCATAGCTAATGAATCTCCCCTATTTAGAACTTTATAACTTGTCTACACAGTTACGATATATTAGAAACTGACTGTAAAAGACTGATAACTATGCCCACATGTCATTAGAACGGACATTCCTCCCAGGTTTGGGTTTGACTGCATTTCTTCATCTTGTGGACGTTGAAGTGGATCAGAAATGAATAAGAATCCACTATTAATGGCTACAAGGAGAGCATGGTTAATTTTACATCACAGAAAATAGTTAGATGTCAATTCACTTGCAATTTCTGGGAAATCCCAATATCCAGGAGGGGGAAGTGACATACCCTTTTACTGTATGGAAAAGGCTAGGTTTATAGGTAAAAGAAAAATTTGAAGGTATAAGTTCTTTGGGTTTAGCATTCAGTCAGGCCCAGTATTATATGAGCAGGCTGATACGGGCATTAAGTGAGAGAGACTGGGACAATACATTTTATATAATTTTTGATACAAACTGTTCCTAAATGAAAGGTGATATATCATTCCATTTTGGTTTTATTCGGACCTGAATTGACTATAATGAAGTCATGACGGGTCTAAGTAAATTTAGGTAGAGGTTCCCCCAACTCTCAGTGAATAGACTTTTGGTGGCATTGAAAAAATCATTAAGTCTACTCTCTGTACCAACCTATGGGAATATGTTTCTCAAAATTTACCATAGGGCCTATCTATCCCCTGCAGCGAAGATGCGAGATAGGGATTTCTTCTTCGACAATTGTATGGCCAGAAGGGCAGGTCTTTTCCACTGCTTATGAAGTTGGCATGTCATTAAGCATTTCTGGAGAGGAATAGGTGGTTTTGTTAGTATGTATGTGGAAAACGGCTTTCAGATATCTGAAGAATGGACCATATTTGGTAAAAGGCCATTGGGAAATAAAGATACATCAGGGAGATGCAATTAATTAATGGCAATTTCTGCAGCTGCACGGAAAACAAGATTACAAAAATGGGCTCATTCAGAAAAGCTCTCTATGTTTATGTTTCTCGATAAGTTATATTATATATTCCGACTGGAATCATCAACCCAGAAAGAAAGAAAAAATAGGAAGTTCTTCGATACTTGTGGAAAATATATGATGACTTTATCCAGACCAACACAGGAAAAATTCAAGAATGCTTTTCAGGGATCACCTGGAATGGGAGCGTGGAGTTCAGCACTGACTCTTTTGTATAGGGGATTTTTAATTAAAACTTTTTTTGTGGTCTGTTTATGTAGGATAATTTGAATATATAAATAGATAGGGGGTAAGGGGTCTCCAAATGAACTGCCATACAAGGTATTAATGTGCAAGCTTTAAAGGTGTATTCATTGCAATAGAGTGAAAGTTTTCATAGAAAAAGGTTTAAAATATTAAATAATATTTTATATTTACTAATATAGTACACATTGTTAATGTAAGTCATTTGCAAAATTGTATTGACTGTTTTTTTTGTAAGTATGATTACTCATATTGAATTATATTGTTATTTTTTATTTATTGGTTGTGCAATAAAGAGTAATTAAAAAAAATATATAGCAAGTGAAAAATATTGTGTCTATTCTTATTCTTATTCTTATTATTGTTATCCTTAATTTATATGGCACCACAAGGGTTCCACAGCACCATAAACAAATGAGCACAGAAGAAAAACAGTTATTAACAGTACAAACAATGTAGGATAAATACATGATTTATAAACATTACTGCATAACATTTAAATAAGCAGCGTCAGCAACCAAGGGTTAGGCGCTGTTGTAAATTAAAGTAGGAGTAAGTGAGGGAGAAGCACATGAGGGAAGAGGGCCCTGTTCATGAGAGCTTACATTCTAAAGGGGAGGGGGCAGAAAAACAGGGGTGACACAGATGGGCTGGGTTGTGAGGAAGGAACATGGAGTAGTGGGTTAGGATGAGAGCTGGAAAGCTTTGAGGAAGAAAGGGGTCTTGAGTGCCCATTTCAAGGTTAGGAGCCAAGAAGCAAAGTTAGCATGGAATTTTGAGTTAAGGCCAGGGGGACAAGGAAAGTCAGCTACTCAAGGAAGTTGGAAAAGGCAACTGATATGAGCTTTGAATGCAAATAATGAAGTGGAGAGTTTAGAATGTAAGAGTTGGTGGGAGTGACCATATGATAGAAGTATATCAACACCAACACTGTGGCAACCTCCAGGCCAGGGAGTGTGAAAGAATGTGAGGCTCCCAAAGGTGATAGCTGCAGGAGAAGTGGTGTCAAATGGGTAAGTCCAGGATTTGGTGATGGCTAAGCAATTGAAGGAGTTGAATATGAAGCTGTAATGGATAGGGACCAGTTGATTATAGGCAGGACAGGCTTTCCAGAGGAGACAGGAGAGAGGGACAGAGTTGGGAGGAGAGAGAAGGAGATTGTTAGGGTAGCTGTAGTGTAGGGTTGAAATTGATTTAGAGCAAGGGGATAAGGAAAGTGTGGGTATGTGGTGGGCTTTTGAGTGAGGAAGGGTGACAGCAGGTCTATGCTAAACCAAAATTAGTTTTGAATATAATTTGCTTAATTAAACCAATTTGACTTTCTGTACATTTATATACTGTACTGAAACATACAGTATACTTTTTGTATATTTGTGGAATATATGGTAAGGAATTGAAAATTTTTATATTCACCATGGACAATTAAAAAAATACCTGATATGAATGAAATCGACATGTAATTACTGCAAAAATAATAAAATAAAACATTTTTACTTATTCAATACATTTCTACACAGTTGAAGAAGGTTCAAATATCTACAAGCCGCGTGTTTCTGCACTTAGGACGTATTTACAACCTGTCCCAATAAATTAACTTATTTATAATAATTATAAAGTAATTTACCAAAATAATTCACTTACTATAATATTATATGTAAGTTAAAACTTTTCCTGCAAAAATCCTATCTTTGTATTAGAAGCTTTCCAGAACATTGCCATATTTACAAATGTTTTCAATTTGTACTTCCTTATTACAAATATAACTTTTACTACATAGTTGTGGTCTATTTAAATGTAATTTTTTTATTAATTAAAACTATAATAATATTACACTCAAAATACAGTACAGTATATAAAGACGACTTTAAACTTTCACCTCTTTTTTACTACATCATTACTTTGGGGTATTAGAGACCACAAATTAAACTTGTTTGCTCCCTAAAACAGTAACAAAAAACCTTTTGAGTGCATGAAATCTGTATGTTTGCATGATTTAATAAACAAGACCCACCTATTATGCTGACGTAACTTGTTGACAAGTGATTTTGATATCCATGGATACAAAATATGTACTGTAGATAGAGGATTTTCTTTCTTAACCTGTCTTTACAGTACATATACAATTATTAAAGTGCAGATTTAGAAGTGACATTATGGAAAATGTAAGTGAACAGAGTTTGATAGTATTACAATTGAAGCAGAAGGAGAAGTGGTATGCTATGAAAATAGTGAATACTGTAACAGTTGTTCTACTTGAATCCAGCATTTAATAATCATACATGCATTTTAAGTTTCTTTTAATTGTTGTTTGTGAAGGCACTACGTAAGAAAGAACCTAAATTGGGTAATAACGGCATGATGAAAAAGCATACCAGCATGTGTGGTTGTCAGCAGTACAGTAGTTTGATCATCAATGTTTCTAATAATGCAGTTATCATTAGTATCAAGATCTAAGTGACTCTAGTGAAGTGTCTCATATGCAATTAAGTTTGTGTGATTTTGTTATTTAAAGTTGTACTATCTACTATTAAAATGCTATTGTCACTCCCATGTCACAACCTTATTGCAAGATTAGTGTACGAATAAAACTTTCATACCTTTCAACCATCCAATTTTCTCTAAAGAATAGAAGAAGGTGGGATGGCACTAGTATCACATATAGAACATAATATAAATATAATTGCATAAAATGTTTATTATAAGTATAATTAATACAGTACTGAATGTCAATCAAAACATTAATATCAATATGTAAAAATAAAATAAATTAGTATATTAACACTCTGCACCAGAATATGAGTATCACATGGCTAAAAATAGATACAAGAATGACAAATGGGGAAAAAATGTATTAAAATATCTATTTCCAAAATGGCTGGCAAATGTGAAGCTCCAAAAGGATAACCTGGTTAGGATAGACCAAAAGATTATATGGATCCATATATGGTTGATGGTAAAAAATAATAAATTGCAGTAAATAAATGAAAGTCAGTCAATAGAGCAAATTGATCCGGATAGCATATGTATTATCCTATATTAAATAACTCACATGTCTGAGCTCACCCCAAGGCAGTGATGGTATATTGCTCCAGAAATGGATGTGGTGCCAGCCTGTAAGTAAGAGGCCGGTACGCAGCTGGAGAGTGCAGAGGAGTGTGCGTAGTGAATACACACGTGTGTACCAAGGAGGACTGGCCACTCTGGCAGTTGTGGGACACAATCAAAGACCCGCTGTGAGGACTGCAATTAGTGAGGCAGTGGGATGTCCAGTAATAGAGTCGCTCTCTTCAGAGAGATGAAATGATGCAGCTGCAAGTGTGTTCTCCACTCTGCTGAGCCGCAGCTGGCAAACAACATAGGCATGGCAAATGCTGGATACTGGATATTCTGTCAGCTCGCTAGTGCACAAAGAAATGGTAATCTTTTCTGTAATCCTTAATGCGTTTCACTACATATAGTAGCTTCTTCAAGAAGGCAACTGCCAAGCAGGCTTTTAGGCCTGTAGGTCTGCAGCCACTGCCCACTAGACCACCAGGTATTCAGGCCCCTAGGTCTGTATGCCATTTACTTTACAATGACAGCCCCAGGGTTTTTACAGCTTAAACTCGTGGGAGCTACCATTTCTAAAGTACAGGCAATGTTAAAGATAGAAAAGTAGTTATGGTCACTCCCAGCAGGAACTATTCCTCCTATTTTGGCTGCTGCATGTGGTCATGTTTTTTCTGGGGTTTTTACAGGTGGCCTAATGCAGGATGAGACCAGTAAACTATGAAATAAAACATGGCTGAAATAAAACTGTATTTTGTCATTATTTATTATTATTAATTATTACATTAAACTGTTTTTTGATTTTTTCTTTGGCAAACTGCAATTGCCAGCTGACCTTACTGTGAGGGCAAGCTGGAACTTGTGGTTGTTCTAGTACCAGCAGGCCCTGGTTGCTATTTTTTCTAGTTAAGTCATGTTGGGACCAATAGTTCACCAGAAACAAAATGCATGATAACTGTAAATAATCCTTTCTTTACCACTGTACCCACCACCCTGCAAGATGGGGAAGAGTCATGGTGGGGGACCCTCATGCTCAATGAAATCATCTATGGTTCCAGATTGTATGGTCATACTGGGACCTTTAGATTGCCAAAGACAAATTGTATAGTAAATATAAATTGTCCTTTCATTACCCCCTTAACCACTGCCATGGGGTAAGGGAAAGATCCCTTGCATTAATGGTGCTATGGCTGGTTATATATGAGAGGGCAAAATATTTTTTGTTGGATTGACTTTCCTAGGCAGACCAGACCTAGTACTAGCTGGCCTGGGGCTGTCTATAATCATGGTAGTTGGACCTACACACTGCAGTGTTGGTTATCCCAATATTATGTAGGACCTCACACCATTTTATATCCTGAATGTGGGGGTAGACGATGTGCCTAGTAAGTGGGTGCAATGCCCTATAGATCCTCCAAGTAGATGGGCACTAGACATGAGGCATAAGAGAGCAATAGATCTTATAGATATATGTATCCCCCTAATAGGCTGGCACTAACCCTTGAGAGGGTGCTAGGCCCTATAATTATTATAAGGGTACATTAATTATCTTATATTAAAGCTGAATTGAACAAACTGCATTCTAACATGTTGATCTTGTGAGAGGGACAGTATGGTAAAGGGGCTGCAAATCAAGTTATTGGTCAAACTCAGCTGAAACTTGGCATGTCCATGTAGAACCATTGCTTCTTCCTGTATCCTGTTATTCCAATCCTCACCCCCATGTCTTGTCATCGAATTCTGCACTTCCCATGTCCTGTCGTCATGTTCTGTATCATCCCAAATCCTGTCATCAAAGTGCGGCAGCTCACAATGTCCTGCTATCATTGTACTGCACACCCCATTGTCCTATCATCACAGATATAATCTCTCATATCCTAATATCATTTCCCTAAACCGCTATATCATTCCATCACTGCCCTGCACCCCCATATACTGTTATTGCTGAAGTGATCACTCATGTCATTTCCTCGCTGCCTTGCATCCTGTTTTGTCATCACTGCCCTGCATCCTCATATCCAGTCTTCACTGCTTTTTCAAGTTTGAGTGGTAGAGATTCTTTAGTTTTATGAAATTTCAGATCATGTGTAAGAAACCTTATATGAGAATCCGTTTTGTATCTATTAAATATGTGTGCGTTTGTCATACTATGCTAATGGATATCGATCATGTGATTGGTCATGTGACTAGGACTATATGGTATATAAGGTCTACTAATTTAATTTACCCAACACCTTGAAAAATAATCTGCAGCTTCAAAATGCATTGGTGGATGGAAGAGGACACCTCTCCTGTTTTTACACACACACCTTTTAACATCACTGATGACAACAGAGGATACTTGTTGAACCCAGGACTCTTATGGTATTTTGCATATTACAGCATGTGTCTGATAGGTGCTGATCCTTCAACATGTGGTTCTTGACCTTGCTCTCCTGTCATGTGACAGCCCTCCATATTTTCTGTGAACTTTCTGTGGTCTTAAAGCAGTGTCACAAGCACCAATAGTGTAGCCAAGGTGCGGTTACAAAAATTCACATACATGCAGTCGTGCGCACACAGAAAAAAAATTGACAAAGAAATACACTATGTTTTTTTTCTTCCAGTCCACAACTTGGGCCCAGAGCACAGATTAATGGCGACTGGAGTCGGGCACACTGGGTTGCATTGCCGACTTGCTAGATCTTTTTTGGCTAAGCCTAACACGCACAAACACACAGACAATTATTTGAAAAAATAGAAAATATTTTTTATTTTTGTTCAAGCTCCAGAACTTGGGCCCAGAGCCCAGATTAATGTTAACTGGAGTCAGGCAGCACTAGGATGATTGCCGACTTGCTAGATCTTGTGCGATTAAGCCTACCATGCACAGAGACAAATATATATTACACAAAAAAAATCTATATTTTTTGGGGGAGGTCCAGAACTTGAGCCCAGATGGACGCAGCAGACAGCACAGCAGACAACACCAGCCCAGATGGATCAGCACAGCCCTGATGGACACAGCAAACAGCACATTGACAGCAGGAGCACCAGCCCCGATGGATCACCAACAGCCCAGATGGACACAGCAATCAGCACAACAACACCAGCACAGAATGGTTCAGCACCATCCCAGGACACAGCAGACAGAACAGGACACAGCAGACAGAACAGCACATCACTTTGCCCTAGCCCTACACTACCTACCCTCCCTGTTCAGTCTCCACAACCAGAGTGAAATGGTGCCCACCGAGTCCCTTATATATAGAGACGAAAGCTCGCGAGGCACAAGATTTCATCTCTATGGTTTTGCCTCGATTTGAGAGATCTGAGTAAGGTGGGAACATCCAAGCCAGCTTGGATCTGACTGGGATCTGCTAAATGCGGGTGGGTTTGGATCTCTGAAATCTGAACCCGCTTATCTCTAGTTTTTAATATCTGTTTTATACAGTAAATACTGGGAATAATGTGCGAGTTACATCCTCTTTTTAATGCATACTATTTATGTGGAATACTGCTGAGGAAGAAATTGAAGACCTGAATAATTATGCCCTTTTAAGTGTGGTCATTCAAGCTGCACATCAAACCTAGCAATATCGCTAGCAGCATTGTGCCTATTATACAGTGTGTATGGAAACCTGGACAACAGACTTCTGTCAGACAAATTTTACATCACCCTCATGTCAGACCCTGGTCCTCCATCTGCCCTCCACCATTTCTCTGCATCCTGGACACTGTGCAGAGCATACAAGTGTCAGTGTCAGCAAGAGCAGCAGCAGCACAATATTTTCAAGTATACGGTTTATGGTATGTGTTGTCATGTGGGAGCTGGCTTTTACACTCTTTTGGGGGCAGTTGAATGGTAACATGTGCAGTTAAACCTTGCTGTATGTGTTATTATGTGGGGGCTGTTGTTATGTACACAAAAATCTATAAATGTGCATATGTGTCTGATTTTCTGACTTTATTATTAAAATATGTTATTAAAAACCAAATAAAATTAAATAACATTGATTTAAAATTTCCCAAAAATATAACAACAACAATTTGAAAGTAAAGAAACAATACATCAAAAATAAAAACATTAATCAAAATCTAATAATTCAAGTTAAACTTATATTGAAACAAATTATACAATTTTGGTATGGTGTAGTATGCCAACATTTGTATTACTCAATTTTATGTAATTTTTTAGCAAAATACCCTTGAAAAAGAGCAGTACATTTTCTAGAGAGTTCATTGAAGCATATAGACAACACAAATGTCTTTGGAAGGTCCAAAGCAAGGAATACTCAAACAAGCAGCAATCCAGACCCTCATCTGCATAAGCAAGCCGTACCACAGTGATGTGGATGCAAATTTCATCTGCAAAATAAATAAAAGTTACTGAATGATGTTTCTCAAGGAACACAAGAAAATGCAGGCCTCAAAGTGATCTGGGGTGGGAGCAGATGAGGTGTACCACAGTAAATTGTGGTATTTTGACCTGTTAAAGTTGACCCTTGAGGTGTGCAGAGAGCCTCCTTGAAAATCAGAAAGCTGTCAGAAGTGGGAAAGATGAGGACCTGGAATTAGTGGCATTGAGATGGTAAGTTTGATAATGAGAAAACTTAAAATTGCATATTCTAAATAATTATCATATATCAATTCAACTTGCCATGGCACTGCACTCACACAATTGAAATATGCCCTGTAGTCCTCCTGGGTCTGCCTGGCACCTGTACTCAGTGATTGAGTTCAAGTTGCCGCAAGTAGTCCCCATCTTATTTTTTCTTCTGCATGCTCCACATGATCTGGCAACACAGTGGAAGTGACCCTTTGCTTTTGGCTTTTACAGCATAGGAAATTGTGCAACACACAGCATGCCATTACCACCCAGTCAATTTTGTCCACACGCAGATTGATGGCTGTGTGAAAAATGCTAAATCTATTGCTTAGCACTCCAAATGTGTTTTCCACAATTTGCCCAGCCTTTGAAAGTCTAGAATTAAAAATCAATCTCTCTTTGGTCAATGTCCTTTGTGGGTATGGCTTCATAATGTTTTCTTGTAAAGCAAAAACCTCATCAGCCACAAAGACAAATGGTAGTTGGTGTTTGGTTTCTGTGAGAGATGGTAGGTTCAGAGTGTTGGACATCATTTTTTCATAAAAAACAATCTGTTGAAAGGAGCCACCATCTGAAGCTCTTCCATTATTCCTGATGTCCACAAAAATAAATGTATACTTAGCATTGACCACTGCCATCAGCATAATGCTAAAGAAGCCTTTATAGTTGTAGAAGTAGGATCCACTTTTGGGAGGTGGTGTATATGACGTGCTTTCATCTATAGCGCCTCCACAGTTTGGGAAATGCCAGTGGCCATCAAATTCCTCAGCAACAATTTTCCACTCATCTGCAGTTGTCTGGAGCTAGAAAAAAAATAAAATGTCAGTATTATCATTATACATCTCATCAAATATTCATATATTTTTTATAAACATATTCATGACATATTTCTCTTTTTTCAATTCAACCATCTGCTTTGGCAGGGGATGCTTTGGAGCAGTCTCAAAATGTTCTGTAGGCAGCCAGGCCATAGAAAGCGAGTATGTCTCAGTGTCTGAGATCATCCCACCGCACAAGAGGAAGAGGCCAATCCAGCCTCAAACAGAAGTCCAAGAGGACAATTTATTAATGCAGCGTGAAGTACTCACTACTGCAAATAATTTTCTAAGGAAGCCCTTGGATTAGTGGGACACTTTATGCAATTCCCATGCTTTTAAAATATGTTGCATGTCTGAAGACCAGCACATGCACGCAGAGCAGATCATATTTACCACATTAATGAGGGGGTTAAGTAGTGATTTGACATCAGACACTGACCTGACAACAATGCCTATGCATCAAACATTTAGGCCACTACAGCCTCAGCCTACACTACCTCCATCCCAACATTTTGCACAGTCACATCACCTCTAGACTCCACAGTCTGCACAAGGAACCAGCACATCCTTCCACAGTGCAAAGTACAGTGGTATGTTGCAGTAAAGCTTCCCGGAAGAGAACCCTGGTGATCCCCAATACTATTCCTTCCAATAGGGAGTAATTAAAAAGTGGAGAGAAATGAAACAGTCACCAATCAGATGCTGGGGTTTATGCATCAAGCAGTACAGATAAGTGAACCAGTGGTGAAGTAGCCAATAACAATTAATCCATTTCTACTTGTCATTTATAAGTGCATACTGTAAATAATAGGTAGAAGGTGATTGGTTGCTACGGGCAACTTCTACACTGACCTACTTCTGCTTAATACTTAAACCCCTAATTTTGAAAGTTGCTGATTGGTGACTGCCTTATCTATTTCCACTTTATATGTGTGTCCATTATTGTAATACTTGCCTAATGTTTTCTAAAGGATTTTGTTACAAAAAATTGTATGTTTTTTATTTCTTGAAATTTTTTTTATATTTTGTAACTAATGTCCTTTTTGTTAAAAATTGCTTTGCAATTGTTACACACTTCTAGTGCACTAATTTTAATTTATGCTTCATGTTACAGTTTGATTAATAAAAAAACATGTTTCATATAAATCTGTGTCCTCATTTTATCTTACCTTGAGGTATTGCTGTCTTAATACATGTATGATGGCTTTGCAGGTCTCAGGCATGATGATAACCAAAGCTTGCAGAGAAATGGGAGCAAAGCTTGACATCAGCAAGGGACCTGCCACTAGCCAAAAAACATAGGGTTGCCACCAGTCTCACCTCAGTCACCAGCTGCAACAACTGGAAGGTGGCATCATCCATGCAAATGAAATTGCGATAATCATTGGGATTATTCTCACAGCCACTCCTTGGTCCAGCAGGTCCTCTACACTCTCCTCCTCTTGCAAACATTCTTGGTTTCAGGGAGAGATGCCAGCATAGGCAGCCACAGCTTGAAAGCAATGAGCATCCATAACTACCAGAGAAAGAAAGCACTTTGTAGAGCAAAGCTAAACAAATCAGAGCAGTAAGCAGGATAACCTAGCTTTAGCAAACATAAAGCAATACTGCACAGAGAAAATTAAATTTTCCCTATTTCCTCTTTTTACAGCACAGCCCACTATACACTGTATAGCAAATTATTCAATTTTCGAGGGGATTCAGTTGTTCTAGTGGGTACAGAAGTAATTTTACAATATATCATTCAGTCATTTACAAGATTGCAGTGCATGTACACTCAATATCGCTTGTTCTGGGCTCAAGGGAATTCATTAGTAAAGTCCATTGCTGATTGCTCCAGTGTGTACCCAGCTTAAGCTGATTTGACTATCATTACATCTACTGGTGGCAGTGGAACTTAATGTCAAAAGCTCCCAAATGAAGCAGACGGAACTCCTCCAGTCTCTGTAAATCAAGTTGCTAGTGTTTATTAAGCCACAAAAACACTTGCAACTTGATTTACGGACACCAGAGGAGTGCTGTCTGCCTCCTGTTTGGGACCTTTTGACATTTTATTCTTATCCCTCATAGGAAGACACCCCAGCATTTCATTGTTTGCATACGAGTGTTCTTCTACACACATATATATATATATATATATAATTGTTATCTCTTTATTGTCATTGATATTCACAACATTTGGATTGATATGGGACACATTACTTTGTTGTAGCTGATTGTATTTTCATATTATATTTGGAGCAACTGGAGAGGAGTCTGAGATATAAACACTTTATAATTGACCATGGATGCTTATACTATAGCATGTACAGTGCTAAAAAATAAATATCTGTCCACAAACAGGACTTGTATGCAATTCTGCATCAGCTTGTCTGCATTTTCATCAATGATATATTTCCTAATTATTACACAAAAACTGAAATATTCAACTTAATGAATTTTGCTAGATAACTAAAAACCTTAGGGATTGTGACAAAGTCAAGCTCAACACAATCACAATAAAAATTAAAATATACAGATGAATAATACAAAAAGCAAACATGAGCATAATAATTACTAAATAACCTGTTTCTTACATTTGAAACAAAGATTATTCTAAATAACAGTGTTAGAACAGCAAATATGCACATTTACAATTACAATGTGTTGCTTTTTTGGTGCACCAGTGTATATAGTATCTACAGATAGATCATACTTATAACAGACAAACAACATGCTTTAACCATTGCCGATTATTCAACTACAATTCTATCATATCTCATACATTCACTTTCAATATTTGATTTATTTTTTATGATTCCCAAGCAAGAATAAAGTAACCACCCAGATAAATTTATCAAAATATTAAAAGTAATTTTGAGGAAAATTAGATGCTGCCTGAATAATGTATCAAGAGTAGAAGAAAAAGAAAATGTCATTACAATTGTCCAATATTTCAGAAATACAGCAATACGCCCAACAGAAAAATAGTTAGTTCTGGTACTGTCTTTGTCTAGTGAAGCTTCAAGATTTTGTATTGTAAGGCCCAGTGACACTCAACAGCTCTGAATCTGTTATTACAGATAGAGGGGAGATGTACCAATCCTTAGAGAGATAAAGTGGAGAAGTTGCCCATAGTAACCAATCAGCTTTGAAATCCAATTTTATAGACTGTGCTAGACAAAAGATCATGTGAAGCTGATTGGTTGCTATGGACATGTTCTTTACTTTATATCTCTCTAAGGTTTGCTACATATACTCCATCTTAATTTAGTTTCCTATGCTACTCTGTCTGTTCTATAATCATTTCAATTGAAGCTTTTTTCCCTGGTTGAGATGTATAAAAATCTTAGGCTGCAATTAAAATGTTACAGACGGCAATTCAATTGTTTCTCCATTCAGGTACCAATGAGCAGTTATCGTGGCTACAAGCACCGGGTTTAGATGCGCACATCGGCTAAACCTATCTAAAAAAGACATTTGGGCACCCAAACCACCGTCAGGGTGCCCAATAAAATAGTCTTTTGGCACATTTCTTCTCGCACCTCAGGAGGCACCTCAGGAGGCCTCAGGTGTACCCTCACAGCTTCAAATAGAGCAGCAATTTAATTGCTCCACAAGGTGACTATTCATATAGAAGCCCCGCAGGGGGCATCTATAACAATTGAATCACCCCTTTAGATAGAGATAATGTAGATAAGTTGTCCATAGCAACCATGCTGCTTGTAGCTTTCATTTATATAGCTAAGTTTATAAAATGACAATTACAAACTGATTTGTTACTCTTGGCATCTTTTCAGCTTTATCTCTCTCTAAGGATTGATACATCTCTCTTCTATTTGGGAAAACATTCTGGTTTCAGTATTTTTCTGTTAACATGCTTCTGATATTTCTTTATGTTATTGCTCTATTTAGCTTTGACCCCATGCTTAAATTACTTCCTGATTTTATTTCACCTGAAATACAAATTATATAAAAATCATTAGCATTTGTATTGTAAAAGCAAGCATTAAGCTTCTTATGCTACCAGGGGATAATCTAGAATGTAGGTTTGTTTCTACAATGAGGTTATGTGAAAACCTCTTCTACAGAGGCACAAGTCACAGGTCGCCTACTGCAGGAACATATACATTATGATGATTAAAAACATGAGAGGTTTAGGAACAGTAGAAGGTAAAAATAAGTTTTCATCTCATGCCCTTACTTCCATCACAATGTCAGATACAGTACTACAGTCCCTCTTCCAGGGAACAATGCAACAGGAGAAAACTGTGTTTCTTAAGTTTTCTGTTTGGTGACATACAGGGGCTGGATGCCCTGCCCTGTTATCATAAATTAAAAAGCTGTGGTTAATATTTAATAAACTTAGTAAACATAAATCTTAAAAAGTAATTGAAATACAGAGCGCAATAGTATGACAAAACTATACATAAAAACACAATTTAGATTTGTATTGGCAGAAAGTCTGGGTTTACAATTCTTTCAAAGATATGTCTCTAAAACAGCTATAAAATATTAAGTGTTATTAGTGTTAGTGAATTCTTGAATGTAATGCAATTATGAGGTTGTGGATCTGTATTATTAAGATATATAATAAAATATTAATAGAGAGGTCAAGCTACTTGGCATTGACAATTTTATATCTGCAGACTCAGAAATAACAAAAATAAAGTTTCCCATTTCTAATGAAAAAGTTAGTATAAAATGTTTTATATAATGTTAATAATTTAGATTTATGGTAAAGATGTGTATGCCAAAATGATTGTTTAAAATAGTATTCACTTTTTTCCTTTCCACTCTAATTATTTTCCTCATTATCTCTCCCTAATCACTCATTCTCTTTCCCTTATCCCTATTAACCTGTAGTATATTGAGTTATAATTTTCTTTCTTTTGATTATAACTTTCAATAGATCCTTACTCAAGCACTTAATTCTACTCATATTTACAAGCCCTTCTCCCTCTCTATACCTTAGTACCATAATTTGTATTAATACTTCTGAATATCTTTCCTTTTTCTTATATTACTCTAGGGTGAGGGAATATATAATATGTCATGATCATTTGTGCAAAAACATATATTAAGGCATGTAAGCCCACATAAAAATTTGGCTGATTTTATGATATTATGTCAGATTTTAAATAATTGTGATGGCAATCAATACAAATTAATTAATGTTGTCAATATGAGTTAAATCTGCTGTCATCTCACCCTATATTCCAGTTAGCAATTGCATTACTCTAGCTAGCAGCTTGTACTTGTCATCTCAGTGTCTTGTCTCATGATAATGAATTTCACATAACACAAACATGATAGTATAATGACCATGGGGCATATGTATCAAAGCTTGATGTGAGATAAAATTGTGAAACATATATCACCAATCAATCAGCTGCAAACTATCCTTTCTTAAACACAGCATGCAAAAGGTAAGTTAGAAGCTGATTGGTTGGTGATATATATATATATATATATATATATATATATATATATATATATATATATCAATTTTATCTCACATCAAGCATTGATAAACATGCCCCCAATTTTTAAAGTTTTTATATTGCAAAGCAGATCACTACTACTGGAAATTTACTTCCAGGTTTAGCTATTATTTTAGTTTTCTTTGATGAATGCATATATCTAATTAACTTATACATTTTAAATAATTTTGAGATACTCAACACTTGTTTCAGGCTGATAACTCATTATTATCACTGTTATTAATGGCCACTCTATGTCGATGATATTGTGCAAGCATAGTATAGACATTATATACTTAACATCAGTAACAATTGCCTAATATGTCATGATGAGCTTATAGACATCAGACACATGCAAGCACAAAAATGTCAAATGTTGTTACTTCTGTTGTCTGTCAGGATAGCATATATATTAATCATCAAAATCTGCAAAATTCAATGTATACTGCTGCTAGAATAATGTTTAGTAATATGTGCACAATTTCGTCATTCTTTATAATTTGTGAGATGGTACTTAGGGCCTGATTCAGACCCGGTCACAATCTGGCGCTCGCTCCCATTGAGCGATTTTTCTCAATCTGTGCATGCATATAAGTCCCAGTGTGCGTGCACATACCAATCAGTGCGATGGGAAAGTGCTTGCCCATAGTCCACAGATGGGCCGCTATTTTGAGTGACAGAATGTGCCGTTTGTGGGTGGTACTTGTGAACGGGGGGGTGGATGTGCGAACACAGTCATGTCTGACCATCAGAACGAAGTTTAATGGGAGTGCATAATTAACTGCCAGCATCATTTTACACGTCACCTGCAGTTTTTTTATGCTGAAATGCTCACAGTGCTAGCAGTAGCCTAGGGTCTACCACAAGCACTGTGTATACAGACGATGGTTTCTGCTTGTTCCGATGTCTGCAGTCAATTAATACAGTAGCAGGTGCTACTCATTGAATTGTATAATAGCAAAGTGGATGCGTAAATTTGCTTTTTTTGGCAATTTGGCTATTGTAAAAGATACAAATGCCTAAAAACTTTTTGAGTTAACAAGCAATAGTCCATATATTTGTAAAGTTCACAAATATATATATATATATTTTTTTTGGTTGATTTTTAAAGTGATAGTGTTTTTTTGGTTCTGGAACTGCACATCCCAGCATGCCATTCAAGAGAAAATATATCTTTTTTTTGCAATACTGTTGCAGTCCAGGGCCAGATCTGTTGCACATTTTTTTTTTTAGAATTTAATGTTGGAAAAAGGAACAAAACACATTTTATAATTGAAAAGGATTTATTTTTTTTGGATTTATTAACATTCAAAATCCAGAATAATAAAAAGTTATATATTTGAAAAATGCATCATTTTATTTTTTATTTTGTTTACAGAACAAAATTCAAATAAAAAAATCATTAAAAATGCATGATTTTCTGGACAAATTTGGTTTAGGATTACCATCAGAAAATGAAGATGTGGACACACTTGCAAATGTGGGTGAGGAAATTGGGTCTGTGACTCCACCAGATGTGCCTCCTCCACCTCCTACAAACACATCACCTCAAAAAGTGGCAGGCCCATCACATGGAATGATACTATATCAAGATAAACCTTGTAGCCTTCCAGGGGCACTAGCCAGATTACAATTTTGGACATACATAAGGAAAGTTCTGGGTGAAATAAATTAAAGATCATCAATTGGATTTTTTTTTCTTTGCAGCCGACTCCGGAAAGCTGAATTTATGGATCGGGGGGGAATGTCGCGGACCCTGCTTGGAGCTCGGTCCAGCCACTGCAGGGCTCTGGTCCTCCTCACCTTCTATTGGGCCAGTCAGATGTTCTTTTTCCTCCATGACATCTTGGCTTATGGACCTTAGAAAGGAGGTTTGCTCCAAATGCTGGCCTGGACAGCCTCCATGGTTGCAGCACGCCTTAACACTGCCACCCTAAGCCCATACGGGACTTGGGTAAGGGTGGCAGTGGAGGATGGGGGAAGCACAATTGATGGAGGTTGTGCCATCACCCCATCCATCTGAAAGTTTTCAGCCATATCACTTCCTATAAAACAGAAGAAAATTGTATAATTTTTGGAAACAAAAACAAAATGAGACGGATAGAGAGACAGGTGTATGCAAATTATTACCAGACTCAGAATGTGGGTCATCTTGTGGGGGGTCCTAATGGTTTATTTTTGCATCCTCCACTAACCTTCAATCTAAGGCCCCCAAAAGTAGATGTTGCCCTTTGGTCAAAGCCAAGGTGTCAGAGAGGGGACCTTCTGGTCCATTAAAGTGTTTTCTCCATAAATTCAGCTTTTTTTAAGTAGGCTGCAAAGGTCACTACACCTTTTGAAAAATGTTACCTCATTAATTTTGGTAAAAATAAATCTTGGTATTAGTTATATAGATATATTGAACATTTAGCTAAACATTTTATAATTTTGAAAATTTTGTTTTGGTAAACAAGAGTTAAAAAAAAACATTTTTTCGTCAGGAAATAAAATAAAGTGATATTTATAATTATTACTTTTTTTGCAGAAAAGATGCCGACAAATTAGTGGAGTGCTTCCAATTGATGATATTTGAAAATTTCACCCAGATATTTTTCTTTAAAAAAGAAGGTATGTTATGTCCAAAATTGAATCTGGTTAGTGCCACCTGGATGAGGGTATCCGTTAACAGACAAGGTTTATCTTGACCTTGTATCATTCCATCTGATGGTCCAGCCACTTTTGGAGGTGATGTGTTTGTATTTGCTGAAGGAGGATCCATCAGGTGTGGCCTCAGGCACACTTTTCTTAGCCACATCTGGAAGTGTGTCCAATACTTCTATTTCTGCTGCTATTCCCAAACCAAATTCATCCAGAAAATCATGTATATCATAAATGCAGTCCTATACATTGGCCACCTCCGAATCCATGAGTGCAAATTGTAAACAATCTTGCATTGCTATTTATAGCAAAATGTGTACGTGCCTGCTAATGTGCGCCATGCCCACACAGTGCACTACATAATGCACAAATGACCAACACTCCCTTTAAAAGTGCCCCTCGCAATTCAAAACACTTTCACAAGGATTTGCATACTGTTGGGAGTGCCCTACTGGCCGCACAGGCATATCCTAGAATGAGGTGAGTCACATGATGTATGATAGGTGTTGTGTTGTTCTAGATGTATTAAATAAACAAATGTCCTGTGTTTATCCTCCATTTGGAATGGCCCACCAATCAGACTGCATCCTAGTTTATATAAAGTTTGCACACTGTAATATGTGTCATTGCCATCATGAGATCCTCCTGTTTTAGTAGGCTGGAGCTCCGCAATCTAACAAATGTCATGGACCGGCACCTGGGGCCGTGGGCCTGCATGTGCTCAATTGAATCAAAATGCATGCATACACAGAGGTAAGGAGGAGGCTATGCCGCATGCGCTCAAGATGCACAATCGTGCAATTGGAGAGAAGGTGGTCCATTCTCCGGAGGCAGACACCGGCACTCCTTGAACAACTGCAGGCGGATATTCACCAAAGTAAGTAATGAGTTTTATTTGCATTGCATTTTGTATGCTTTGGGTTGTGTATGCCTTTCTGCGTGTGTTTGTGTGTGTTTGTTTGTGTTATATTTACTGATTGTGATGGACTGTTTGTTTCATTTTAAGCTCTGCATCCATTTTGTTATTTTATTAAAATGGTTGCCCCCAAGTTAAATGTCTTAATTTCATTAATGTGCTGTTAAAATTAGCACAACTGTTGTAGTCATTAGGTGTGTGGTTTGAGTGTCAGGCTACAGTTTATGCAGTGTCTCTGGATTATTGCAACATGGGTGACACAGGTGTCTGTGTGTAATCCTCTGGTAATATAATTTTGGCTTTTATAAAAAAAATGCCTCATCTATGTGCTCTACTAAACCAGGGATATCTGGATATCATGGTTTAATAAACATGTGAAATTCTGCACACCCTGAGTCTGGTTTTTGATAGGATTAACTTTAACAAAATACACTGTTGTACTTGTATAATTCTACCATGTTCATACATGTATACTGAATTTTTTCTCTTTTTTTAAAATTTAAAAAACAACTTTTAGGGTTATGTCATAGAAGACCAAGGCCTTGGCAGGCAGATTCACCACCCACCCCTGAAGACCCCTCCCCCCAATCATTAGCTCCACCCACCCCTGAAGATGCCTCCCCCACCCACTCCTCCTCACCCATCCCAGAACCTGCCTCCCCCACCCGCTCCTCCTCACCCATCCCTCATGATGCTTCCCCCACCCACTCCTCCTCACCCATCCCTCATGATGCTTCCCCCACCCACTCCTCCTCACCCATCCCTCATGATGCTTCCCCCACCAACTCCTCCACACCCATCCCTCATGATGCTTCCCCCACCCACTCCTCACCTATCCCTCATAATGCCTCCCCCACCCACTCCTCTGGAAGTGCAAATTGGGCTGCTTCTGCCCAAGAAGTGCCAGCCCAAGGAGATGAAGGTAGATATGTCACATATGCAATTATGCAATGTATATAAAATTTAGGAACCACAAAATAATGCAATGTGAACTCAGCATTAACTCAGTAGTCAATGTTAAACAGTGTACAATACTATCTGTCGAAGGGATACACACAAATTATTCATGGCTATGGTGGGTGGGTTTTATGTCAAACTGTTATGATTTAATAAAAAAATAAAAATGTATTTTCCTTTTCCTTTACATTTGATTTTGGAAGCTATTAGGTGCATCCAAGATGCCATATAAACATTTTTGTTATGTTAAAATAAAAAACATTTTGTTTGCCCAAAATAAATGTTTTGTGTATTTATTGTAAGGTAAAATATTATCATAATAATAATCATAATAAAGTATATATATATATATATATATATATATATATATATATATATAGATGGACAGACATATATATATATTGAGAGCTTGATAATATAATTAGCCAAACAAAGTTGGTGGAAGTCCAATTTACTAAATGCAGCATATGTAAATTGTAAGTTTAAAAAGGAGCACTTTTACACTGATTGCAATTGCAGCATAAGCAATTAAAGGGTACATCGAAAGCTCTGCTGAGAACACAACAAGGGCTGCGATCGCTTCCGATAGTCCTCATACCAATGTTTATCAACACTTCCTGTAGATGACGTGGGCTACTGGGCGTACTCTAATGGTCATCTGCATACACAAAGAGATAGCTCGCTAAGACATGGTGGGCATGCTTATGCTTTGGCGAGCAATAACTTCTCGTGGTGTCACTTAGGAAAATTTGCATAAGCATCTATTGAGTGGCCGCAGATAGCGAGCTGCTCTGAATCAGGCCCTTAATATTTCTCAAACCATTAATGTGAAAGTGGAATAACCTAAACAATTACAAAACCACTCTTGCTAAGTATGTAAGTGAGGTCATCCTCAATTTCATATGTTGAAAACTAGTATTGATTAAGGTGTCATTTTTCAATGTGCCTGATGTGTATTAGCGGCATATATTGTTTTAATATGCTTATAGGTGTTTGTTGTTTGTTACTGATGTTCTGTAGTTTGTCATGTATTGTTGATATGTGAGGCCTTCTTGTTTATATTTTGGGATGAAGTGTATGGGATATTTTTATATCTGTTCTTGTTGATCAGTCATTTTGTGTGTTTGATATTGAATGGTTATTTGCTGTATGTGTTTTTATGTCTGGATAAATGTGGGTTTGCTTCTCTTTCTTTTTATATTTTGGTTTCTATAATTATGTCCACTAATTAGTAATTGATTCTAGTTTGGAGAAACCTACTTAGCCTTTAAAATGGTCTAGTTGGACTGGTGGATCTGTGTTTCCAGTGTTTTGAGGTCATTGTCATATACTATGGTAATTACATTGATTAACTTTATAGAGCATTTGTGTAGAATCCTATCCCATTCTAGCATGAAGATGTCATCATCTGTATGTTTGTATTGGGGATTTCTTGATGTAAACACTTTTAGGGATGATGTTGTTGGTTCTCGGCCATTTGAGAGTGTATTTATCCCACCATATTCATGTTTCTTTATTAAATAGTTTTTCTAGGTTAATTAGCCATATCATTTTGTGGTGGGTTTAACCAGTGTAGTGGTGTTGATAGTGTTGAAAACAGAGGTGGCCCTATCTAGACTATATGTTCTAATGCTAGGATAAACATTAGTGTGTGTTTTTCAAGAATCAAGTCAGAGTGTTGCTATATCTGTTTGAATTGTTGAACATGCAAAATAGGGGGTTAGATATGTACTGTAGTAGGAATACAATGTGTTGTGGGAGCAGCTGGTACCAAAGGTACACTATCTTATCTCTAGAAAAATGTATGCACTGATGCACTTTTCTGTGAACTAAATTGGACATTGTGTTTACTATTGACATATGACTAAGGCCCTCATTCAGAGCCGGACGCAAGTGACCGTTCGTACGTTGGGTGAACGTAAATAAATATTTAAATTCAGGCACACGCTCGTATTTTCGTTCGCATCAAAACATCCTCCCCAAACTCAGGCGACCCCACCTCTAACTAACGAGCGTGCCAAATAGCGAGCGTACATCCCCGAAGTGGTTTGAAGGGAACGCACGCACTAGTACTACCCGGAAGTTGGACTGTCACATTTCGATTAACTGCTCGTTTATTCTGCCTACCTCCCTCAATCGTAACATGCCAATCAATATATCAATTAGCTTAATTGTTTTTTTGTTTTTTTTTACACAATGCAATAAACTTTATTTATGTCCGTGTTTGTGTTTACCCGCAGAATACGTACGGCTTAAAACATTCGCTTCTAATTGTCAAAATACATGTTAGCCCCTATTAAATAATTGTTAGATTAGTTTTTATACCCGCATATTTCCTGGAGTTCATTTCTTTATGTAAATTTGCTTTGCATGTCCCTGCATCAAGCCTATCATAAGTCTCCACAGATTTCTGGCCCTGTCGAACACATGACTCATACACTAACCAATAGAATTGCTCCTGTTAATTTCCTAAATACATTAGCCAATCATAAAATTTGGGAGCACTTTATCAAAAATGATTTTTAGGAAAAACTCCATTGTCATCATGAGAGCCTCCGCATTCACCAGGCGCGAGCTGCTGGTGCTTACGGAGGTGATGGATAGGTGGATCACCAGCCAGCCTCCACCCATCACCAACCGCGAGAAGCGATCCGCATATGCGGAGGTTCGGGCCTGCATGCGCTCCTTCGGCTCACGCCACCATATCGGGCAGCTGGAGCGCAGGTGGTCGGACCTGCAACGGCGGACGCCCCGCTTGCTGGCATGCTTTCGCATGCAGATCGCAGAAAGTAAGTTTTATGGATTGTGGTTTTCATGTTTGTCTTTGTGGCCCTAACTGCATTGCCATGTTTTCCCTGTATTTCATATTTATTCATTCTCCCCATATCTGCATGGCCAAGTTTTCCCTGTATTTCATATTTATTAATTCTCCTCATATCTGCATGGCCATGTTTTCCCTGTATTTCATATTTATTCATTCTCCTCATATCTGCATAGCCATGTTTTCCCTGTATTTCATATTTATTCATTCTCCTCATATCTGCATGGCCATGCTTTCCCTGTATTTCATATTTATTCATTCTCCTCATATCTGCATGGCCAAGTTTTCCCTGTATTTCATAATTATTCATTCTCCTCATATCTGCATGGCCATGTTTTCCCTGTATTTCATATTTATTCATTCTCCTCATATCTGCATAGCCATGTTTTCCCTGTATATCATAATTATTCATTCTCCTCATTTTTGTTTTTTTGTGGTTTTTGGGGGTGCATTTGAAATTGTTTTTTTGTGCGGTTTTTTGTGGGAACTAACCCCAATTTGTTTCCCATCTTTAAGGGGCCCAGCGAAGACTACGCCATCAGCGTCCGGCCAGACGATGAGCCCGGCCACTCTCCCCAACCCCCAGCCAACAATCCAACTCCACTCCTTCCCCTATTCCCCACTCCTCCCCAGCCTTCCTACACCCTCAGCCAGATTTTTCTGGCCTCCTTCCCCTCCGTCCCAATTCCACCTCTCCTCCAACCACCCCTCTTAGAATGACCCCCTCACCGGAGTCGGTCATTACCCAGCCCCGATCTTTGGGGAATGGACCCACCTCCGAGGAGGATGATGGAGGGCCTTCTGTAGCTGGCGTTGGGTCTTCCGGTATGTTTTTTTTGGTTTTTATTTATCATCACAAACTGTTTGTATGTAATCATGGTTTTCTTTTGTGTTTTTTTTATGTTTTTCCAATTTTTTTTGGTTTTGGGCGATTGCTGTAACCTGTTACTGCTGTTTTCAACATACACATAGCACACCTGTCGGAATTTGGACATAGGCCTTGTATTTTTGCCCTACACCATTTTATTTTGATGAGTTTTAATGCAGTTTTTGATAACTGATTTTTGTGGAGTTTTTTATTAAAATATTTTGTAATGTGGTTTCACTATTGTATTAATCCCCACACTTTTCTCACCCACAGAGGAACAGAGGCTTCGGGCCAATTTATCCGCCTGTGTGGCCCAGATGCACTCCAATATCATCGGGGTGCTGGTGGTCCTTGACCGTATGTCGGTCCTCCTTAGGGAGTAGTTTTTTATTTTGGGCACATTCTGTAAATAAATTGTTTTTTTTAAGTTACTTTCTGGCTCATTCGTTTTTTCAAAACCACATATTGTTTACCCTCACATAAGTAGAGTGTTCCTGCAATGATTTCAAAATTTGGACAATAAGAGTGTGTTGTATTTTTATGTCAAACAGCCACAAGAAACACCTAACAGTACCAATCTGATTTCCCTTTTTTGGTGTAGTCACAATTAGATATTTCTACATTTTACAGGTTCCTAGTTGGTGTGCAAGCAGCTTAGGGCAATATTACGAAGCAAAAGGATTGTACAGGCTTCCTTTTGGTGTTGGTTTGGACCCTGAATAAAGAAAACATATTTTCTCAAATGGCGTCAGTACTGGATTACCCCTTAGTCAAATGTGACGTGTGTGAACCTGGTTACACTTGGTGGTAGCGTTACCAAAAAGGGACAACATTTCACTCTCAAAACATTTATTATCAACATAACTGAAAATTCAAAGTGGTCACTCACAAACAAAACACACAGTGATAATCTCAAATACAACACATAACAAAAAAACCACATCACATCCAAAAAATCAAGAACTGGTTAACGAAGGACCATGCCAACATGATTCCACATATATGGCGTTGCAATAAGGGTTCCAGAATATATTCCCCAAATATCCACATACAGGTTTTGTAAGGGTAGCAGGAAGTAGTCATCGTTGGAGTGCCAAAGATTATGTAAAAAAACAGAAGATGGAGCAAAAAATTAGCCAAAAATTTGAAGTTCTCAAACAAACCCAACCACATTAGGTATCAACACTGTTTTTTTTCAAATCATTACCTAAAAAATCTGGCCACCACATCATCGCGTATGGCCCCCCCACATCCTGCCGTCCGACCAACCTCGGGGGGGCCATCCTCAGGTAAGGCATCCTCTGGCTGCATTATGACCCCACTCCTTATGGCAATGTTGTGAAATATCCCACACAGGACCACAATTTTCGAAACCATATCCGGCAAATACATGAGTTCGCCACCAGAGCGGTGGAGGCATCTGAATCGGCCTTTTAAAAGGCCGATACAGCGCTCCACCACTTGCCTGGTGGCTGTAAGTGCGGAATTATACTCACTTTGTGGCCCTGGTGTGGGAGCCAAATAAGGAGTGAGCAGCCAGGGCGTGCAAGGGTAGCCACTGTCTCCTGTGAAAACGAAAAGTCAACATCAGGCTCACTCTGTATGAAGCTTAACATTGTTATGTACTAAAGGTCTCCACTTACCCAGAAGCCACGCATCACCAGCTTGTAGGTTGTTTAATTTGTGCCATATCCCTGATTGCCGGATGACGAAGGAGTCATGTGCACTTCCTGGTAATTTTGCAATCAGGGACAGGATCTGGAGGGAGGCATCACATACCACCATTACATTGAGGGAGTGATAGTGTTTACTGTTTCTAAATATTGCCTCCAGCCGTGCTGGAGGCTGAAGTGGTATGTGAGTACCATCCACAACCCCTATGATGTGTGGGATGCAAGCTATTTGGTAAAAATTGGCCTTGGCCACACTAAGGGCACCCATATCCAAAGGCATTTGAATAAAATGATGGAGGTGCTTGATAAGTGCCTCCATCACTGCCCTCAGGATCCGGGAAAAGGAGGATTGTGAGATGCCCGCCACTATTCCCACCGTTGTTTGGAACGATCCTGAGGCACAGAAATGTAACACTGCCATAAATTGCATAAGTGGTGGAATTGCTGTAGGACTGTCAATTTGCCGCTTAAGATCACTCTCTATTAATGACATAGTGTCTATGATGATTTTGGGAGGAAGACGGTATCATCTTAAAACCTCATCATCTGGCATTCCAAAAAGGGTGACACATGTTCGAAATATCTGGGGCCTTGCACACCTACGATGCCTATGCCTGGGACGAGATTGAGGTTGGTCGGCTTCCGGGAGCATGGCCAGAACAATCCGACCCATATCAACCTGAAATGACAACGTTGGAATGTCAGCCTTTTTACCCCACCCATTAAAAATACATGTAACTTTGCTTGAAAATACCATCCATTGATGCTTACATGCCGGGGTATTGTCATGATATGTTGTCACTGCAAATAATAACATCAAAAATATACATCAGTTTATGCTGGCCATGTCATTATCACAAATTTAAGAAAGACAAAACATAAAAGGGGACACACACACATTTGGGCAAAGAGCAAAACGACGTTGTGCACACTACGTCAAATTGAGGCCAAATGTAAGCAACCAATGCTCCAGCAAAAAAAAAAACATTTTTAAGGGATGAATACACATTTCACAAAGCGCTAATTCGTTCGCAAATACATGGCACAATAGGAAGTAGTAAAAATGTGCTAATTAGTTCGCAAATACAAGGCACAATAGGAAGTAGTAAAAATGCGCTAATTAGTTCGCAAATACAAGGCACAATAGGAAGTAGTAAAAATGCGCTAATTAGTTCGCAAATACAAGGCACAATAGGAAGTAGTAAAAATGCGCTAATTAGTTTGCAAATACAAGGCACAATAGGAAGTAGTAAAAATGCGCTAATTAGTTCGCAAATACATGGCACAATAACGCCGCAAAAATAATGTTAAAAAAAAACAGAGTTCTAATTTGCTAAAAACAAAGTAACATGTGGAAGCCCAACCAAAGTTGCGTACAGACAAATAAGAACATTTCCAAAACAGTTTAACAAATGAACTTACCAAGAGATAATATATAAGAAACCGGACCAAAATGTCTTTGGGGCAGAGCCAAAATAAAACCTAAGAGAGATGAAATGACAGGAAAAACTAATTAGAAAAATTGACACCAGAATGAGAGACAAATTGACCCAAAGTTAGACTTCCACAAACTTACCAAAACTGGAAACGAACAAAAAATTCAAAATGGAACAAAAACTAACAGAAAACAAAGAAAAAAAAAACCCACAAGAAACGCAATCTCCGACACCAGCCAACAATCAACTCCAACCAACGTAACCTCCAACATTCAATAAACGCCACCTCGAGTCGAGACGCCCCAACCATAAATAGTATTTCGTTTCCCGCACAAATTAAGGAAGGATCAGAGGAACGCACAATCAATGATGCGGCTGCAAAATAAGGACGCATGTATAAATACGTCACGAGACAAAAACACAATTCTGGTGTATTTCTAGTTTGAACATCACACATGGCTACAGACCAGGGAAACAATGGACAACAGTCAGGCAGTAAGTATTTCATGCATTTTGACTAAATGATTAATTATAAACATAATATTGTGCTCGTTGTGAAGTTGAGAATTCTGCAAATTTACCCAAATAGGTGAGGAGGATGACATGGAAGAGGCTGCTGGGCCCAGTATTCCGGGCAAAGCTGCCAAAAAGAAAAGGCAGCCACAATTCACAAGAAAGGAGATGGAGGTTTTGATTCAGAAATGTGTGGACATCCTGCCACAGGCAGACAGGAATATGAGTGCAAGCCAGAAGTGGAGAATGTGGGAAGAGGTAGCCGTGGATGTCAATCGGGTGGGTGATTATGTCAGTCTAGCCCGGGATGTCAAACGGCGGTAAGTATATTCTTGACCACCATGAAACCAAAAACCAAAGCAAATTAAAAGTAATGTTTCCAATTTAACCCACAGATGGCAAGACTTCAAATATCGCCTGAAACAAAAAATGGCCGACAGGGCTAGGCATGCAAGGGGGACAGGTGGAGGTCCCACCCCTGTGTCATTGGAGTTTAATGATTTAGAAGAGCTGGCACAGGGGTGTGTGCAGCCTGTGGAGTTGTTTGGCGTGTCCAACATGGATACGGACATGCCAGACTTTGTGGCTCCTCATGTTGTCCCAGGTAAATGTTGTGATGTCACCAACTCTGAAATGTTATTGTGCCAATATGTAGATTCTAATGTGAGTCTTTTCTCATTTGTCCAACAGAGACACAGGCGGATGAGTCTGCTCCAGAGGGGAGCCTTGGCTGCAGAATTTCTGCCTTCTCTGCAGGGGAGGAACCAGTACTTCCGGCTGAGGACCCTGCAGAAGCCAGTCCAGGGCAATCCCCCTCACAGGCAGTGTCCCTCCTCACAGAACTCAATTTTAAATCGGATTTCCATACGGAGATTCTGCAGAGGATGGACGCCAGTCTGGTACGGGTGGCTGAGGCCCTGGAGCAAAATGCTGCGGCCAATGTGACCATTGGTCAGGCCCTGGCGGAAAATACCAGGGCCTCCATGAAAATGGCTGTGGGTCACCACCACAGGCTATACGAGCATGCAGTTTGATGGCCGCGATGGTCTTGACCATCGCGACCATTGAAACTGCGAGCCGGAGCCTGCGGTTGAGGTTTTAAACCGCAAGCTCCGTAGTGATTTGGGCTCTATCAGAGCCAAAATCACTCCCACTGACATCACTAGTGATGTCAGTGGGCCGGCTTCTGACGGGAGGCGTTCCCGTGGGAATGCCCCCGTCAGGGAGGCACGCCCCCGGCATGCCTACCAAAGGGGGCATGCTGTCAATCAACATCGACAGCACGCCCCCTTTGATCAGACACAACGAGCGAAGGACTATCCTTCGCTCGTCGCGTCTGGCGCATGCGCATGACGGAGCTCCCTCCGTCGTGCGCATGCTCAGTCCAGAACATCGACCCACTTGCGAGCGGACAGCCGCTCGCGAGTGGGTCTGAATCAGGCCCATAATTGTTTACTTAAATTTTAGATCATACATAACAAGGCTTATTAGGAAAAGTAAAAACTATAGGTTTTTATGTCTATAAAATATATATATATATATATATATATATATATATTCTTTTGATATTTTGGTTTCTATAATTATGCCTTCTATTTTGTAATTGATTCTAGTTTGGAGAAACCTAATTAGTCTTTAAAATGGTCTAAGACTAGGTTGGACAGATGGATCTGTGTTTCCAGTGTTTTGAGGTCATTGCCATATATACTGATAAGTACATTGATTAACTCTATAGAGCATTTGTGTAGAATCTTATCCCATTCCAGCATGAAGATGTTATAATCTGCATGTTTGTTTTGGGGATTTCTTGATGTAAAAACTTTTAGGGATGATGGTGTTGGTATGGAATATATATATATTCCATAGACAAAAAACCTTATGGTTTCACATGTCCCATTAAGGCTGCTTAGACATGATCTAAAAATTCACAAAACCTATTGAATTTCTGCCACTCAAACTCCAAAAAGCAATGATATTACGATAATTAATGCTGATGCTTTAATGGACGTGTTCCTTGCATAATACAGATATGGTATGCCATGAAACCATGTGGTTAACTGCAGATTCAGGGCTCTCACAGTATGAGATTGCTGTAACTCACAAAATGGTGGAGCTCCTAATTCACAGAATTGTGTGCTCAATGGAATACACATATGCATTCTATGCAACTGAGGTCTGAACAGTTATGTGGCACACACATCCCACTCAGTGCCCACAATCTTCCCATTCATTCACCACAACAATCCCACTAGGTTCTAACATCCTTCTCACTCCATACATCCATCTCATTCATTATACACTTTCAGCTCCCTAATTGCTAAAACTATCGTACTCTGTCTATGCATCTACTCTATCTTCGACCTCCATTCCACTATACCTTTCCAAATCTCTACAGCTGTGTGTACTCCTCAATGAGCACTCAATTCTGTGAATTAGCAGCTCCACCATTTTGTGAGTGACAGCAATCTCACTCTGTGAGAGTGCTGAATCTGCAGTTAACCATATGGTGTCATGGCATACAATATCTGTATTACACAAGGAACACATCCATTAAGGCATCAGCTTAACGATCATAATTTCATTGCTTTTTGGAGTTTAAGTGACAGAAATTCAATAGGTTTTGTGAATCTTTAGATCATGTCTACGCAGCATTAATTGGACATGTGAAACCGTAAGGTTTTTTGACTATGGAATTTCATAGCTTTTTAAAAACTTATTAACCATCGGGGTTTTGATGAGCAAACCAGACCACCTGCAGGGCTGATGGACAACAAATAGGTACACTAACATGGGTGGAGGAGCAGACGGCACACAGGAGGAGCATCAGCGGGCAACAGAGGTAACTATTGTTCAATGGTAGGTGCTTTAGGTGCTTTAGGCAATTGAGCAAGTTACAGTTTTGAAACTGTTACCTCATGAATCCACCATTATAGAGATAGGAAGTTTCAACTTGATGCACAGACTCAGTCAGAGTGTCTATCAGGAACTTACTGTGGCTTATCTTGGCTGCAGAAACATGACAGGTCAGTGCAGGTGGTAGCGGTGATGGGCTTGGGGGTAGGAAGCCGCCATAAGTAATGGCAGTAGGCATTATCTGTGGCTGGGACCCGGGGGTGTTGGTGGTTATGCAGGCAACTTGGACTCGGGGGAGGTAGCAGCAGATAGATACAGGCTCAGATCTGAAAGATCCGTGATACCTGCATCTGTGTATAAATAAACACAGAAGCACAGATAGGATCAGTGAGATCTGTCTGTGCTTCTGTGATTAAAAAGAAACCCTGTGTAAACCCCCCAAAAAAATGGTGTGGCCACCTCCCCAAAAAACTAACCAGCTCTGGATTATGGAGCCCCAGTACTGGTTTTGCTAAATTCAGGGGACAAATGTCATAGGCATCCCCTGTATGAAGCACAACCAGCACCAGGCTTTTGAGAACAAGTCCAGGTTGCAAAAATATGGGGGACAATTGACGTAGGTGTCCCCCATATATAACGCAACTAGCACTTGGCTCTTAGTTGGTCCTGGTTTTGGAAATATAGAGGGAAAAATTTGCATAGGGCCTCCCATGTATTTCCCAGAACCAGCACTGGATCCTTTCTAGCAGGGTATGATGCCACAGCCAGGGGAGCCCTTTCACCAGGCCCTTCAGCTGAAGCATCTCCCAAGACTGCTAGTCAGCCCAAACTGGGGATCCCTTGGGAGTTATGGACCCCCCAATAAAGAATTCCCCCCTCTCCAGGGCACCCCAGGCCCAGGCTGATAGCCTGGGTCTATCCCCAGTACCCCTGGGCGGTGGGTGCTGGGTTGATTTGTGTTGTGTGGTGCATATGAAAAATAAATATTGTCTTTTGCAGTAGTACTAAAGGTCCCAACAGTCATCCCCTGCATACTGGCACTTGGAGAACCAGAAGTACCAGCAGGCAGGGCACTAAGGGCCTGCTGGTACCTATTGTCGAAGCTGGATAATTGGCTGAGACAAGATCACTTTAAAATTGAATCGCAGCAACGCCATCTTGTGACTGGCCGCATGACGCCATCTTGGAAATGAGATCGCAAGACGCCATTTTGCAAATGGCCGCCCAAGCGCCATTTTAGATAAACTCACATTTAAGTACATATGGCGATATTACTATTAGCACCATGCGATTGAATCTTTCATCATTTCTCATATACACAGTAAAATGCACAATTGCGCTGTTAACTAGTCGCATATTAGCGAATGCATAAATTTCTATATAAAAAAAAACGTTTAGTAGCTAAATGCGCACGCACCCGCACCAAGTTAACTAGCGTCTTTATATCAAACCCTGCATTCTCACACATTACATATTCACATACAAAGTTCCATAAGCTTTAAGGTATAAGATTTAAGTTTGTTCATTTAGTATACATGCTATGAAATAAAGATTGTTTGGTAACTAAGGTTTTATACATGATAAGTAAGCCATGTTTGGTTTTGTGCTGATGCGTACTCTTTCCACAGTATTCCGATGTTAACGGTGGGGAGATCGCATCATGCATTCTCGACTTATGGACCGCAGAGACTTCAAGCAACAAAATGTATATGATATGAATAACTGTTAGGATGTTGCATATGGTGGGAATCTAGGGACCCTTAGTTGTTGGAGGCTGGGTTGTGTCTATTTGAATGAGCCTGTTAAAAGCTCTGTAACAGATGGATCCTCCTTGGGAACCAAATGCATCAGCAACAAACATCTCTATTGTTTTGTCTATTCCTGGGGGGTGTAAATATGTGTGCTCCAACACTGGGTCTTTAATCTTCATGGTGAATGCTGATAGACGAGGGGTTTCTTGCTGATGCCTAATATCTGGTCCGGAAACGCTGCTAATGTATACTGTACTTGGGTCTGTATAATTCCTTTGCGCCAAATTGTGTCTGGATCAATATCGTGTAACTGACTGTACTTTTACTTGAATAATACTTGTGCTTTGGAACCACAGATTCCAGGTCTTAAGTCTTTATTTACTGTATGACTGTGTACGCAAATTAGCGTCATCTTTAGAAGGTGTAGGAAGGAGTGTATAGTGGTTCTGATCCAGTATCGTTAGTTGGGGGCTCGTAGTGAAGTCACTTACCTGCTCACATGGTACATACGTCTATCGATATTTCACCAAACGGTGGAGTGGCCACATGCAGGGTTTACCTGCATCCGCTTTGTGCTGAAAGATCGCTATCCGTCTCCATGTGAATTAACGAAGCTGACTAGAATCCAGGGACAAGAGAGGAAATAGTTTGTTTTCCTCTGTTTATAGAACCTTACATTTAAGGGGTGCCGCAGTACTGAGTACGCGGCTGAGTCGCAGGTTTGCGCACAGCAAAGACGCACTTTTGTGTACGCAGCTAAAGGTTGTCATACGGTTGTGTGGTATTCGCATTATTGTGTATGCGACTGGTCTCACAATAGTGTATACGTAGTTCCGGTTTTGCTGCCAAGTGTTTTAGATAAAGCCGTTGAGGTTTACATTTTTTCAATTATTATCAGTATTTGGGATAACGTGTATTTTTCTGCGCAGGAAAAAGTGTGTAACAGTGAGTGTTTGTTGGTAGGGGTAACTTGTTCCCTACAGTTAAAGGTACCGTATGACCTTTAAGGGCTAAGTGCTAGTCGCTCGGTAAGCAGCTTACCGTTCTATACACAGTAGCAGGTGTACATGTTGTCTTTGTTGTAGAGAGGTGCATGGAAGTAGCCGACATACAAACTTCCATAGGTGTGGAAGTTGCCTTACTAAATGTTATCCGGGTGTGGAAGTTGCCTTTTTTAAATCTTATCCAGGTGTTTGGGCGCGGCCGACTTAAATCATCCACAGGTAAGTGAAAGTATCTTGATTGTCTTTCACCAGTTTAAATCATCTTTGAAAAGGGTAGGATTTTGTCTCAGAATGGGAGCCACACAAACAGTAGAGATGTTAGACAATGATGTGCCAATGGAGGCACTGATCGGATCGGCTCATTGTATTATGCATACTAAGGGCCTGATTCAGAGCCGAATGCAAGTGGCTGCTCGTTCGCTTCAAGCGATGTTTGCCCAACTGCGCATGCGTACGGATCGTAATACGCATGCGTGAACCAGTCAGTGCGGCCAAAAATCGTGTGTTCGGCCTCCTATTTTGAGTGACACTATGAGGCGTATGTGGGTGGTAACAGGGGAAGGTGTTTGAAAATGGGGAGTGGAGATCCGATCGCAGGCATGCTTAAAGGTCAAAACGGGCGTTTTATGGGTGTGCATAATTAAAACAGCAGCATCAATGACCACATCACTGGGTTATTTTATAGGCAGAACTGCTCGCAAAATTGTGGTAGCAAAAACCAACCACAAGAATAGCGAGCAGCTCATACCCTGGTCGATGTACTCGATTAATCTAAAAAATAGCGGACATGACGTAGGATGAGAACGGCCAGGGGGCATAGTTTCCCAAAAAACGACCGCAAGTTTTGTTCACTCGTTCAGACCTAGAGGCGTGAACAGACCGCAAACAGTGAACGGTTCATTTGAATAGCCGCCCCTATTTTCTTGACGAGCGAGCGCAAATAGCGACCGGCTCTGAATCAGGCCCTAAGTACGGTACTTATGCTATAAGGTATTGTGATGTATGGTTTAAAATAATGATGAAGAGTGTTAGACCGTTTCCCAGAATTGGTAGGTTTGATAAAAACGTATTAGATAATGTCCGGGATCACATCAGTCTGATACACTCCCGAGAGAAAAAGGTTAAATATTGTGAATGTTTAAAACTGTGGCAGCATGAAGGGGGAGCGTGGCTTAAAAATGTGCAAGCGACGCAAAATAGCGTCGCGAACACATTGCCAGAGAATACATCCGCGACGCTAAATTGCAATATGGGTGAGCCGCAAAATGGTGCGCATGTGCAGCAAGGTAGTGTTGTGGAGAGTATTGCCAGCACTTCACGAGCACCTCCCCCACCTTATGTGGATGGAGGTGCAAGTACAGTTACCAAAAATACTCATAAAAATTTAACAAGCAATTTGTACCCTCTCTTAAGCAACCATAAAGAAAATGTTTATGATGTGGATGATGAGCCTATTGTAATGTCTGCCATTTCCCATGCTGTGTAGGTGACAGATGCTGCATCATCACAGTCTCGAGTGGTGCCGCCATCTCCATCGGTAACAGCAAGGGAAGTGTTAACACTCGCTGCACCCATAGAGGAAGTTGTTCATACCATACATAGCAGCAGCAGACTAAATCCCCAGCCAGGTAACAAGGTCAAAGGTAGCAGCGCTACCGGTCTGCATCCCATTCAGACAATAACCATTCCAAATGGAAATGCAGATGCAAACGGTATAGTGCCCATGAGGGAAGTGGTAATGCATTGTCCTTGGACAAGAGCAGAACTAAATTCCATCATAATTGATTTCCCCAATCCCAAAACGGAACTAGCCAAATGTCAAAGATTTTTGAGAAATTTGGGTAGGTCACATGAGCCCACCAATAAAGATTGGCGTGTGGTGTTAAGGGCCTGCCTACCACGCAATATCGATGTGACAAAATTTATCACGGATTGTGTATTGGATGGTGATGTTCCCTTAACAGACCAAGTAAACCAAGGTAATATTTCCCGCATTGTAACTCAGTTGGGTATATATTTTCTAGTAGTAGTAAACTGGAACAAAATTTTCACCATTAAGCAAAAGGAGAATGAATCTGCAGAAGATTATTGCGACCAGGCACTGTAGGCTATCACCCAGTACAATGGGATAGAATATATTATAGATAGCACTCACCACAGGGGAATGATAGTCACGGTACTCGTGGATGGTCTGAAAGAGAGTTTAAAAACCCGGGTTCAGACCTCACAGCCTGGCTGGCGGGGACGCACAATAGATACCCTCATGGAAACCGCCATCAAACATGATAAAAACATCTCAAAGAAGAGAGAAGCCCAGAGCGAAAAACTAATGGCTGTTAGTATCCAAGCTCTGGAGGGAAAGATGGTAACACCACAGCCAACAGACACATTTGCACTTGCACACACACTTACATCTGAACAAGTATGTGCCCTCACTAACCCCACGCAACAACAAACACAACTCTATCCCACTAACCCGATACAGCCACAGGTCCCATACTACTCACAAACTTCTTATCCCCACAATACCCTTACCCATCCTATCCTTACCCATATCCACCACCTTTACCCTCTGCTCATACCTCACAACAACACATCTCCACCTGATCCACAAACATGTTTTAACTGTAAACAAACAGGACACTTAAGTAGAAACTGTACAGTAAAAAGAGTAGGAACCCCAAGTCAGGGAAGACCTGGATATCCCCATAAGGGATATGCACAGAGACCAGCAAATGTCCAATAGGCACCAGCTCCAATTGTGGCCGTATATGCTTTATTGGAGAATGGTAGCCAATGCTAGTGGTCAGGTCATACCTGTAGTCTACAGATAGTCAGGTTAACAGGAAGTACTAGGGAAGAACCGGTCATGATGGTTGATGTAGCTGGTACTGAATATCCTTTTCTAGTAGACACAGGGGCGACCAGGTCAGTTATAAAATCTCCCATTAATTTACAGGTGACCAATGAGACAGTACCAACAATGGGTGTAACAGGTAAAGTGGAACATTATCCTTTAACAAAGTCCACAGAGTTTACTATTAGGCCGTTGCATACCAGGCATTCTTTCCTCCTGGCTGCTGCTGTGGCTTCTACTAACCTGCTGGGAAGAGACTTGTTATGTAAGATGGGATGTGTTATATACTGCACCCCTGATGGTGTATTTTTAGATATCCCAGAGAAAGTTGCACATGAGGTGCGGGATATATTGAACACTCCCCAAAGGATAATGTATCACTCTACAAGTTAAAATGAAAATCCATTCCAGGTAGATGAAATGTTGTTCCAAATTCCAGATTCCCTTTGGACTAAGGATGGACAGGACACTGGATTAATGGCAAACATAAGCCCTGTGATGGTAAATTTAAAAGGCGGTAGGCAAGCTCCAAAAATTCCCCAGTACCCACTAAAATAGGAGGTAGAATTAGGGGTCTTTCCAATAATTGAGCGATTATTGCAACAGGGAATTTTAGTTCGTACAGCTAGTATAGCCAACAGTCCCATTTTTCCAGTGAAAAAGAGTGGTGGGAGGGGTTATAGGCTGGTACAAGACCTTAGAGGTGTTAATAAGGTGGTAGAGAGCCAATTCCCTGTAGTGCCAAATCGAGCTGTCATTCTGATGCAGATCCCACCAAATGCAACCCATTTCACTGTCATTGACCTCTGTTCTGCTTTCTTCTCTGTGCCTCTCCATCTTGACTGTCAGTATCTATTCGCATTTACATACAGAGGTTTACAATACACATGGACACGGTTACCCCAAGGTTTCATAGACAGCCCCAGGCCTTGCACGACTGTTTACAATCTTTTCAACCTGCCTATGGATCTGTTCTAATTCAATATGTGGATGATTTATTTCTATGTTCTGACTCGTTTATGTCATGTTTAAATGATACTAAACTGTTGTTACTTCATCTCTCGCATACAGGACACAAGGTGGCTAAGGACAAACTACAGCCATGCCAATCCAGAGTAAAATATTTCGGACACTGCCTAACCCAGGGTTTATGACATCTTACAATGGATAGAATCCGGGCCAAACAAAATATGACACTGCCACAGAATCAACAGCAAATTTGTACCTTCTTGGGAATGTGTGGATACTGTTGAATGTGGATCCCTGGTTTTTCTATTTTGGCCATACCTTTACAGGAATTAGTCTCTTCCTCAAAGCCCAATCGTGTCGTACACACAGAGGAATCAGAGCAGGCTTTCCTTAATCTTAAGGATAGTCTGACACAAGCTCCTGCATTGGGAATACCTGATTATGAGAAACCTTTTGATTTGTATTGTACGGAAGCCGATGGTTGTGCTGCAGGTGTCCTTACACAAAAACATGGTGGTGCCAGTAGGCCTGTAGCATACTGCAGTGACCAATTGGACACTGTGGCAAGATCACTCCCCACCTGTTTGAGAAGTGTAGCAGCTACCGCGCTATTGGTGAGTAAAAGTGAGGACGTATTATTGGGTCATGATATGATTGTCTACACTCCCCATGCTGTATCTGCTCTGTTGAACACAGCTCAAACCAGACATGTCTCTTCAGCTAGGTTTACCAAGTGGGAACTAGCTCTAATCGCACCCGCAAACATTACTGTTAAATGTTGCAGCACGCTGAATCCAGCAACATATTTACCATATGTACAACATGATGTACAAAGGGTGGAAGGAGAGGAGTTGCTGGCGGGAGGTGAGTTCAGCAGACATAATGATACGCACGATTGTATGACATATCTGAATCAGACCTTTACTGCTAGACCTGACATACATGACACACCTTTAGAGAATGTGGATGTGACTTTTTATACAGATGGGAGTTGTCATAGACAAACAGACACAGGTGAATTATGTACAGGTTATGCTGTTATAAATGACACAGACATCATAGAAGCTAAGCCTCTTGGTCCTCCACACTCAGCCCAGGTGGCAGAATTAGTAGCACTAACTAGAGCTTGTGAACAGGCAGCAGGCAAATCTGCTAACATTTACACTGACTCGAGGTATGCATTCGGGGTGGTGCACGATATTGGGGCTCTATGGCATCTGAGAAATTTTATGACAGCATCAGGCACACCAGTTGCACATTCCCGACACATAAAACATCTTTTGAAGCAATCCAACTGCCCTAAGCGGTGGCAGTAATTAAATGTAAAGCCCATACATGTGAGGATGATCCGGTGTCACTGGGCAACAACAGAGCCAATGAAGCTGCAAAATGGGCAGCAGGGTTGAAAATGTTTTCTCCAACTGAAAAAATTATATCTTTCCAAACAATTGATATGCTGAAATTAATTGAGATGCAAAATTTGTGTTCAATTCAGGAACAATCCATTTGGAAGTCCAAGGGATGTGGGCAAGAGTCCTCCGGGCTCTGGAGGGACGGACAAGGTAAGCCAGTAGCCGCCAAGACATATTACCCCAGTCTGGCTGAGGCAGCACATGGTCTGACTCATCTGGGCAAACAAGGTATGTGCAAGTTGGTGAGGGCATAATGGTGCGCACCAGGTTTTTCTTCACAAGCAGAAAAGATAGCAATGTCCTGTCTGACCTGCTTGAGGAAGAACATAGGGAAAGCAATCCCTACCGAACCATCCCACATTCCACTGACTGATGGACCTTTCCAGGTGATACAAATTGATTTCATCCAATTACCACCCTGCAGGAACCTTAAGTATGTATTAGTGCGCACATACATATTTTGTAACTGGGTTGAGGCCTACCCAACCTAAATATAACCTGTACTGGGGTGGGTATCTTTAGAGGATTATCATAGCATGGTAGGCAAAGTGTTAAATCAAACTGATTGCTGGGTGTGTTCACATGTGCCACAGGGACAGCATAATGTAGGGTTGGTGCCATTTCCACTGAATATCACGGAAATTTTAGAATTACAGAAAGGGAAAACATTGGATGGAAAATTCCACTCATCCAAACCACCTCATTTCAAACTCTATCAATTCCAAGTAGTTAGGTCACTTTTGTGTTTAAACATAACCAACCCCATAAGCCCGGGAGTTGGGAAGTGATGGGGAATAATCAGATGATGACCTTCTCACAAAGAGCTGATAATGAGTCTATAAACCATGATCTGTTACGCTCAATTAAGTCTGGTGGGAAACATTTTAGGTATCGGTATATATTCCACCAAATAAATTATTGGTAAGGTGCCAAATGGTTATTGTGCTAAAATAATACAGCCAGAAACTTGCATGTACCAGATGGAAGACCCAGCAATAGGATTGTTTGCAAGGGAAATGTGCTTAATGATAATGATGCATACCATTCCTTATGTTCTCCCTGATAATGTATATTTCATATGTGGAAGAAAAGCATATAAATGGGTCTCCCTGAGTTCCTAAGGTTTGTGTTACCTTGGAAGAGTAGTCCCAGAAGTTAGGACCCTCACACATGTTGAAATGCTTGGTATACATAAAATCACAACTTCACCATATCTTCACACACAATATGAACACAGATGCAAAAGAAATATGATATCTGGTGATGTGCATTATGCCACTCAGTTAATCAGCCACCCACAACTGGCTTTCAAGTTTTAGTCACTCTGGATACCACCAGGATTGCTCGGGGTACATTAAATGTTAGGTACATTCAGGAACTTGCTAAATTGATAGATAATATCACCAAGATGTACGATGACACATTCAGGTATACAGGGAGAGAATTGCAAGCGTACAAGAAAGAACTGGTGCAACACAGGCTAGTTTTGAATTATTTAACTGCTGTTACAGGAGGGTATTGCGTAACGTTAGCCACCCAGTTCAGAGTAAAATGTTGCACCTATGTCACCAATGATACCAGTGACCCCAAGGAGGTGATAGACTGAAAGATGGATGAAATTCTGCAGCTAAAATGGGAGTTTCGTAAGAACCATAATGCTTCAGTGGCTGAAGTAGGGGAAAATTTAGAAGGATGGGTTTCATGGCTGAACCCAGTAAAATGGTTCTCAGGTCTAGGGGAATGGGTGCAGGAAGTAATCGCTAGCATAGGCAAATTCTTGATCCTTATACTAATTGTCATCATAATAATTGGCATATGCGTCCGGTGTGCTCCTATTGTGTTGAAGTGTGGAAAATATAAAAATAGAGTAAAATGTAAGAACGAAACTATGATGGTGGTCAGTAATGACAATATGAATACTGAGGTAAATATAGAACTGCATTACAACCCTGAACTAGGAAATACCATCATTTGATGAATTATATTTAGACATGCATAGAATACATTATTGAAATGTTATTTTTAGACCACCTCAGAAAATGTAAAGTCTCAAATCCCCTTCAAGACTGCTTTTATAAGACTGGTGCATTCCTACACCATTCACATGATCTTCCATGATCCACGGTGTGCGTATAAAAGTAGTTTTATGTCCCCACCCAGAGACACATTATTGATGGATTAAGAACCGCCTTGTGCCATCCCATAATAACACTAAATAATATGTAAATGTAAGCCTAAAATAAAATTCAAAGAGTAGATTGTCATAGCATGTTGTTTGCTATCAAAGGGTGGACTGTCGAAGCTGGATAATTGGCTGAGACAAGATCACTTTAAAATTGAATCGTGACAACGCCATCTTGCAACTGGCCGCAGGACGCCATCTTGGAATTGAGATCGCAAGACACCATTTTGCGAATGGCCGCCCAAGCGCCATTTTAGATAAACTCACATTTAAGTACATATGGCGATATTACTATTAGCACCATGCGATTGCATCTTTCATCATTTCTCATATACAAAGTAATACGCACAATTGCGCTGTTAACTAGTCGAATATTAGCGAATGCATAAATTCCTATATGTAAAAACCATTTAGTATCTAAATGTGCATGCACCCGCACCAAGTTAACTAGCATCTTTATATCACACCCCGCATACGCACACATTACATATTCACATACATAAGCTTTAAGTTTTAAGATTTAAGTTTGTTCATTTAGTATAGATGCTATGAAATAAAGATTGTTTGGTAACTAACGTTTTATACATGACAAGTAAGCCATGTTTGGTTTTGTACTGATGCGTACTCTTTCCACAGTATTCCGGTGTTAACGGTGGGGAGATCGCATCATTCATTCTTGACTTATGGACTGCAGAGACTTCAAGCAACAAAATGTATATGATATGAATAACTTTTAGGATGTTGCATGTGGCGGGAATCTAGGGCCCCTCAGTTGTTGGAGGCTGGGTTGTGTTTATTTGAATTAGCCTGTTAAATGCGCTGTAACAGATGGATCCTCCTTGGGAACCAATAGCATCAGCAACAAACTTCTCTATTGTTTTGTCTATTCCTGGGGGGTATAAATATGTGTGCTCCAACACTGGGTCTTTAGTCTTCATGCTGAATGCTGATAGACGAGGGGTTTCTTGCTGATGCCTAACATGTGGTCCGGAAGTGCTGCGTATGTATACTGTACTTGGGTCTGTATAATTCCTTTGCGCCAAATTGTGTCTGGATCAATAGCTTGTAACTGACTGTACTTTTACTTGAAAAATACTTGTGCTTTGGAACCACAGATTCCAGGTCTTTAGTCTTTATTTACTGTATGACTGTGTACGCAAATTAGCGTCATCTTTAGAAGGTATAGGAAGGAGTGTATAGAGGTTCTGATCCAGTATTGTTACTATAGTACCCCTGCAAAAGAAATATAAATATAAAACAGACAGACACCATTTTTTTAAATATTTTATTTAGCGGACCTTCAGCTGGGGGGGGTGACAGCCTTAAGCTCTTTTACATTGCTGTGCTCCCCCATGACTTCTATGGCATCTTCACCTGGAGGGCGATGGCCTTTAAGTTCTTTTTCCTGGATGTCAGCCATCCAGGGCTTCCTTGACATCTGCTATCTTCGGCAGATCTTCTCTGTTGCCCCCCACCGTTGACTAAGCGCACGGCAACTCGTGCTGGCAGTATTTAAGCCAGCTGAGGGGGCAGGGAGATGATGTTGCAAGCAGAGATTGGCATGAGGCGGCCGTCTTTGAATTTCAAAAATGGTGCTGAGGTGCCATTTTTGAAAATGGCATGCTCTGTTCTCACCATTGAATTCAATGGTGAGAACTGCTCATTGCCTGAGAGGCGGAAGGCTCGCCTCTCTCAGCCAATAAGCACTCAATACTGGGATTTCTGGACTGAAATCCCACAGCAGAGATGTCATTCGGGTAGTAGCATCCTTAGAGGACTCTACTAATGTCTGTGGGCTTGGGTAATTCATTTGTTTTTTTGCCAAGTCCCAGGATTTGCCTACTTTGAAATGAAGAGGACAGAGTATGACATTTTTATTACAGGTACACCATTGGATTACCTACTGGAGAAGAGGACAGATTGACTTCAGGATACATAGGTGAGTATGTGAGATAGTGTATGCATGTGTGAGTACATGTGTGTGTGTGTGTGTGCATGTATGTTTTAATAAAATTATACTTTTCTATGGTGTGTGTGTTGTGTGTTTTTTGATTTTGTTGTGGAACTACAGCTACCAGCAGGCCCGTTAAAACCCGCATGCTGATACTTGTGGTCTCCAAGTACCAGCATGTGGAGGAGGCTTGCTGGGAACTGTGTTTCCACAGCAAAAGACAATATTCTAAATTTACTTGCACCACACTTTACATAATCAACAAGGCACCCACTGCCCAGGGGTGCCAGGGATAGCCCCAGGCTATCAGCCTGGGCCTGGGGTACCCTGGAGAGGGAGACCCTTTTATTGGGGGGTCCCCAGCTCCCCAGGGATCTTCAGGCTGGGCTGACTAGCAGTCAGGGGTAATGCTTTGGCTGGAGGGCCCGGTGAAAGGACTCCTCTGGCTGTGGCATCACCCCCCACTAGAAAGGGTCCGGTGATGGTTCTGGGAAATACAGGGCGCCTATGCATTTTTCCCCCCTGTATTTACAGAATCAAGACTGGCTCAGATCCCAGTGCTGGTTGTGCTAAATATGGAGGACCCATACATCATTTGTCCCCTGTATTTAGCACAACCAGGACTGGGGCTCCATAGCCCGGGGCTGGTTGGTTTTTTGGGGAGGGGGCCACACAATTTTTTTACACTGTATTTATTTTTAAACACAGAAAAACAGATGGGTCTCACTGACCTGTTAAGGATCTGTGTTTGTTTTTTTAACCACAGATGCAGATATCACAGAATTTTCAGATCTGAGCCTACATCTGTGTGCTGCTACCTCCCCAGGTCCTAACGCCTGCACCACCACCGCCTGCATGGCCTCCACACCACCACCTCTAATGCCCTCTAGCATCCCCAGTTTCTGGCGGCAGCTAATGCCCCCTAACCCCTACCCCCTCTCCCCCGCATTCTGCCCCTCAGCTAACACAGGCTTCCTGCCCCACTGTCCCAGCCCTCGCTACCGCCCACAAATTATGGCCATCTTGCTGCACCCAAGTGAAGCCACTATGACTACACCTGCTGGAGGCTCCTACTGAGGCTACGCAACAAGTTGAAAAGTCCTATCTCTACAATGGCACATTCTTGAGGAAATAGTTTAAAAACTCTAACTTTCTAATTTACCTGAACCCCAAAAGCATGTACTCTGGCACAATAGCTACCTAATAAAACAAACACCAAGTCTAAATTTGCCACTTCCCCTGAGTCTTGTTTCCCCAAAAAAAACCATAGACTCTAGCAGAAAAGTTTTCATAACTGAGAATGTCAGAAAAATGTGACAGTTGAAGATTTAGGTTACTCCCAAATCTTCATATTTTATAATTATGCCCTGAAATTTGGCATGTAGCACCATGCGACAGCTCTACCCACCCCTACCAAATTTCAAATTGGTACCTCCTATAGCTTTTGAGGTGTAGCTCTTTAAACACCCTGCCCCTCTTTGGATTTCTCTATGGAGACATCCGATTTTTATATGCAGCCTTAATATAATGGCACGACTGTGCCCTTATAATATATATATATATGTTAATATATGATAAGAGAAGGGCGGGGCTTCTTGACGTGAACTACACAGACTCCCGGTGTCTCCTGCTTCCTATTAGGGATGGATGCGGTCTGACCAGCCACCACCTGTGGTCAGTGTTGAGTGGCAGGGTGTGAGAACCTGGCGGATTCCAAGGACGGCAGTCATAGTTCATGTCCGGTGGAGTATATTATTATACCACGTGGTAACCAGCCCACACTGTAACCAACAAGGTACGAGCAGTATTGCTCATATGTATGTTTTTAATATCATCATGTTATATTAAAACCAACATTTATTTTGCACCATGGAGTGCTCTTCTCTTATCATATATTAACATTATTCAAAGACCAGAACTCCGGTCATTTAGAAGGTAGAGCTGTGGTCCGTTTTATAAAGACTTAGGACCTGGTGTCCAACAATACATGACTTTAGCAACTGGATTTATTTCAGGTGTCTTGTAGCTGCACTCAAGTGAGACTGAATGTCTTGCAAACAGAGTATGTTTTGAAAATAAGTGCTGCCTCTGATACATTGGTTTCATATATATATATATATATATATATATAAATTGGATCTGGCACTCGATGGATCTAATGCCTTCCAAAGTAGTCATCCTGATGCTGGCTCATTTATTCTGTGCATAAAGTAAGAAGTGACAGCACTCCGGGCTTGAAACAAAAATATAAAGGACACTAGAATAGTCTGCAACATTTCAGTGCTTTAATGCAATTTTTTCAAGCAATGCAGTATAAAAAGTGAACACATACTCACCCCCATATATACCCCCAGGTTCACCTGTTGCTAGATACTGCTTGCATGCAGCCCGCTGTCTCAACCTGGCACTCAGGAAGTGACTTTAGCAAACCACGTAACAAAGCAACAACGTGTAAACAAACAAGTGCCTTCACAATACTATACAAAGTAACAAGTAAAAACAATGTGACATAATGAAGTACTAGAGAAACTGCGTATACTGTATAGTGGTTAGTACAGAAATTCACTGTGCTAATCAATACAGTAAAACCCATCAGGCTAATAAAGTAAAGATGTTCATAGTCCTATTTCTTTTTGATTTCTGGACAATGTACTGTAGTATAAGTATACAGCGGTATAGAGTACTATATGTACATTAAATCTAGTTAGGTCCAACTATATATATATAAAGAATATATGTGTCATGGCCAACCAGTTTATATATGTAAGAAATGGACAAAAAATTTATAGGAAACATTGGAGACCTAAGGTCTGATTCCATCCCCTCAGGGCTAGGGAGTCCAACTTACCGATCCATCTACAGTAGTTTCAAGTTATAGTAGATTTTTGGATCTTTATCCACCCCGATGTAATGGGGAACATAGTCAATAATGATTGTGTTTTGCCAGAGTGAACTGCCTTGCTACTGTCTGTTTGCTCAACCTTTTATCAGTGCAGCTCTGATTGCAGTTTGATGCTGGGTCATCCTATCTTTAATCTAACGCCCAGTTTTGCCTATATAAAATTTTCCACAAGGGCATGTTATTGCATAGACAACAAATTTACTGATATGTGTCAAATGGTGACAGATTGCAAATTTACTACCTCTGTTTGGATGGAAAAATACACTACCCATTTGTAGGTACTAACACCTTATACAGTTAGGGTACCTGCAACATCCATTTTTGCTTTGACCAGGAAATGTAGTGGTAATTTTTTATAAAGTTGGTTATATCCTCATGGACTACAAAGGTCTTAAGATTCTTCCCTCTTTTCTAACAAGACATTAAGCCCTAATTTTTAAGCAATTTAAGGTCAGCACCTTATGTAATGATTGGCCAAAGTTTTTTGGCTTCTTTGTTGATTTTGGGGCTCATATAGTTAAATGTGTTAACCCAAGCATGATTACTCTTTTTCTTTCTGTTAGTTTCTGTTAGTTTTGTGTGTCAAGATTTTCTCTGGTGGAATGGAAAGAACTTTCATGTTGGCTAGCTCTAATGTACTGGTGGAGAAATCCCATACAATAATTTTGTCATACATGGCATCAATTTGTGCAATGGCATCAATTCTATTACTAGAAATATGCAAAGCCTGTATGAATTGCAAGTAAGGCAAAACCACTTTAAGGGGTTTGGGGTGCACACTGCTTGCATGCAGGAGGTTATTTATGTCAATTGGTCTAGTATATAATGCTGTTAGTAGATAATTTCCATCTTTTCTTATTGTTATATTAAGGAAGTTAATGGTATTTTTATCTTTAGAATAGGTCAATTTCACCATACTGTCAGTTTGACTGTGTACATCAATTAAATATTTAAATGCCTCCTCTGTGCCCCCACATATTATGAATAAGTTGTTTATATATCAATCGAAAGCCAGTGTCTTACTTGACACATTCAAGTTACTAAAGACCAATTCCTGTTCATTCAGAAACATAAATGCATTGGTGTATGATGGAGCCACATTGGACCCCATCACAGAGCCGGATAGTTGTAAATAATAATTAGGATAAGGTAAAGTGTCAGGACTATCTATCAGAACTTAGCAGCCATATGAAAATATTCTTAATGATATTGGTTGCTAATCATTTAGGTGGGTTTTGTACTTATGTATATATAGTCTCAAAGTTTTGCACCCAATGTAAACTGTGGGTTGGCTGTTCTTGTATTATAATTGCAACGTGCAGTTAGAAAAAGCCAATCATCTAGTAGTGGGTCACTGGTCGGCAACAGCTTGTGGCAGAGAAATTCATCTGTATAACACGTGTCGGTGGTGATGTTAGTCTATAATAGTTGTGTGTTGCAGATATACTTCTCCCCTCTCCAGCTGGTCACTGTGCCAAAAAATGCTGCCACTCCACCTCAGAATTCACACCAAAAAACAGAATAACATACAAACCAGGGTGTCAGGTATAGTGGACACTAGTGTGCAGAAACGGTGGGTAAGATACGCAAAATTACCCAGGGTCCGATGTGTTCTTGCTGGTCCACCTTCTTCCTCTGGCTCGAGTGATGCGTGTTGGTGGTGTGGGCGGGGTGGGGGAGATAAGCGGAAGACTCTCAAGTCCAAGCATTATAGATGACAATATATGCTGGATAAATGAAGGTTCCGTTTATTTGTATGTCCACATGCCAGGCTCGGCTACTGTGGTATCAGATGGTATAAATGCTGATAGACAGCTAAAATACAAGTACCACAAGTGGTGGCATACACATATAAACAATTGGTATAGATCAATGGATGGTATGTCAATGTGTCCCAATGCGTTTCATCCCATTAGGGGACTTTTTCAAGGGTAGGTGAATGGTAGACCGCAGTATGAGAGCTTAAATACCTGATGTCCTGTACTGCAATGAGCCCCTCTTGTTACTTCTTGTTTTCGCGCTCCGTTTGCGTGCTCTGCTACAGCCGCTAGAGCCTGTTCTGATGTCCTGTATACTTGAGCAACTGCGCATGCTCTATGGGCTTCGCGCAGACCTTATTCATTATTGCAGTCTGCACCTATGCTCTTCAATGTTAATAGCATTAGCTTGGTCTCCAGGTGAGGGGAATGTAAGGGATTGGTCTCCATTTGGCAGGTGGCCATTTTGGGTATGGCTATTTACAATGGAGTCTCTTCTGTTTAACATCTCTATATGTTCAAGAACACTGTCAATAAAAAACTCTGCTGATCGTTATTCATTGCTGAATAGTGATTACTCGGATTGCTTATTCCTAGACATAGTAACTATATTAGTTATACAATATGGGAATGGCATTTATTAAAGGCTGAACTCCATATGGATGACCAATTACAGACAGTACTACCAACCGTAACAGACCTGGTTTTTAAAAAGGCTCTAGATTTGGGGAAGAAACTAGTGATCTACCATATTAGGGACAGTAAGAAACATCAGACACAATCTACTCTAGACGGTCAAACAGTCAAATCAGGGTTCTATCACTGTGGGAGGTGTAAGGTGTGCAGATTACTCAAATATAACAGCACAACACCTACTCAGGAAGTAATTGCCTTGAGAACTGGGAAATCATATTGGATAAAGGACACAATCACATGTGATAGCCATAACATCATATACTTGTTGGAATATCCATGCCAACTTCAGTATATAGGTAGAACAACGAGACAACTGAGAGTGAGGATAAATGAACATATAAACAATATTAAGAAGGGGTTCATAGGCCATAGTGTTTCAGACCACTTTAGAGCACAGCACAACTGCCAACTAGATGGACTAAAATTCACTGGACTAGAAAAAGTGGAACCAAATTGGGGAGGGGGCGATCATTCCAAACAAATTGTGGAGAGTCGATGGATCTTTGAAATGAAGACCCTCCAACCTGAGGGTCTGAATATAGACCCTTAATAAATTGGGGAGCATTACATAAAATCTATGAAGAATCCATCGATGCAGGATAACACCAAGTAACAATACAACATAATATGAAAACAGAAGGTGATAGTATGTTAAAGTGATGAGAACATTATGTATTGGGGGCGCACTAATATATAACATACGGCATAGGGAACCCAGCACCCCTCCGCACATGGTGGTAAAAGTACAATATATGAATATATAATAATGACCTATAGCCATTTCAGAAAATAGGACCACCAAGGAATATACCAATTATGTTCAGCCTTTAATAAATGCCATTCCCATATTGTATAACTAATATAGTTACTATGTCTAGGAATAAGCAATCCGAGTAATCACTATTCAGCAATGAATAACAATCAGCAGAGTTTTTTATTGACAGTGTTCTTGAACACATAGAGATGTTAAACAGAAGAGACTCCATTGTAAATAGCCATACCCAAAATGGCCGCCCGCCAAATGGAGACCAATCCCTTACATTCCCCTCACCCGGAGACCAAGCTAATGCTATTAACATTGAAGAGCATAGGGGCAGACTGCAATAATGAATAAGGTCTGCGCGAAGCCCATAGAGCATGCGCAGTTGCTCAAGCATACAGGACATTAGAGCAGGCTCTAGCGGCTGTAGCAGAGCATGCAAACGGAGCGCGAAAACCGGAAGTAACAAGAGGGGCTCATTGCAGTACAGGAAATCAGGTATTTAAGCTCTCATACTGCGGTCTACCATTCACCTACCCTTGAAAAAGTCCCCAAATGGGATGAAACGCATTGGGACACATTGACATACCATCCATTGATCTATACCAATTGTTTATATGTGTATGCCACCACTTGTGGTACTTGTATTTTAGCTGTATATCAGCATTTATACCATCTGATACCACAGTAGCCGAGCCTGGCATGTGGACATACAAATAAATGGAACCTTCATTTATCCAGCATATATTGTCATCTATAATACTTGGACTTGAGAGTCCTCCACTTATCTTCCCCCCCCACCCCACCCACACCATCAATACGCATCACTCGAGCCAGAGGAAGACGTCAGGTGGACCAGCAAGAACACATCGGACCATGGGTAAGTTTGTGTATCTTACCCACCAATTCTGCACACTAGTGTCCACTATACCTGACACCCTGGTTTGTATGTTATTCTGTTTTTTGGTGTGAATTCTGAGGTGGAGTGGCAGCATTTTTTGGTGCAGTGACCAGCTGGAGAGGGGAGAAGTATATCTGCAATGCACAACTATTATAGACTAACATCACCACCAACACATGTTATACAGATGAATTTCTCTGCCACAAGATGTTGCCGACCAGTGACCCACTACTAGATGAATGACTTTTTCTAACTGCACGTTGCAATTATAATACAAGAACAGCCAACCTACAGTTTACATTGGGTGCAAAACTTTGAGACTATATATACATAAGTACAAAACCCACCTAAATGATTAGCAACCAATATCATTAAGACTATTTTCATATGGCTGCTCAGTTCTGGTAGATAGTCCTCCGAGCGCTTACACTTTACCTTATCCTTGTTATTATGATAGGAGGTTGGGATACCCTCCATGTGCCCAGCGGCTAGAGGCTATCACTGTGTAACACAACCTTGAGCGCGAACCTCCCATAAACTTTTGTAAATGATAATTACAATCATAATAGAAATAATTTCATGTAAGTACCAATTGAAATAACATAAAAAATAAATTCAAACCAGGTCCTTGATAATGGGCAATTTTAGTCAACAACATTTGATATATATATACAGTCAGGTCCATAAATATTGGTACATTGACAGAATTTTCAGATATTGGCCTCTATTCACAAACACAATGGTTTTGAAATGAAACAAACAAGATGTGCTTTAACTGCAGACTTTCAGATTTCATTTGAGGGTAATTACATCCAAATCGGGTGAACGGTGTAGGAATTATAACCATATCAATATGTGCCTCCCACTTTTTAAGGGGCCAAAAGTAATGGGACTATCAACTCAAAAGTTATTTCATGGACAGGTGTGGACTATTCCCTCATTATTTCATTATCAGTTAAGCAGGTAAAAGGTCTCAAGTTGATTCTAGGTGTGACATTTGCATTTGGAATCAGTTGCTGTCAACACTCAATATGAGATCCAAAGAGCTGTCACTATCAGTTAAGCAAGCCATCATTAGGCTGAAAAATAAAAAAAAAACCCATCAGAGAGATAGCCAAAACATTAGGTGTGGCCAAATCAACTGTGTGGAACATTCTTAAAAAGAAAGAATGCACCGGAGAGCTCAGCAACACCAAAAGACCCGGAAGACCACAGAAATATACTGTGGTGGATGACAAAAGAATTATTACCCTGGTGAAGAAAAACCCCTTCACAACAGTTGGCCAAATCAAGAATACTGTCCAGGAGGTAGATGTATATGTGTCAAAGTCAACAATCAAGAGAAGATTTCACAAGAGTGAATATAGAGGGTTCATCACAAGATGCAAACCATTGGTTAGCCACAAAAACAGGAAGACCAGATTAGGGTTTGCCAAACAACATCTAAAAAACCCATTACAGTTCTGGAAAAACATCCTATTGACAGATGAGACAAAGATCAACTTGTACCAGAGTGATGGGAACAGAAGAGAAGGAAAGGACCTGCTCATGATCCAAAACATACCATCTCATCAGTGAAGCATGGTGGTGGTAATGTCATGGCGTGGGCATGTATGGCTGCCAATGGAACTGGTTCCCTTGTATTTATTGATGATGTGACTGCTGACAAAAGCAGCAGAATGAATTCTGAAGTGTTTCGGGCAATATTATATGCTCATATTCAGTCAAATGCTTCAGAACTCATTGGACAGCGATTCACGGTGCAGATGGACAATGACCCGAAGCATACTGCAAAAGCTACCAAAGAGTTTGTAAGGCTAAAAAGTGGAATGTTATGCAATGGCCAAGTCAATCCCCTGACCTGAATCCGATTGAGCATGCATTTCACTTGATGAAGACAAAACTGAAGGGAAAATGCCCCAAGAACAAGCAGGAGCTGAAGACATTTGCAGTAGAGGCCTGGCAGAGCATCACCAGGGATGAAACCCAGTGTCTGGTGATGTCTATGCATTTATGTAAGTATGTGGAGAAAAGAAGACTCTTGGTTGGGGGCACTCAATTATAGTATCAGTAGTAAAGACTAGTGATACTATAACTTAACTTTTAATATGAAAAAATTAAAACAGTAGATAATCAACATTACATGACATACAACATACAACACAGAGATTTTCCACTGTACCGCTCAAACAAGTGGAACGGATTGTGCAGATGGCACTAGCAGGTAATGTGAAAATTAGCTGAGCTAAGCTTGAAATCAGGCGAATAATGATATAGTTCTAAATAGACTATAGTTGTCAGACAAAGCTATGCAACAAGGATAACCTCTCCTAATGTTGCATGTAGCTAAACAATTTTCCTCACATAAATGAGCATGAGAAAATCACCAAACACAATTGCTCACATAGATAGGTATGTAGGAGATTTCACCATACCCAACTTTTGAAAATGTGTTTCTTGAAAAATAAACCGTTAGCATGCGAATGACATCCGTCAAAAATTGGTTTGAGAGTTTATCATATCATATCATACCATAATGATCGTTATTATACATGAGCATGATGCAGAAACAGGAGTTTAGTTTAAACACTGTATCAATTCCCACAGCTATTTCTTACAGAGTATCAAATAGATAGTATCTTCTGACAAAGATCGTACTTTTCTGCAGCATCTACATCATATTTATAGGTGCTGTGCATAAGTCATTAATTGCATAATAAATAGCTGGCAGCGAAGTAGTCTTAGAGCATGATGCTCAATATACATGTATCAAATGTTTGGTCACAGTGTCACCTAAATCAGGGAATGGAATGCATGCATTTATTGTGCATTAGCACATTTCAAAGAGGCATATAAATTCCTGTGAGTAGTACCAGAAAGAAGGGGGCCCAGACAATTGTCTTCCCCGTTTCTGCTGTCACTGTGTCTTGTGAATACAGAGGACACAGGATGAGAGAACGGGTTTGGCAGCTGGTAGGAAGGAAGGGAAAGGGCACCTCTGCTGTCAGTGTGCACAAGTTGTTACTGTCCTGATATCAAAAGACATTGCAGGGCAGGTACAAGAGGCAGACTGATGAGAGAGTGCAGAAGATAGACTCACTGTGTACAGTAGTTACTCGGCAGTCTCTTGCATCAAACAGATAGTTATATAAAGAACATCAATTTTAAGAGTATAGAGCCATACATGGCATTATCAGTATTTCATGTTTCAGACTTATAGTTCTTAAACCACTGTATAGTCAGTGATTGAATTTATGTAAGAAACAACAAAAAAAACAAAAACAAAAAGCACCCTGAACCGTTTATTTATAAATAATAATTAACAATATCTAATATACTTCCCTATGATGTTATATATATATATATATATATATATATATATACACATATACGCATATTCATATTGTATATATATTTTTAGGGAGACAAAAAGCTTTTCCAAAATTATGAGTTAGGTGAGCATCCAAAACAGGTGCACGGTGCAGGGGAAAAAAAACGCTGTGCGCTGCAATCGGGAGTATGACAGAAAAGTCCCTCACTTGTATGAGTAGCGGGGCCTGGCTGCCTGATTGTTAGAAATAAAAATAAAAAAGGGGCAGACGATATAGATTTACTTGCTTTAGAAGTCAGGCGGCTCTGGCTGCATGTTCTGTCATTCGGGAGATAAGCGGGGTAGTGTCCGGCCGGTCAGGTAGTTCAAGCGGTGAGTATTGTGTTTTCACGATCGAGTGGCTGTGACTGTATATTGTTTCCTTAATCAGTCAGCGGGATGGTGCCCGGCCGGTTAGATCACTCGGCGGTTTGTGATGTTCTCAGGATCGAGCAGCTGTGACTGCATGCTGCATTCTTGAGGCAGTCAGCGGGATGATGCCCGGCCGGTCAGATCACTAGGCGGTAAATGATGACGTACGTTTCACCTCGTTAGGTAGGGCTTGTTCACATCATTCATGTCTATGCATTCCAGACTTCAGGCTGTAATTGTCTGCAAAGGATTTGCAACAAAGTATTAAAAAGTGAAAGTTAGATTTAGGATTGTTTAGTTTGTCCCATTACTTTTGGCCCCTTAAAAAGTGTGAGGCACATATAGAAACCGTTGTAATTCCTACACTGTTGACCTGATTTGGATGTAATTACCCCAAATTAAATCTGAAAGTCTGCAGTTAAATCACATCTTGTTTGTTTCATTTCAAAGCCATTGTGGTGGTGAATAGAGGACAAAATATGAAAATTCTGTCAATGTCCCAATATTTATGGACCTGACTGTACATACAGTACTTGTGCATAAGTTTTAGGCAGGTGTGAAAAACATGCTGCAAAGTAAGAATACTTTAAAAATAATGCTTTAAAATATAGAGCCGTTACATTTATTTTTATCAATTAACACAATGCAACGTGAATGATAAGAAGAGAAATCTAAATCAAATCAATTTTTGGTGTGATCACCCTTTGCCTTCAAAACAGCAATTCTTCTAGGTACACTTACACACATTTTTTAAAGGAACTTGGTAGGGAGGTTGTTCCAAACATCTTGGAGAACTAACCACAGATCTTCTGTGGATGAAGGAACTTGGTAGGGAGGTTGTTCCAAACATCTTGGAGAACTAACCACAGATCTTCTGTGGATGAAGGCTTGCTCAAATCCTTCTGTCTCTTCATGTAATCCCAGACAGACTCAATGAGATCAGGTCTCTGTGGGGGCCATATCATCACTTCCAGGACTCCTTGTACTTATTTACACTGAAGATATTTCTTATTTACATTGGCTGTATGTTTGGGGTCATTGTCCTGCTTCAGAATAAATTTGCCTCCCTGATGGCATTGCATGTGGATAAGTACCTGCCTGCATTTCACAGCATTGAGGACACCAATAATCCTGACTCTATTTGCTAAAATGCAGTCACAAACTTGTAAGGAATCTCCACCATGCTTCACTGTTGCCTGCGGACACTAATTATTGTACTATAACAATAAAAAGCAAATATTTTTAAGTCCTAGAATATTAAGATACTTATTGATTAAGAATAATATTTCAATATCATTATATTAAAAATATATTTAATACACTGGAGATTAATATAAGATTAGCTCAAACACACTACATCAGAGGTTCCCAAAAGTGGTCCACAAGTCACCCCAACAGTTCAGGTTTTAGAGAGATCAATGGTCTAAAACAGGTGCTTAAATCAAATTGACTTTATTACTAATTAAGTTACCTGTGTTCAAGCATGGATACCCTTAAAACATGGACTATTAGAGAGTATTGAGGACTGAGTTTCGGGAACCTCTGCACTAAGTGATATGGCTAACAATTTTTTGTACCTTGCATTGCTTCCTAACATATGTTTACCTTGTTGTGACTTGACCCTTATTAATGTTGCTACTTTTGGAATGTTTGCTTGTCTCATCATCTGGCTCAAGAATTTTTTATGTTATACATTTTATTATTGTTACTTTTCTGTTATTTTGGCATTAATTTGATTGTAATGTGATGTAGTATTTTAATTAAAAATACTTGTGAAAAAGAAGATAACTGATAATCAGTTATATTTTATTTTTGCTTTGCTTCATAGAAATGTAGTATAATATCTTAATCTTCTAATGAACATTTTATGGCAATATAATCAGGTGTAACTGAATAAAAAAGTAGGATACTTGGTCTTCAGCTAAACAAATTAATATGAATGAAAATTATTGATGACATGGAAGCTAAATAATAAAAGGTGGAGGAGAACAATTGTAAATGAGTTAATTATGTTAAATGCAGATGCTATGATGTAGCAAACATAGCTAATGATTTTTAAAGAGGATATAATTAATGATGAGCATTTGATATTGTGTGATGGTCACAAAATTATATTATTACAGTATATGATATCACTGGGAGGCTGTGTGGTATATCAGTCAATGGGGTGATCTCTTTATTGTATTGCAGACACTAAAATTATCTGTGTATTGTATAGCTGTTACCTGGATGCTCTTTCATTGTACAGAAGATACTGGGATGCTCTTGGTATTGTATGGTGGAAAATGTTTGTTTTCTGTGTTATATGTAGGGCTTTGAAAGGACTAAGGGCCTCATTGAGCAAGGACACAAAGGAGAGAACGCATTCACTTGGCCAATGTCTTCAAACTGCACATGTGTATGCATCAAAATGCATGTGCGCTAACCACCAACTGCGATGTGAACTGCATGAGCAGAGGCTACGCAGACCCAAGACAAAGTGATTGACAACAAGTGCAGTTTGTGGGTGGTGACAGGGAAGTAGTTCGGTGAACGCAGGCATGCTAGTGTGTTGCAATGCCATTGCAGGGGCATGCATATATTACCCACTGCGGTGCTGCAAACTGCCAGGTGTCTCTCTGCATGCAGGAATCTCACATCTGTTGCAGCAGGGACAGGTCAACTATTAGTGTGTGTATGGCTTCCATGGTTGTCGATGCATATGCACACAATTAAGTAGCAGGTACTGCCCATTGCATTGAGTGACTGCATACTTCTCTATAGGTGTGTATATTTGCCCAATCCAATTACATTTCACTTTGTGTACACTGAATTGTTTTTAAACATGATGTGTTTACAGGTAACAAATATATTTAGTACCCTAACAGTTTACAGCATTTCCCTTTTATAAACACATTACAAATTGTGTAATTCAAAAGTAAAATAGAAACCTCAGGAATAGTTGTTTCTAAAAATAGTTTTTTTTATCGTGCTCCCCTTATGCTGCTGTGGAACTGCACATCCCAGCATGCCATTCCACAGTAATTACATGTCTTAATAGCAATACTCTGTAATATTTGTCATTGGCATAATTAGAGCTGCAAGATTCACACACAGAGAGCAGCGTATATTGGCCCAGGTGATGGAATGGCACCTGGGGCCCGAGGCCCCATATGTAACAAATGCACAAAAGCTGCATCCCTACATGTAGGTGCGGCAAAGGATACGCCGCATAGGATGCCACTGCACCATTGCTCAGTTGGACAGGCGAAAGTCCAACCTCTGACAGCAGACCCCTGACCTCCTGGCCCACTTGTGGGCCATTAATATGCAAAGTAAGTTACATTGTGGTTTGTATACTTGTTGGTGTGAATGTATGCACACATAAACATATGCATAGCTTGTAGGCGTTCTTCTTATTTTATTGTGATATTAGGTGTGTGTGTGTTAGTGTATTCTTCATGTACATATAAATATGTATGAATTTTAATATATTTGTATTTGCCCCAAAATCATTAATCATTCTATCTATCTCTCTATCTCTCCCTCTATGGGGTCAATCCAATTAACTGCAATGATCTCGCCACCGCGAGTTGTAGCGGCAGTGGGCACACTTTACGGCAGACCGAATGTGCGAAATTTTGTTTGCAGCCCCATAGAGCTGCGTGCAAAATTCTGCGAATTTGGGCTCAGAGCGGGCCGTGAGTGATGCGAGATGCCGGTCCATTGCCTGTGTTTTAACGCCATTTATGGGACTGCTCCTCACATGACTGCTGGGAACTGAGCTGCTACAGCTGCCAGGAACAGGTAAGACACTGATAGACCACCAGCGACAGCTTTTTGACAGTCTACAATGTCAATATTTCATCCGTGTAGACATGATGAATGACAACATGGTTACTGTCGACATGCTAAGCTTGTTGTAATTTCAACTATGTTGACAGTCTCATGAGAACCATATGCATGACAACATAATAACTGTTGCCCAAATTTACCATAACCCTCATACTGTATATATGTAGCCTTGTGTATTACTGTCAGCAACTCTATCAAATATTCTTAGTTTCTTACAAGGAAAAGATTAGTCACAGACAGCAAGGATTCAACCTATACAATTCAACATGTTCTATGGATCCTAGTTTTATTATTTTTATAATGCCTGAATGCTAACTCTTCTCATCTACACAGTGATTATATCTTTATAGGGAAGTTGCTCTACAAAATCAGTAGGCCTGGACTCTTCATAGTGATATAATTAAAAACAGCAAATATTGCACACAGGTAACAGTCCAAAAGAAAGTAGTATAATATATTCCAAAAGTATATTTATTGGGCTTGCAAATGTAAGTGAGCTAAAGTGTAGGTTGTGTTTTCTATTTGAAAAGTACATAACAATTAACTTAGTTTGGATCCACAGAGAGACTGTGACACAGGATTTAAGGTACTACATGTTTCTGTCACCATGTAAAATAAAAAAGAACATTGGAAAGAGATATTGGTGAGAAAAAAGTAAATCTATATTTAAAAGTAAACAATTGCTAGTAATTTATTGCTGACTGAGGCTTTAGTTTAACTGACAACATCAGTCATTATCATAATTATATACTGCATATTACTATCTGACACAATGTTTATGCATACAGAATCTAAATATATTTTTCTGGATTTAAAAATCAAAAAACAATATTTTGCAGTTTTTCATTACTTTTGAAATGCAGTATTTTTAGGATCTGATCAACATTTTATTTCCATTAGAGAAATATGCTAATTTTTCCTGTATTGACTCAAGAGCAAGAAGCATGGGCTAATTTCTAAGTCAACGAATAATAGCATTTATTTCTTTACTTATAACATGTACTATAGTTATGCTGGTCAACAGTTTATTCACATAATCAAACATACTACACCTGCAAGTTCAAGAAATGTCTTTATAAATTGTTATTCTGTTCTCTTTACACTATACTTGAATAACAATACCAACATAAATAATATTTAATGTAAAATATAGTTTAACTAATTTGATATATTTTAAGTTCAATTTGGTTTCTGGCTTAACAGTGACATTTATACCTGCTAAATGCATATGGTAACTACTTCCAAAAGCTTGATTTATTAAGTTTAAAGCATGTAAACATGAATTAATGTCTTGCAATAATTAGTTATTGTGGTGTTTAATCTTTCATACATTTACTACTACTGATGGACCTAGAAGATTAAAGCACTTAAACACAAACTTTGGTTCATAATGAAATAATACTAGTTAATTGCCAGTGGCTGTAGAACTATTGTTCAAAACAAATTAAAAAGCCTAAATCACTGTAAAATTACATCCTGCAAATACTATTTTACTACCTGATGATAAAATGCAATGTAATGCTATAGCAAGCTTTCTCTTTACAGTTAGAACACTATACCGTAACTACACAAATTTTCCTTGACATAAAACAAGTGATCTGCATTCAGCAATGAGGACATAAAAGCATATCGGACATTTCAGTTACATTAAATTACTACACTTTTTTTTTAAATAAGTGTACATTTATAAATTAATTTATGGAAACATTTATACTTACTTTATTTTGTCCATTTTTCAATAAAAATTAAATGTGGGTTTGTTGAATTTAAAACAAATGCTCTTAAAATACATACATACTTTTACATTTTAATTATTGTTACATAATAATACTGACTTTTAGATTATAATTATGATTACATAATAAGAATATTTCTATATAATTTTTTACATTTTATTGGCAACATTTACAATGGAATTAATAATTTGATGGCCATAGTAAACTGGGGATGACTGGTTCCAGATACCATGTTATTTAATTCAATATACTTATACTGTAGATGCTGAAGAGTAAGCCTATAATCTGTTTTAAGAGAATGACTGCATTTTAACAGTATTCTGGCACATATGGACCTTGCTGAAGTTATAATCATGGTGAATCAATGCATAGTGATGTATTCTTCATTATTTCAATGTTTGCATCCACATGTATCCATGCTAAGAACCTTCACCCCTCTCTTAGGTATCAAACAGCAAACAGTACTTTTTATGTATCATACTGCTGCCATTAATTTATAGACAATGGTAATGAAAGCACCTTTATTTGATCAGTGGAATTCCAATAAATTCAATAGAACAATATATTATTCACTGTTTATGACTGCTATATATAGAGTTTCAACTTATTACTGCACTATATTATTATAGTTGTTCCAGTCTTGACTGTGTGATATTATTCTATATGGTGTCAAAACAGAGTTAGCACTTGAATATATTTATACAGAAATGTCACAGGATGCCAGCAATGGCAGGGATGAAATTCCCATTACATAAGTTAAGATATGTCTCGGCACTAAGTTACCCTAATAATGGTTTGCTAGGATATTTATTTCTGGAACTTTTTAAAGATATGTGCAGTATGAACATCTTTGGATCTCATGCAAGAGTATTAATAGGGAATGAAGAATCTCAAGTCAATCAGGAATTAAAAAATTTGCACTAGAAATGTTGGCATCAAGAATTGAGTTGATCTAAAATTATTCTTGATGTTGAACACTAATGTGATAAGAATGGGTCTGAAAATAACATCAGTTTATCAGTAAAGTCTTCAGTAGGGAAATGTGAATTGCGCTTTTAATCTGTGTAGTCTTGGTTAGTTGCAAGAGGAATACCACAAGATTGATTTTCTAAGAAATATAGAAAGAACAAATAAAAGATGATGTGTTGACAAAGAGACTTTATTGTCTAGATTTTTTTTTCAAAAGAAGATAGTTAATGGAAGGAACTTCAGAAGCTGGAAATAAGGATGGCACAGTATGCATACCATAAGTAATATAAAATGAAGACATATTAGAATATGTGTCATAATGGTGATTATGGTCGAATTATGCACATGGTAAGAGATTAAACAATTTTTTAGCCACAGAAATATGAGATCTGATGGGTTTTCTTAAGATCCTGATTAACCCTGCTTTAGTCTTCCAATTTTACAGAAAGTGGTATGCCATTGAAAAATTGAGTTTAACTCAGAGATTCCTGCACAATGCTTTGCAAAAGCTTGTGGAAAATTATGTACTATGATGTTAACTATATCCTGAGGGCAGTCAGATAATAAATATTCAATAAACAGAGAGGCTAAGACAGATGCTGATATTAGCCCCTTCTGGGTACAAAGTGACACATTTTAGTACATTTATCCACTGTCACCCATATGCTGTTGAACCTTTTTGAGTAAAGCAAATCAGTGACAAAGTCCTTTGATTCTGTACATGTGTCCAACGATGCTCAGGAACTGAAAAGGGTAACAGTGAAACCAGAAGGTTCACATGGAGGAGAGTTATGCAAATCACACGTTGTAGAAGCAGAGTCAAAGTCTTTTACACTATGTAAAGACTGTTAGCCACCAATAAGTTCTTAAAATCAACAATTCAGTCTTTTTTACTCCAGCAAGTTCCAAAAACTGAGAATGGTTGACCCAAGTCAGACATTTAGTGTGAAGGTCTGATTGGAACAAAAGTCTTCCCAACAATAATTTAGGATTTGCTCTGGGTGGCATTGGCAAGAATAACACAACTGGGTTTCAGAATGAGTTTTGATTAAATCATAATATCTATAGTAAAAGGTGGCAAAAGACAGAGAGAGTATAAGCCTTCCACATTTTTTGTTCCTGGCAAAAAAGTTATGACTAGTTCAAAGCAGGAGAAAAAATAACTCTTCAAGGATTCAGCCGCTGAGCAGACTGTAAGGTTTTTGTAATCTGTTTAAATTGTAACAGGAAAAGCTGCTCCTTCCAATAGATGGTGCCACTTCTCCAGAGCTAATTTTAAAGCCAACAATTCTTTGTTCCAGTTTTCATAATATATTTATCCCAGGGAAAATTTATTTGCAAAAAAACCCCACATGGATGGAATCTCCAATCAGATTAACATTGGGATAATACTGCCCCTAAATCAAAGGAAAATAATTTACTTATAAGAATGGTGCAGTGACATCTAATTGATTAAGAACAAGTGCATATACAAAGACTTTCTTCAATTTATTGAAATCCTAAACTGCATTTTAAAACCAGACTTTGGAATTGGTACCATTGCAAGAGATTTGCAGTGATAGGAACAATGATAAGTATATTGTAAAGAATTGTCTGTTTTAATTTGTGAATTCAAGGAAATATTTTTGGCTTTCAGACCAGAAGGATGAGGTTATTCCAGTATAGCCTTAATTTTCTTTGGATCCATTGGTAAACCTGCTGAGACACTATGTACCCTATGAAAGGAATTAAGATTTATTTGTTTGCCACTTTTATAGTTGCAGATTATATTTTCCCCCCAGACATTGCAACACTTCAGAAACATGGAGACAATGGTAAGATAGGGATTTTAAAATGATAAGGGTATCATGCAGATATATGACTACATCCTTGTAGAGAAGATCCTTGAATATCTTGGTTATACTGTATGAGTTTGAAAAACAGCAGGGGCACTACTAAAGCCAAATGTATAATAACTAGAGCTTTTTATAATTATCATACCAAGAACAGATGGTTCACAAACCACATTTAGTTCTTTATCTGTTATAAGTGTATTAGAATTAAAAGTTAAATTTAAATAAATAATCATTACACCATAAAGGTTTAATTGTGCTCCACATAGGAGTCATCTTCGTTTTGCTCTTAGCAAAAATCTTTGTATAAAATATTGTATATGACTTTATTGCTCCAGGGGGCACTACCAACATCATATATTTGATGGAAATTGCATTTTCCCATATGTACAATATAGTTGGCCTTTTATGTTATCTTTATCCTGTGTGGAATCATTCTCTTTGTTCTTATGCTATTCTTGGTAGCCATCATGATAAGATTGTCCAAAGTACATTCTACACCTATTGCAGGTGAGATAAATCCACAAAATCAACTTTATCTTGCACCCACTACGCAGTGTACACTATTGCTGTTATCCCTCTCTTCTTTGGGATTACACATCACTGGAACAAGTGTAACTACTGTACCTATTTTGTAATATTTATTGGAAAGCACATGTGCCTGTATATTCAAATTTCACTGGTGGTCAACAGTTTTAACTTTATTCAAAGTAATGCTGACACTTACCAAAGGGGAGAGCATTTCACGTACTCCACTATTCCTATCTATCACACAGTGTACACTATTTTCCTCTCTAATTTTATTTTTGGAATACATATGGAGGTGAAAATTACTAGATTCAAGAATATATTTCTAGTCATTGATTCATAGGGGTACATTTACTAAAGTGAGAGTTTACAGAAGTAGAATTGTTGCCCATAGCAACCAATCAGATTCTAGCTATTATCTTCTAGAAGGTGTTAGTTGAATGTTATGTAGAATTGGAATCTGATTGGTTGCTATGGGCAACATCTCCACTTCTTAAAACTCTAATTTTAGTAAATATACCCCATAATGATTATCACAGCAATGATTTCCATATGCACCAGAACAATTTTTGTGTCCATATTGCTTGTAATGTCTGTTGTATTGCTTAATGTAGGTCTTAAAAATGTATTTCCACATTTTAGCTTATCTCCGGCCAATTCTAAGTTAATTGGTTCTTGGCATTAAATGGGTGTTCTAGAGTGGTAACTAGGTGGTGGCCATACGATAGTACTGAACTATTCCATCTTGTTGGAGAGTCATGGGAGTGTTATGGACATGTAGATATACTTTCATGCTATTCCTAAGCATGTATATGGAGAAGGTAAGCCTGCTATTTATGGATCTCTTAAATATATGACTGAAAAATGAAAGTAATATGATGTAGTGTAAGGATAATCAGATCAGAGATGCCTTGCCATGGCTGTTGGCTTACCATATATTTGCACATGTATGCAACTGGGATCTCTGCATTACTATTATAATGTAGTATGTAAATCACTTTTGCTAGCCTATTTGTAGTGTGCGTGGGAATCTTTTTTATTGTTTAACGTTAATATTTTGTCATTTTTTGCTATTATTGGTTGATAAATTCTGATCCTCAGACAGCTAGCTTCTTTTGTCTATTTTTATAATATATAAAATTGGATATTAAAACAACATTCACACTAATAGAACGGAAGCTTCCAAATCTTAATATCACATATATGCATGCTAACAGCTTCAGTAGTAAAAGGTGTTGTCCGTATAGAGTAGCTGTTACTTTATGCTGATGTTTATATCATTGAACAATGTTTGCAGTATATGTAGTATAAAATGTGCTTCCAGCATAATCAAAGTCATAGCTGTTTTTGTTTTTAAATAAATGGTTTTAAATGATTTCTTATTGCTGATACAAAGTTCCAAGCTTTTGCAGAATGCAATTGTATTTTCATTTATGTTCTATAATATGGAATCTGGAAGGTTTTTATTGTGGTTTTTGGGATAAGTGGTCTGACAGATCTGTGCTGCGTCTTTGGCCTCAGTGGACCTGATAAGTCATGTTTGCACAGCAAGAGGCATCTTTTGTAAAAAGATGCCAACTGCCTCATTCTCAGTTTCCTTGCCTGCATCCAATTATGCTGCATCGGATCACCTTTGTGACCATTGGCCCGACCATTGAACATCTGAATAATGCTAAATATTGCTCAGAATGTTCAGCTCCCAAGGCCAGTGTAGCTATGTCAAACAAATGCATTTACTGGCTTCGGCACATCCCTAAAATGCTGGTGAAAAGCCTATGTTTTAAATGCTCCACCCTGTCTCCATCTCCAAATGCACACAGTTGCAAAAAAATTGGTCAACTTTGTTAATATTGGCATTACATGTGGTTTGATTGTGGCTCTGAAATCATGCCCATATCAGCTCTATGCATATTGTGATATAAATGTTGATATTTTGACAATATTGAAAGTAAAATTTATCAGACTCATAGTCTGTCAGCACCTGCCCGAACTAAAAAAATAATTATCTTGGTATGAGAAAATCTTAATTTCTACCCAGTATTTTCCAATACAATCTTTTCACATCTACAGTATATGTCCTAAAATTAATTATGGTGAAAATATGTGTACTGCTGCACTACTGAGACAAATTATATACAATGTAGCAGCACACTTTATAGTAGAAACAATGTAAGTGGTAGATAAAAAGTAGCGCTTGTGATGAATAAAACTAAGTATGTGTGTGGCGCGATTCCTGTAAAAAGAGGGGTAATTAGTAAAAGCTCTTTTGCACAGTTAAAAAGTCTTTTGAATGCACTATCTGTGGGTTCCAATGTTGCCAGTAGCAAAGTAATGACCGGGTGACAGCAGGTAGAACTAACTAGCTAGCCCTGTCTCTGCCTACCTTTTGCGTGCTGGTCTTCTCTGCAGCTGGCTGGTTCCTTCTGTGCTTGTATAATTCTGTGATGTGAAGTGATACTCCAGGTTAGGAAGGATTTTCCTTGTGGTATCAGCATCCAACACATTTCAGGCACTTCTGCCGCTTTTTTACAAGGAAGACCAATTTCAGACTCACTGTTTTTTCAGTAAAGTTTTTCCCTAATAGAGATTTTATTTCATTTAAAAATATCCTTGATAAAGGGCATAAGTGCCTGAAACTCATTGGATGCTTATACCACAAAGAATATTGCATTCAAAAGACTTTTATAAACATTCACTAATTAACCCTCTTTTTACAGGAATCATGCCACACACATACTTAGTTTTATTCATCAAAGCACTCCTTTTAATCTACCACTACAATTATTTATGTTTGTGCCAATGACGTGAGAGTTGATATCTGCATGTTCAATTGCTACAGGTAAAGCACAATAAGCACGTCCAACAGCCCAGCACTGAAAAGCTAAAATGACCATACAAAGGTTGGTTTTCTAGATGAGTATTTAGTATACAGTATGCATGCTGGATTACAGAGTATTGATTGCATCATTAAATTCACATTCACAGTTTTACCATTTGTATTTCAGATTTCTTCATTCCTTTACACTTTATAATTGGTTAATGAGAATGGGATAATTACAGCAAAGAGGCCATATCAAAATCGAAAACATAAGTTGGGACAAAGTTTGGTTATGTTTTTTAGTGTCAGAATAGCTTCACAATGTTTTCTAGACATAATGCTTACATACACAATATACTGTATAGAACACATCGAATACACTTCATGCAACTGGCAGATGTTTAGGGAACCAGGCAACATGTTAATAAAGTCATGATGATGCATTGATATTTGACGCATCTGCTAAGGGACCTAATTTTATAGTATTACAGTCAATTTGATACATATGCTTCAAAATACACAACTGGATTGATGATAGAGGAAATGCAAAGTGTATCAGATTTAAACCAGCATGTATAATAATATCATTAAAGAGAGAACATATGTCATCATGGATAAAGTTTATATTGTGACTCTTGTGTTGACATTTTAAAATCTTTCTCTACACAATTTATGTTGTTCTATTAAAATATTCATCAATGCTTTTGTAAAAGATTAATTTTTCACAACATTTAACACAAAGGTAATAAAGCTGAAAATTAAAAATTCTAACAATAAGAATGAAAATGTGCCAAATTTTATGCAAGTTTTTATCTTGAAAAGTTGTAGTTATTTTATTTTTGGTAATTTAAAAAAGTAAAACAAAAAATGTCATGGCGCAGTATAGCTACAAAAGCATATGTTTAGGACTGCAGCAACATTTGCCAATACTTACATAATATTAATGTGCTGTTCTATAGTGATCCTGTAATTATGTTAGTGATAAAAGCATTGCTCTAGGAAGGGTAATATAATGATGGGATGTCTGCAAGCGGTAGCCATAGATTGAGTGATGTTAAGATATGAGTCCCAGTAGTACAGTACAGAGTAGTCTAACTGAAACAGGAATACATTGGCACCTCTGCATGCAACTTGTTAGTGTTGTAGTCATATAGGCCTTTGCAAATGAATTTGAAATTAAATTGTAGACCATATGAAATTCCAATCCCTCTATGATTCCTCTATCCCTTAATGTAAAGAATTTCAGCTTTGCCAAAATGAATCGAAATATACACTGCTCAAAAAAATAAAGGGAAGACTAAAATAACACATCCTAGATCTGAATGAATGAAATATTCTTATTAAATACTTTGTTCTTTACATAGTTGAATGTGCTGACACCAAAATCACACAAAAATTATGATTGAAAATCAAATTTATTAACCCATGCAGGTCTGGTGTTGGAGCCACACTCAAAATTAAAGTGGAAAAACACACTACAGGCTGCTCCTACTTTTATGTAATGTCCTTAAAACAAGTCAAACTGAGGCTCAGTAGTGTGTGTGGCCTCCACGTGCCTGTATGACCTCCCTACAATGCCTGGGCATGCTCCTGATGAGGTGGCAGATGGACTCCTGAGGGATCTCCTCCCATACCTGGACTAAAGCATCTGCCAACTCCTGGACAGTCTGTGGTGCATCGTGGCGTTGGTGGATGGAGTGAGACATGACGTCCCAGATGTGCTCAATTGGATTCAAGTCTGGGGAACGGGCAGGCCAGTCCATAGCATCAATGCCTTCATCTTGCAGGAACTGCTCACACACTCGAGCCACATGAGGTCTAGCATTGTCTTGCATTAGCACCAGCATATGGTCTCACAAGGGGTCTGAGGATCTCATCTCGGTACCTAATGGCAGTCAGGCTACCTCTAGCGAGCACATGGAGGGCTGTGCAGCCCCCCAAAGAAATGCCACCCCACACCATTACTGACCTACTGCCAAACCGGTCATGCTGGAGGATGTTGCAGGCAGCAGAACGTTCTCCTTGACATTTCCAGACTCTGTCACATCTGTCACATGTGCTCAGTGTGAACCTGCTTTCATCTGTGAAGAGCACAGGGCACCAGTGGTAAATTTGCCAATCTTGGTGTTCTCTGGAAAATGCCAAACGTCCTGCACGGTGTTGGGCTGTAAGCACAACCCCCACCTGTGGACGTTGGGCCCTCATACCACCCTCATGGAGTCTGTCTCTGACTGTTTGAGCAGACACATGCACATTTGTGGCCAGCAGGAGGTCATTTTGCAGGGCTCTGGCAGTGCTCCTCCTGTTCCTCCTTGCACAAAGGCGGAGGTAGCGGTCCTGCTGCTGGGTTGTTGCCCTCCTACGGCCTCCTCCACATCTCCTGATGTACTGGCCTGTCTCTTGGTAGTGCCTCCATGCTCTGGACACTACGCTGACAGACACAGCAAACCTTCTTACCACAGCTCCCATTGATGTGCCATCCTGGATGAGTTGCACTACCTGAGCCACTTGTGTGGGTTGTAGACTCTGTCTCATGCTACCACCAGAGTGAAAGCACCGCCAGCATTCAAAAGTAACCAAAACATCAGCCAAAAAGCATAGGAACTGAGAAGTGGTCTGTGGTCACCACCTGCAGAACCACTCCTTTATTGGGGGTGTCTTGTTAATTGCCTATAATTTCCACCTGTTGTCTATTCCATTTGCACAACAGCATGTGAAATTGATTGTCAATCAATGTTGCTTCCTAAGTGGACAGTTTGATTTCACAGAAGTGTGAATGACTTGGAGTTACATTGTGTTGTTTAAGTGTTCCCTGTATTTTTTTGAGCAGTGTATTTTACCCATTAAATTCATGCATTTTGTCAGTACAACTACACATTAATTTACTTGATAAATGACTTTATTGTTAAATTGTATGACATGATATGAGAAAGAGGACAAGCTCTGTAGCATTTTCTATAAAAAAGCAGGTCATCAATTCTAACATATTGTACTAAGGGCTTGATTATAAGCAGTACATACAATTGAATGTAAAGTATAGGTGAAGTTGTTATGATTTGTATTATTTTAAGGAATGAGCATATATAGTTCTGCTAAAAAGTTTGTGAACCTTTAATTTTTTACTCATCATATCATGTTAAATAAAATTCACCCATACTAGGCAAACAAGTGTTTAAGTGAGAATTCAACATTAATTCACCATTAAACATGAATTCAACATTCTATATGAATTTATCATTATAAAATTATTCTAATGTAGGTGTAGGTTTTAGTACTTTTTTTTGCAATTTTTTTGTCTCAATTTTAATACTAAACATTTGTACAGTAAGAAGATTATCACAGCCCAACAAGGCCTACCATTTTTAGGCATTAAGCAAGGTGACCCCAACAGTACTTAATTAGAAAATGGAGGGAGCCTGGGCTGATGTGTACTGCTGAATTGAAAGAGAGTACTTCCCACTTTTATATTATGTTGCTACCATGTGTTGAGGTGCAAATATGGCACATAATTGGGTACATAATGCCCTCCCACACCTATACAGAAATCATGTTTTCTGCAGCACAGGATAATATTGTCTGGTGATGTGATCACAAATTTTCACCAAATAATAGCTACTAAGTGGCCCCAGCATTTTAAAGAGGGTACTCCCCTCTTACAAATGTGTGTACTCACAAGACTGCAGGGGCAGTTATATAAAAAGGTGCCCCTTAATTATTCAAAGCCAGGTTGAATGAGATCTTCTCCCATCATAGTACTCAACACATTTTCTGTAGTGTATGGGGATTATGTTTTATAATCCTGCTAAACATCAGAAATTAATTTTAAATAAGGCATTCCACTTTTTCATAAATACTTCCTTCTTTTTTGTAGATGCCAGGGTTGAGGAGACAAAGATACTTAAAGTCCCTCCCCCCACAATTTCATTAATTTTTCTATTACAAAACACACACAGTATTTTTACTGGAGCACACCCCAAAGGAAAAAAGTAGTTATTATTATTATTATTATTATTATTATTATTATTATTATTATTATTATTATTATTATTATTATTATTATTATTATTATTCTGCAAGAGCTCAACAGTGCCATTCATAGGATTGTACATACAACCAAATAACATAATAAAAATGTGATCTAACAGGACTTTATACATTTACATAATTACATAACAATAATCTGCATATTAAATAATTACATGGAGACCATTAAATAGAGTGAGCCCATTGCAAAAAAATTGAACTTGTTTTGTTCTGAATATTCTAGGAATTATCAGTTAATATTTCATAGATAGAGGTTAAGGAACCTTATTCAACACACTACTTTAAACAATTATGACTTTATTAATTTTAAAGTTATAAACAATGCTATATTATTCTGAGCAACTGCCATATTGTTTATCACTGTACTGAGGCATGAATAGGATCAGCAGTTGGATGGTATGCTGGTTCTTGTAGTGTGAAATTTTAAAATCTTGGGGGCCTCCAGCTAAGTTAGCTCTCAATTTACAAATACATGAACATATGACCAAAAATAGGTGCTATTATCATGTAGCATTAGGACCTCCTTAGCAGAAACACATTGCTGTGGCTGGAGACTTAGCATAAGTCTGCAAATGTATGTAACTGTATGTGATCTCTGCATTTTCTATTATCATGTAGAATTGCACATTTTAGTTACTGGACTGTTTGCAGTGTGCTGCGGGATTTCTGTTTGTTATTTTCAATGCTCTATATGCATCAGAGTATTTCCTAGATTTGAGCGTTAAACAGAAAATAATAACATGTAACATAGCTGAACAAAATAATGCATGCAGTGCCTATATTCCATTTGTATTCTCTCTAAGGTACATATTTAGCACAGCCATCAATGTCTAATTGTGCTCCATTCACTGTGGGATGAAGAGACTAGAGCTAAGGTATTACAAGCTGAATTTATATTTTCTAAATATGAAAACAATATATCTCTGAGGGGTAACAAGTTCATGAAGAAATCTGCATCCTTAATGTATTCATTGTCAGAAAGTGAACTAGTGGTTCAAATTTATCTTTTTTTGATGCAACAATGCTATTACAACACTGCTGTATATGATACATTTTACGTGTAATGTCAGGGAATTAAATATTAAATGAAAGATTTAATTTATCCTTTTATTTTAATTTTTCAGCATTTTTTGGAATTGCTCTTAGGGAATATGATTTTCTCAGGCTTTTACCAGAAATGTCAGGACAAAATATTTGACATGCAAAGCAAATATGCTAATAATATCATTATAGCACTCCCATATAGAATTCAAATGGCTAAATTTAGCATCGTGGCAGTTTTTGGTGGTTTTGAAACCCTCTGAATTTACTAAGGAGCTAAACTGCAGCAAAACCGCCAAGCAAACACACTTTAGAATATAATAGAATATCAAACCACAATAAATGTTTTAAACCATGGAAGGACTAGCATACTGTAGATTAGAATAGAATAGAAATCCTCCTTTTTTTAAGCAGAGTTTTTGAAAAATGCTGTAAAACTGCCAAGAACCCTGCCCTAACAAATTACTAGTTTCATAAAGGCATTATTGCTGACACATTGATTTGGACATGCAAGTTTGAAAGAAATATCTTCCAATTGGGCTATGGAGGACTATGATGTCTCTCAAAAGACATGACTGGACTTTTAAAGAAATACACAAACAAACAAAAATATTGAACATGAAAGAATATAAAACACAATCACACCACACTCTCATACAGGACTTTAAAAATACAAAACAAAATAAACTATAGATGTGAACTCATACACCTAGCATCAAAATGCATGCAGAGCGAGACACCTGGCATGAGTGAGCAATGCTAAGTGGTGTAGCGTAGTGACTTTTTAAATTTGCAAAGATTAGCACTGCAGAAAAAGCATTACACCATGCAATCTGTACCAGAGATGCTGGGCTGAGACTTTAACCACACAGAAATAAGTTTTACAAATGTACAAAGTTGCAGATGTAGCACAGCTGAACTTAGCATGAAAAATCTGTTGCCACTGTATCATACAGAGCCGGGTCTAGCCAATTTAGTGCCCTAGGAAAGATTTTGGATAGTGCCCTCTAACAGATAATCCTACCAGTAGACACATAATAACAGTGATGTGCAGGCAGGTGAGGGAGATCCTTTCTGTCATACTTCAGTATAATCAAGAGTTTTGACTATAAAAATTATAATTAAAAAATTCATAAAATATTATAAATATTTTCTTTGTATTAGTCTAATCATTTTTATAGTCAAAACTGTGGAGTAAAAAAGTGTATGACTGGTGACTCCACCCCTGCCTCCCTTTTCTGCACATCCCTGATCAAAACTCACCAAATTTCAAGCACTATATATTGCTGCACCTTTGTATAATGCCCACATGAACCTTCGGGTTTATATATGTATCTGCAAATCTGGCTCTGATACTAACCAGTGCCTCCTTAGCCATTCAACTCAATGCATGCCATTGCCTGACAGATACATCTGCAGAATATTAAAAACCATCTGCCATCCCACAGGCTGAGCAACCCCCTCCCCATCTTCTGCAGCAAGTGTATGGGCTAACCACCCGTACACACTGGATGATGAGCAAATATATCTTCAGATATACCTGCCATCGGCTGTGCTGCACAGCTGACATGTCTGTGAATGATGTAATTCACAGTCATATTGTCTGTACACATTGACTGACTGGCACACAATATATCAGCCATTCAACTGATCAGCCGATATGTAGGCCAGAGCAGACCCAGCAGTAGTGTTTATATGCAGACACCAAAATATATATATATATATATATATATATATATATATATATATATACATACACACACATTATATATACATATTGTATATATATATATATATATATATATATATATATATATATTATTAAATAAAGGGTGGTGTATGGCGCTATTCCTTTCAATATTAGCACTGTGAATTTAATCAAGTTCCAATACTGGGAAATGGAAAAGAATTCCAAATGGTTTGTACTCCCCTAGGTAGTGGGTGGCTGCTGTTCTCCTGTTGACTGTTTGTTCAGACAGTACCAGGTCAATCTCTATAAGAAAAAAGTGAGAAAAAAGAGCGCTTCCTAGTGCAATATTTTTGGGTGTCTTTATTCCCGTAACCATATGATATCACCCAAATTCTAAAAGTGTACCTATTCCGGTGGTATCAATTCACCACTGATCTCATTGTTTTTGGCAAGATTTTTCTTACACGTTATTCACCCACAGGCATGAAGAATATCTTTTTACAGGGTCTCTCCATCAAATTCCATTTCAAAGTAATATGTAGGGAAAGTGGAGCAAACATATACCATACTGTAGTAAATTTTAAAAACAACATTTATTTCAAAATACAATAAGTGAATGCTTGTACCAAAAGTTTAAAAATAATTGAGCTAATCTGAAGGAGAATTTAACCCATTTCTCTACAGTCCCATCATCAGAGCAGATGCGGCATTAACTGGTCAAACATTTAGACATAAGCATATGAGGGGCCCACAGCAGAGTACGTGGCACACCATCGTATCTGTAAATAAAATGGACCATTTAATAAAAAGTAGTTGTGATGCAAAGTTAACTCCAAGAAAGTCAAGGAAAAATCATGATTAAACACAGAGGTAGATAAATTAATTTCTCAAAAAATTCCTAATGACAAGCATACCCCCATCATGAGGGATAGAGATGTGTAGGTTGCATACATCTTAACAACATAACAATGCAATATCCAGTGAGCTATCTATATCAATCTTCTTTAGAAACATAGTAGTGTCCTTCAGAAATGTATCTTGTTTATACAATAATGGTTTTAGATCACAATTCAGAAGTTGAGACACTGGCTGTAATAAAGAATCCCGGGCCGAGATTATATGTCTGCCTGGAGGTTTGACAGGGTCCTTGTGAAGTTTAGGCAAAGTGTACATAACTGGAACTCTAGGATACTGTACACAAACAGCATTGTGCACCTTTGGGGTAAACATATTATAATTTTTCGCTGTTACTAAAATAGATGTTAGTTCATGTTGATATTTCAATGTAGGGTCACCTGGAAGTTTGGAATACACCTCCAGATCTGACAGCTGGTTATAGATCTCAGACCTGTAGTCCTCTATCCCTTGTATCACAATGGCTCCGCCTTTATCGGCAGGCCTAATGATGATATCCTAATAGGATTCTAGATCCTGTAATGCCTGAAATTCTTGTTTGGAGAGGTTAGGATGTATCTTACAGGGAGTCAACATAAATCAGTTAACAGAATCATCAAGCAGCCTACTAAATGTCTTCAGTGACGCTTTTGAGGACATCGTATCATAATTAGATCTAGAAGTCTTCCTCAGAAAGGCTTCTTGGGCAAATGACTCAATGGTACAGATTTCATCCCGGAAATGTTCCTTAAGCCTTAGTTTTCTAGAAAATGTATGTAAGTTGAGTTTCCAATTGAAGTCATCATGTTTATTTGTGGGCACGAAACTAAGACATTTATATAACACCTTATATTCAAAAGGAGTAAAAGATCTGTCTGACAGGTTAAAAATTAGGGTTTCTTCTTCCCAACCACTTTCCTTCCTTTTCCCCTGACCACCCCTGCAGGTGGGAGATCGTCTCTGGGGTTTGGGGTATCCTTGAAAACTACATCTAAAGGGACTGTTGACACCATTCTGACATCCTCACATACCCTGAAGTCACAGTCACTGCTTGATTTACATTGGTCATTCAGGGACTCCGGAGTTCTCCTCTGCCATGGTCTCCTTCTCATAGATATTGATAAATTAAGGTGAAACATGTCACCCCCAGATAGCCATTTATAGACTCTATTGTCCTCATAATTAGAATCAACTGCCAGTTTTTTCCTATGTTTGAACCTTAGAAGTTCCTTGTGATATTGGTCACACTGTGATTCCAGTTTAAATAGCCAGTTATGGCTATTGATGGAGTGCCAGCAGATTGTGACAGTCTTAAACACATATATATATATATATATATATATATATATATATACACAAATGATATCCGGCACTCACATGTTCAACATGCCATAATTTGGCTGGGTGCCCTCCAACAACACAGCCAGGTCGCTGTATGAAACATACAATACAGGACGGCATCACTCCAAGGAAAAAAATACTCAAACACCAGTATTGTAATTTTAAAAAGCACTGAAATGTTGAAAATTACAATGCTGATGTTTGAGTGATTTTTTCCTTGGAGTGCAGCCATCCTGTTTTGTATATATATAAATATATATTATATATATATATATATATATATATATATATATATATATTTTAAATTTACAGACATAACATATATATATATATATATATATATATATATGTGCACACACACACACAAATATATATAGCCTGCACCCCACCCCTCTCTGCCCAGTGAGTACCCCTTTGTGCCACCCTGCTCACAGCCTTAGCTAATTTACCATGAGACTCACTCTTGTCTGGTGGTCTCTCTTCGGCCAGACTGTCATGTAAAATGTGAGATGCTGACATTTTGCAAGGACTGGCAGTGGAGGGTTAGAGTTAGGCTGTGAGAGGTAAGGTTAGTGTTAGCTTTCATGATCAGAGGGTGAATGTTAGGCCGCAGAAGGGGTGGTTAGAGAGGGTTAGGCATACTCAAGTCTTTATCAGATGACAGTCAGACATGGAATACATACAAAATAGAAAAATAAAACATTAAAGTGGGCGCTAATCCATGTCTAATCAAAAATTATGTGGTTCTGATGAATAAAATATGCCGTTAGAGCTGCCCCCACACAGGTAAATCTGGAAATTTACCAAAACATGTTACAATACAAGAAAAAATATTAATGGGAGCGCTGGTAACTAGCTAATGGTTTCTAAAATAGATTTATTCAATAAAAAACAAATAATTATACATTGCATCATTCCAATTTTTCCAACTCAAGTGGAATCATTAATAAGGCTAAATTGCCACAATTTACGGCACAGATCCGGCTTTATATTTTTAAAACAATATATAGCATACGACATATAAAACATTGATGTATATTAAAATCAATCTGATGATATCAAACACTTTTTTCATAAATCATTAGGCATCGATTCAATCTGATTTTGGTAGCGGAGTATGGAGTTAGAGATTGATAATGGTCAGCGGGTATATATTAGTAGTTGTTAGTATAGATATCCATACACTGACAGTTAGTATGTAAATAGACAGTCACGCACAGTCACAATAGATGATAGAAAGCAGCTTATTGCAAGGTATTCCTGCTGCTGTATATTTCATACATTACCATCCGTTCAATATGGAAAAGGTATAGCAAGATGGAGCTAACCTCTACCCCAGTGCAGGGGGAGGAAATTGGACAATGCTGGCCACCTGCAAAAGTTAGTGTTGGACACAGTGTGTCAATAGTAACAGCGCTGTAGATCAAGCGGTCCAGAGGTATATGTAGCCTCAGACAGAGGGACCTCTATTACTGATTCACGGCACTCCTTACCGCTGGCTGTGTGTAAGTCACTAGGATACACTGAAACACGCTGGCTCCCTCACGCTCTGCTACTTCCGGTATCGGGCTAGTAGCTTCCGGTTTGCATTCCACCTGGTTCCACAAGTCACCTGATGCATTTCTCCGGCCTATAACACGGCGGTTTCCTCAGAAGATAACTCACTACCCATTGGTGCTGTCTTATATCCCTCTTAGTATACATTCATTGGTTCACTTTCAATCCTGATTAGGAAAATACGGTTCCAACTCATAATGTATTGCACTGATGCTTTTCAAAAGAGTAAATCATCAAAACTCACATATTATAATAAAAAATAATAAATACAACTTGTACAAATCATTAATTTATGTCTTCTCATACTTTGAGGTGCCTATATAAAACCAACATTAACCATTAGAGTATCCTTCACCTTAGATGTTGATCTGTGTTTCAAAATTTATATCTTACAATTAATCATATGGTGAGTAGTTGCTTATAAATTATTAAATCCCTACTTACAACCATATTACTACCTGTTCCTTAGAAAGGGGGGAGGAAAAAACAGAAAATAACTTCTTAATCATGTCATAATTAATAATAAATAATATAAATGGCAGATATACTAAAATAATTTATAAAGATCTAATATAGGACTCAGGAATCTTCCAACAATATAAATAGAGGATGGTCGTCAATATGGGACCATTAGGCCTCTTCCATTGTTTAGTTCAAAACTAGATGTGCAAATATTATATAAACCACCATAATATGCTACTATAAAATAATCATTATAGTTAAGGAAAGACCCACATGAAGGCAAAAGTACATATTATACTAATTCTAATGGATAACCAATTGGAATATACTAATTCCGATCGATAACCATACCACATATAAAACTCATTCATGTTCTTAATATATAAAAAAGAAGAATATAGAGAAGGAAGAAAGAACTTGACAGTGGCCCAAAAATTATATATTATTCAATTCAATTGTTTCATTGAGACCTACTGGTTCCAAGGTTTGTAACCTAAAGATCCAGTACGCCTCCCTTTTACACAATATATTGAACCTATTACCACCTCTCACAGTACTTTTTATTTGTTCAATAGCTTTAATTTTAATTTTACTCATATCGCCTTTATTGCAGACTGATACTTGTTTAGACAAACTATGTGTAGAATTATTCTTCATGATATTCCTTCAGTGTTCTTGAAATCTGATGTTAAGTGTACGTGTAGTACATCCCACGTACTGAAGGCCGCATCCACACTCAATAATATATATAACGTAGTTAGAATTACAATTTAGAAAGGATTCTATATAAAATACTTCTGATGAGACTTTAGATTGAAAAGTAATGTCCCTATGTCCCGCATTTTTGCATGTCATACATTTCTCCCTTCCACATCTAAAAAAACCTTTTGGTTTTTCAGGTAACCATCTTAGATGGTCATCTACATTCAGTCTAATACTTACATTATTATTTCTGCTTTCATTAATATCATGATTTTTCTTGTACATACTAGGGGCTAATTTCTGTTTCAAATTGTCAGATTTCCTATAGACAATCTTAATATCATCACCAATAATGGAACCTAAAGCTAAGTTTGCTTTTAGTATAGATGTATTTTTTCTAATGATCTCTTTTATTGCATAAGCATGCGTATTAAATTGTGTAATAAATGGACAATATGTTTCCCAGTCCTACACAAGAATTTAAGTGTAAGTACAAGGTGTTGTTGGATGATGCCCTGGCCAGTGGTGCAATCTCCAGAGAAACTTGGCACTTTTTATTTGTCACATATCCCATTATCCCCACATATTATCATCGTCCTAAAATACACAAATCCCTCACTTCACCTCCCTGGCATCCCATTATTTCGGGGATAGGGTCCCTCACTTCGAACTTATCTCACTTTGGGGATGTTCATTTGCAGAGCCACTTAATCACTCTAAAATCATACATAAAGGACACCACACAATTTCTGAATATGATTCAGAATATAAAATGGAAAAAACATATTACTTCCATACTTGTGACGTAGAGTCCCTTTATTCCAATATTTCACATACTAAGGGAATTGAGAAAATCCGGAAGTATCTGGATATAAATCCCAATATGGAAGAGGGATTGCGTGACTTTGTAATGGCATCCATAAAATTCATATTAGAACACAATTATTTTTTGTTTGACACCAAATATTATTTGCAAACATGGGGGACTGCCATGGGAACCAGGTTCACCCCTAGGTATGCCAATCTATATATGGGCTCACTCGAGGAGGAGCTCATCTGGGGTGGCAACTTTGGGGCGAACCTGGTCCTCTATGGCAGGTATATAGATAATTTATTTTTTATTTTTTATTTGGGATAGGGATAGCACATCAATTTATGATTTTGTTAAATATTAAAAACACTAAGAATTATGATTTGAAATTCACCAGCACCTTTAGTTCCACACATATTCAATTTCTGGACATTGCACTACTGGCTATGGAAGATCAAATATATACAAAGACCTTTATTAAAAAGGTTGACTCCAACAATTTTTTACAATATGGCTGTAGTCATTTAAAAGCTTGGCGTAACAACATTACAAAAAGCCAATTTTTTCACATAAAAGGAAATTGCTCCAGTAAAGTAAAATATCAAGAGCAGGTAAAAAAAGTATATGAGGCATTTGTGGAACAAGGGTACCCAACGTACATCTTGGATAAAGCACTGGAAGACACATTTAAAAAGAATAGAAAGGAGTTATTGATGGACAAAAAATTACAGAAACAGGATAAGGACTGGGAAACATATTGTCCGTTTATTACACAATATAATACTCATGCTTATGCAATAAAAGAGATCATTAGAAAAAATACATCTATACTAAAAGCAGACTTAGCTTTAGGTTCCATTATGGGTGATGATATTAAGATTGTCTATAGGAAATCTGACAATTTGAAACAGAAATTAGCCCCTAGTATGTACAAGAAAAATCATGATATTAATGAAAGCAGAAATAATAATGTAAGTATTAGACAGAATGTAGATGACCATCTAAGATGGTTACCTGAAAAACCAAAAGGTTTTTTAGATGTGGAAGGGAGAAATGTATGACATGCAAAAATGCGGGACATAGGGACATTACTTTTCAATCTAAAGTCTCATCAGAAGTATTTTATATAGAATCCTTTCTAAATGGTAATTCTAACTACGTTATATATATATATATATTATTGAGTGTGGATGCGGCCTTTAGTACGTGGGACATACCACATGTACACTTAACATCAGATTTATAGAACACCGGAGGAATATCTTGAAGAATAATTCTACACATAGTTTGTCTAAACATGTATCAGTCTGCAATAAAGGCGATATGAGTAAAATTAAAATTAAAGCTATTGAACAAATAAAAAGTACAGAGAGAGGTGGTAATAGGTTCAATATATTGTGTAAAAGGGAGGTGTACTGGATCTTTAGGTTACAAACGTTGGAACCAGTAGGTCTCAATGAAACAATCAAATTAAATAATATATAATTTTTGGGCCACTGTCAAGTTCTTTCTTCCTGCTCTATATTCTTCTTTTTTATATATTAAGAACATGAATGAGTTTTATATGTGGTATGGTTATCTATCGGAATTAGTATATTCCATTTGGTTATCCATTGGAATTAGTATATGTACTTTTGCCTTCATGTGGGTCTTTCCCTAACTATAATGATTATTTTTATAGTAGCATATTATGGTGGTTTATATAATATTTGCACATCTAGTTTTGAACTAAACAATGGAAGAGGCCTAATGGTCCCATATTGACGACCATCCTCTATTTATATTGTTGGAAGATTCCTGAGTCCTATATTAGATCTTTATAAATTATTTTAGTACATCTGCCATTTATATTATTTATTATTAATTATGACATAATTATGAAGTTATTTTCTGTTTTTTCCTCCCCCCTTTCTAAGGAACAGGTAGTAATATGGTCGTAAGTTGGGATTTAATAATTTATAAGCAACTACTCACCATATAATTAATTGTAAGATATAAATTTTGAAACACAGATCGACATCTAAGGTGATGGATACTCTAATGGTTAATGTTGGTTTTAAATAGGCACCTCAAAGTATGACAAGACATAAATTAATGAATTGTACAAGTTGTATTTATTATTTTTTATTATAATATGTGAGTTTTGATGATTTACTCTTTTGAAAAGCATCAGTGCAATACATTATGAGTTGGAACTGTAATTCCCTAATCAGGATTGAAAGTGAACCAATGAATGTATACTAAGAGGGATATAAGACAGCACCAATGGGTAGTGAGTTATCTTCTGAGGAAACCGCCATGTCATATGCCGGAGAAACGCATCAGGTGACTTGTGGAACGCAGGTGGAATGCAAACCGGAAGCTACAAGCCCATACCGGAAGTAGCGGAGCGTGAGGGAGCCATTGTGTTTCAACATATCCTAGTGACTTACACACAGCCAGTGGTAAGGAGTGCCGTGAATCAGTAATAGAGGTCCCTCTGTCTGAGGCTACATATACCACTGGACCACTTGATCTACAGCGCTGTTACTATTGACACACTGTGTCCAACACTAACTTTTACAGGTGGCCAGCATTGTCCAATTTCCTCCCCCTGCACTGGGGTAGAGGTTAGCTCCATCTTGCTATACCTTTTCCATATTGAACGGATGGTAATGTATGAAATATACAGCAGTAGGAATACCTTGCAAATTGCTTAATATAAGCTGCTTTCTATCATCTACTAAATTGTGACTGTGGGTGACTGTCTATTTACATACTAACTGTCAGTGTATGGATATTTATACTAACAACTACTAATATGTACCTGCTGACCATTATCAATCTCTAACTCCATACTCTGCTACCAAAATCGGATTGAATCGATGCCTAATGATTTATGAAAAAAGTGTTTGATATCAACAGATTGATTTTAATATACATCGATGTTTTATATGTCGTATGCTATATATTGTTTTAAATAGATAAAGCCGGATCTGTGCCTTAAATTGTGGCAATTTAGCCTTATTAATGATTCCACTTGCGTTGGAAAAATTGGATTGATGCAATGTATAATTATTTCTTTTTATTGAATAAATCTATTTTAGAAACCAGTATCCAGTTACCAGCACTCCCATTATTATTTTTTCTAGACATGGAATACATCACTGGTGCTGCTAGATCCGCCATACCAGGAATTGTACCACTAGACATCCAGTGATGTTTACTCAGCATTTTAATCAAGTCAACATTACATCAGTGACATGATGAATTTTGACTTCAATATATTGTGTCACATCCTGGACAATGATCCCTCCTCCCTTGTATGCAGGGCATATCATGATGTCTCTGGATTTATTCAAATCTTTCAGGGCATTCCATTCATCTTTTGTTAAATTGCTGTATACAGGTTAATTGGATATAGAATGTTTATGTGTATCCAGCAACTTCATAAAACCCAAAATAACTGTAATTTGGGTCTGTGGATCATAAACAGTTTTTATTTTGAAGGCATTAGAATGATCCTTCACTTCCATTGTTGACTCTTTATCTTGGAAAAATTCACATAAATTAAGTTGTCTACTCTGATCAAACTTCCATTCAAGATTATTAAGGGAGTTGGTAGGACTGAAATAAAGACCCTTGTTCAAGACAGACATCTCATGTGATGTTAAAGTTCTACTGGAGAGATTGAAGATTATGTCCTTCTTGGTCTTCCTCTCCGCTTCTTTTTTGGGAACACATGGCATTGCACAGATCCACCATCAGAGCTGCGCTTAATGGGAAAACTTTGAATCAGCCAGAAGCAAGACACTTTTTTGAGGCCAGACGTAGTCTCTCAAGTCTGAAACATATTATTGTTGAACTTGTTCCAGAAAGTTTTAGACTGACACTGACACAATAGACTGCTTCAATTGGAATCTAAATGGATTTTCAATGTGGATACAGTGAAACCCAGAGGCTTGAATGACCAGCTGCCATTGAGCGATTTTGGTATGTTATCCCCCCTGTTTGATTGCACATATGGTGATGTAAAGATACCTTTTGATGTACTTCACACAGTAGATTGAAGTAAGTCTATGGTAAGCCTAACCTGATTGATTAGCGGTGGCATAGGATCTATTCTACCTTCAAGTGAATTTGAATTTCGCCACTTCCTTTCCATAAATCACATTAAAGGAATTTTGTATCTTTGTTGTTTTGTCAATACTACACATTGGACCTTTTTTTGTATTTTCTTTCAGTTAACATGTATTGATCATCACTGAAAAATACTGATCAAGCATGTAAAACATCAACTTTATTGGTAACATTTGAGTATTAGCATTATCCTTCCATAATTTATATTGCATCTTCTGATTTGTTCAATGGCTCATCTTCGACACCATAAATTGGTATATATTTCCATGTCGCCTTTGATCCCCTTCACTTTGTAAATATATATCACTTCTCTTTACTTGATTTGGCAGGTTTAGTGAAGGGGATTGGGCAGACATTATTTCTGTGCACCAGCAATCATTATCCATCATTTATCCAGCTGCCATTGAGCATTTATCAATAAAACCATATAAGAATATAGTTTTTTTGGAGTTTTGTTTAGATTTTTTTACTTTTGACTTTTTCTGTTGTTTTTTTTTATAACATATTGTGTTGTCTTTTTTCTCCCATTTTATAACATGTTGTTTCTAGTAAATATGTTATTTTGTGCTATTTACCTGATTGTTGTTTTATTCTTCCATAGTTTGGTGATGGGTTCTCTGTGTATGAAAGTGGTGTGCATAAGATCAGTGGGGCCATGGATGATGGGATCGTTGTAGTGCACTGGGTGATTTGTAAGGTAAGCTGTTTGTATTATGTTGCTGTTATTCCTCTTGAAAATGGGTCATTAAGCCAGAAATGGCAGATTTATCTGAGCTATTTGTCTGTTTATTGCTATGAAAGATAAATCCATGGAGCCGCCTTATTGTATGTATATCCATTCACTTCAATGAATTGGCACAAGGGCAGGTGCTGCATTGAGTGGAAGTGGCAGTTATGTGCCCTGTATATATATATATATATATATATATATATATATATACACTGTATATATATATATATATATATATATATATATATATAGCTAGTTGATCAAATTATGAACATGATGAAATCATATGTCCATAAGTTATAATAGAGTCTCCGAACCAAAATTAAATAAAATTTATGCTCATCTTGGGAACTTGTAATTTTTTTTTGCATATGGATAATCCTTAACTGGTACAAATCAAATGTGATGTGAGCATAAAGAAAGAGACAAGTACATAATATAATACCATGAAGGTTGAATTTTGAAAAATAATAATAATAATTTAGCAAAATGTTCAAAAATGCCTTATATCCTTTATAACATATAGTTTCTTTGCAAATGATTGACAATGTTGTCTTTGAAATCAACTTTAAGCAATTAAGTGATTAAGTGGTAATTCTTAATACCTGTGCAATCTCATTTCTACAGGATAAACAATGATAATGCTATGTTCTAATATAACAACATTTATTAATGAAGATATAAAATGTGTACAATAAATCAATGAAAATAGACCTATATTAATAACCACTTCTGAAGGCCCAATATCACAACAAGAAAATGGAACAGGATATAAATGAATTCAATAGTACTGCAATGTCCATATCCCCTCTCTAGCTGCTGCTCTGCCCCCATTCCTGCTTGTCTGTCTCACCCCATTAATAATATCACCAAAGTCAACAAAGAACGCAGATCAGTTTACATGACCTATATTATAAAAGAGTAAAAATGATTAATAAAAGTAGTGTTAAGTTATAAATATTTACTTATTTTATCTGATAAGTATTGTCAAATACTTGGCAAATGTAAAACCCCAAAATATAACAGTGCAAATAAAGAGATGGTAGATACTGTATCTGCTGTGTTCCCTTTAGTATGTAGCATACTCTCAGTATAAACATCACTGCCAATTTAGCACAAAAGCAATCTACAGTACATGCACCTAGCAGTAAAGTAAAATTTATGTGGAGCAGTGTTGCTGAACTCTGTTGTTCCGGGTTAAAGTATGGCAAATATTTGACTGTTGAGAACAGTGCAAAGAAATTGATATTTGCAGATTCAAATGATAACATATTTTAAAGGAAATTGTACATCATAGGCATAATAAGTTAACCAATAATGCAGTATCTGGAAGTAAAATGGCTGGTAGTCCACTATAATCTAACAATTTACAAGGAAAAACCTATAACGCTCTCAATGCAATATATATACAGTCAGGTCCATAAATATTGGGACATTGACAGAATGTTCATATTTTGGCCTCTATTCACCACCACAATGGCTTTGAAATGAAACAAACAAAATGTGATTTAACGGCAGACTTTCAGATTTCATTGGAGGGTAATTGCACCCAAATCAGGTGAACGGTGTAGAAATTACAATGGTTTCTATATGTGCCTCCCACTTTTTAAGGGGCCAAAAGTAATGGGACAAACTAAACAATCCTATATCTAACTTTCACTTTTTAATACTTTGTTGCAAATTCATTGCAGGCAATTACAGCCTGAAGTATGGAACGCATAGACATCACCAGACATTGGGTTTCATCCCTGGTGATGCTCTGCCAGGCCTCTACTGCAAATGTCTTCAGTTCCTGCTTGTTCTTGGGGCATTTTCCCTTCAGTTTTGATTTCATCAAGTGAAATGCATGCTCAATCGGATTCAGGTCAGGGGATTGACTTGGCCATTGCATAACATTCCACTTTTTAGCCTTAAAAAACTCTTTGGTTGCTTTTGCAGTAAGCTTTGGGTCATTGTCCATTTGCACTGTGAAGCGCCGTCCAATGAGCTCTGAAGCATTTGACTGAATATGAGCATATAATATTGCCCGAAACACTTCAGAATTCATTCTGCTGCTTTTGTCAGCAGTCACATCATCAATAAATACAAGGGAACCAGTTCCTTTGGCAGCCATACATGCCCATGCCATGACATTACCACCACCATGCTTCACTGATGAGGTGGTATGTTTTGGATTATGAGCAGTTCCTTTCCTTCTCTTCTCTTCCCATCACTCTGGTACAAGTTGATCTTTGTCTAATCTGTCCATAGGATGTTGTTCCAGAACTGTAATGGCTTTTTTAGATGTTTTTTTGGCAAACTCTAATCGGTCTTCCTGTTTTTGTGGCTCACCAATGGTTTACATCTTGTGGTGAACCCACTGTATTCACTCTTGTGAAGTCTTCTCTTGATTGTTGACTTTGACACATATACATCTACCTCCTGGAGAGTGTTCTTGATTTGGCCAACTGTTGTGAAGGGGTTTTTCTTCACCAGGGAAATAATTCTTTTGTCATCCACCACAGTTGTTTCCTGTGGTCTTCCGGGTCTTTTGGTGTTGCTGAGCTCTCTGGTGCATTCTTTCTTTTTAAGAATGTTACAAACAGTTGATTTGGCCACACCTAATGTTTTTGCTATCTCTCTGATGGGTTTGTTTTGATTTTTCAGCCTAATGATGGCTTGCTTCACTGATAGTGACAGCTCTTTGGATCTCATATTGAGAGTTGATAGCAACTGATTCCAAATGCAAATGTCACACCTAGAATCAACTCCAGACCTTTTACCTGCTTAATTGATAATGAAATAACGAGGGAATAGCCCACACCTCTCCATGAAATAGCTTTTGAGTTGATAGTCCCATTACTTTTGGCCCCTTAAAAAGTGGGAGGCACATATTGAAACTGTTGTAATTCCTACACCGTTCACCTGCTTTGGATGTAATTACCCTCAAATTAAATCTGAAAGTCTGCAGTTAAAGCACATCTTGTTTGTTTCATTTCAAAACCATTGTGGTGGTGAATAGAGGCCAAAATCTGAAAATTCTGTCAATGTCCCAATATTTATGGACCTGACTGTATACGTAAAGTTGTAAGTAATTAAAAATGTATGGGGCTGATACAGAATGAGTACAAACGGCCAGTTCTAGGCTATGTGGAGCCCACAGGGAAAAATGGGTTTGGCCTCCCACTTCCAAAGAAAACCTGCAATCGATGGTATGCTTCTTCCATCAAATTAATTAAAAACATTATTTCAACATAAAGGAGGCTCCAATAAGCAGTGTTATAGGAAAATAAAAAAGAAGAATTAAAAGGAATGGCCATCAGTGTCACTTTTAGTTGGTTTAATGCCACCCCTCTGAGTTTTTTATGGGTTCCTGCATCTCTCCAGCTCACCACCTGCATCTCTTCAGGCACTCTTCTGTCTCTCCAGGTCACACCGCTGCAACTATCTCAATTGTCTCCCCTGCATCTCTCCAACTTCCCTTCTGCCTCTTCAGCTCACATCCCTGTGTCTCTCTTTCTCACCCCCTTGCATCTTTCCAGATCACCCCTGCATCTCTCCAGCTCTGCTTCTGTCTTGCTAGCTCTGCTTCTGTCCCTCCAACTCACACCCTTGCAACTTTCTTGTTCACCCCCTATCTTCCCCCCTGTGTCTGTCCAGTGCTCCCACCAGTGTAATTACAACTTCCTCTTACCTTCTTTTCTTCAGGCAATCACAGTGACTGGTCTGTTGGCCCCTGCTGTCCAGGCAGTGGTGCGGTGTTGTGACATGTATTCCATGCCACAAAAAATCCAAGACCTCACAGGACCTGAAAAGGAAGAGACAGCCACAGCCCAACAGAGTACACTAGCACCTCCCACTTCATCTACTGATGTGGGAGGTGGGACATGCTCTTTGTGGGACTCCACCTAGAAAAGGAGTCCCTTACTCAGGCACTTACAGTGCAGGGCCATGGCAGAAGCGTAATAAGTTCTGCCCTTTTCTGGCCCACTTTATTACCTGTCTGTGCACCCAGCTGCCAGGCTAGACTGTGCTGGCAAGGTGGCTGCACCTGTTCAATCAGGTCTCAGTGCCCTGGGCAATAGCCTTGCCAGCCTGGCCCTTGAACCATCACTGTGAGCACTATGCTGGTTAGCATTACCTACTGTATCTTGTGTGAAATAATTATTTGTGCATGACCAGAAAATTGGGTACATACATCAGCATCTACTGTATGCAGTGCTGCATGATTAGGGATTCTGTACTTGCTAAGGTAGGAGAGCAGAGAGAAGGGGGGTTCTAAAACAGTGTGGTCAGGAGTTTTTTTGCCCGATTGTGAACACATGAGGCTTGGAACACAGACACAAACACTTGGAAAACTGTTATATGTGGTTGGTCAAAGTTTAAATAGCATACATTTATAATGCTGTTGTTTTCATTGCTTGGGTATTAATATGCTTTTCTGTACATATTTAACCTTTTTGTCCAGCTCAGATAAAACTATAGTTTAAGACTTTCTGGCTGCTACCACCAGTTGCTGGTAAAATGAGACTTGTTTCTTTTATCACTGATACAGACAGCAGAGGATGCATACTGAGCAAATTCTATGACTGGCATTAATAACTTTATAGTTTACTATATATTTATGGTATATATGTTTATATCATTATCATTGTACTGTATATTAATTATTCTACACTGGGAATACACTATAGTTGTTATCACTTGTCCTTAATAACTTTTCATAGAGCTTTTCAAGCATTGCATTTTTAACCCACTAATCAGGAAAGTTCATCTCCCACTCTGTGTTATTCAAGATTGACAATAGCAGTTATTATGTGTAAAAACATTTTATTGTGGTTGAATGGAGATATATTTTATGGAATAAGATTATTTCTGTAAAGCTCACTTTATATCATATTATCCAAGGCATGGGAATTATTTTAAAGAATATTTTGAAGGAGAAATTTCCATTGTGTCAATAAGAAACACATATCTGAAAGGTCCATTATGTGTGTTTCCTATTTTAAATACAGTGTTTGCTTCTGTTGAGAATGTTTTAGGATTGAACAGAGCTAAACTTCTTTTTTATTTTTCTGCTATTCAATTCGGCTGGCTCCTTGTTTTTTGCTGCACACATGACAACAGTAAAACAGTAAAGAGGATCTAACACTGGTGGAAAGAAGACAGAAGACAGGGAAGAAGTATTTGAATTATAAATAAAAGAAAAAAGGAAAATTAATATTTTAAGATGTTGAGGTAATGGGGGAAATGGAAGATAGGTAGCTAGCTGCTAGAGAGAAGAGACAATCAGTGGGGCTTCTGACCTGATCAAAGCATACATTTCCAGATTCAGCATGCATGCCAGATACACAAAGCATTGATTTGGCACTAACTTTTATCACCAGTGTCACATTTTTTGGAGGTTCTATGATGAAGGCTACCACAGCAACTCCAATATGACCTTTTTGGAGAAGTCTTAATCACTTAGTTGCATTATTTGTCATTTTCCTCATACAAGCCAATATGCTTTGTGAATATTTTTTCTTAAACATTTTATGCAGATTGTCTTAGATATTATCGTCTTATTTACTCTCTCTTCATGTAATGTTTTAAAAGCTATCGGTTTTTGACTGTGGGGATATGTTTTTTTGGGTTTCTCACTCCACATTTATCCTCACCATAGGTATGATGACCAGTATGTGTGTTACTTATTTTTGGATACATCATACATATTGTAGTTCTATTACAACAAGCTATTTGGCCACTATATAATAAAGTAAATGACATTCCTCACACTTGTAATTCATAAAGTGTAAACAATTGATCAATATTAAATTAGTTGCAGGTGGGATTAGTTAGAGGAAAGTTGTTCCCTCTAAATTGGAAATAATCTTAAAAATTTTAATATATGGAAGACTAATGCTTTACACCAGGGGTCTTCAAAGTTGGCCCTCCAGATGCTGTGGAACTACACATCCCAGCATGCACTGCACATAGTTTTAGCATGCTGTTATATCAAAAAGGTGGCAGTGCATGCTGGGATGTGTAGTTCCACAGCAGCTGGAGGGCCAAGTTTGAAGACCCCTGATTTACACAAAGCAGCAGATTCTTAGTGCTGTTATTCAGGGTTGAGTTCTTGTCTAAGTAACTTTTTTCCTATTTTGTGACTTCTCTGGCATTATTTAAGAAGCAGCGGGATTGTAAGTTCTTGCTTCCTGGTGGTTTGCAGGCAAAAATTTAAAATGGCAACCACATTAGTGTAAAGCCTGACATGCTGTACAATGACTGAGAGTGCAAGTTGAAATTTTTACCTGTGACTAGTTGGGAAGCAACAGGTTAAAAAAGTCACTGCTTTTGTAATAAAGCCCCTCATCTTAAAAGAAATGTGAGCACTTTCATTCATTATATCAGTCCATTACTGACGTTAGGAACAGTTTCATTTAGGAAAAAATATTATGCTACACCAATATAGTACTCTGATCATATAAGATTTATATTTAGCAGCCACCTGCTGGTTCTCCCTCTCATTCAGATGCAAGAAATTTCAATCTTTATTTCTTGAATATGTTTAGATATTGCTGCTTAAGAAATGTCTTCAGAGACATTGCTTCATTCAGATTGATAGCTAGATTCACATGTTTTGTGATCTTGGAATCCCTAGAATTGTATATAATGTATTTATATCTCTTCCATAGTATTTTGTCTAATTCCCTGTTATGTATACATGTTTCCATAGGAACAGTGGGGATTATTATTTATGTGCACTGGTTTTCCCAGGGACAATTTAAATATGCCTTTCTGGTTAGTAGATTTGTATTCCTGTAAAAAAAAAATTAAAAGCATCTCTCACTTTGTGTTATTCCAGATTGACAATAGCAGTTTTTCTGTGTTGAAACATTTGATTGTGGTTGAATGGAGATATATTTTATGGAAAAGATTATTTCTGTTATGCTCACTTTATATCATATTATCCAAGGCATGGGAATTCTTTTAAAGAATGTTTTGAAGGAGAAATTTCCATTGTATCAATAGAAAATGCATATCTGAAAGCTCCATAATGTGTGTTTCCTATTTTAATTACAGTGTTTGCTTCTGTTGAGAATGTTTTAGGATTGTACAGAGCTAAACTTCATTTTTTATTTTTCTCCTGTTCAATCCGTGTACTGAGATTTATGGTCTTATTTTATCTCTTCCTCTGTTTATCTCAAGTTGCTTAAGAATTTTATAGCACCAAAGTTTCCTTTATGTGCTATCAGCAGAGAACCTACTGTGAAAGTTATCTTTATAAAGTAACAAGTTTTCTTGTGCTACAATATGTATGTGTATATGAAGAAGGGATTTTTTACTTACATTTTGCTCATGATTTAAAGAAGACCTGTCACTGAGAAGTACACAAGAATCTATGTAGTAAAGCAAAACTATTCATTAATTTCATTGGTCATGGTGACATGTCTTATTTAAGATACCAGTAGATATTTTAAACTATTATTGAATCAATGCTTATATTCTATAGCTCTATTTCTTCATATATAAAGTGTTATTTTGTTGTACATATTGGCATCTAATGATTTACACAGAATGAAGAGATAAAGTTAATACTTTAAAATATTTAAAATACTAAAGGATAACAATTTAAAATTGCTATGTGAAATATTTTTTTTTACAAGATTTACTAAAATGTATACATTTGTGCTATTACCGGTAGCTCTACCCTTTTAACAGACCTAGAGGTCTATTTAGTAAATGGAAATAAAAAAATATTTTCCCAAATATTTGCTGGAGAAAGCCTTTCATTTCATGTATCACTATTTAGAATAAACAAAAGTGTGGAGAAATTACTGCAATTATAATTTTCAAAGGGGGATGCGCACAAACTATAGTTATAAAAAATGAGAGACTCAAAGCTCCCTAAAACATAATGCCATCTTAGGATGGTGTTATGTACACCCTCAGGGGAGATAAGCTTTCTCCCATACTGCATTGAGACCCCCAGCTCTTTCGGATACAAGGTGCATATGGACATTATACATGCTATTTTGGGCAAAAGATGGCACTGAGCATTGTCATCTTCTGACGGGAAAGTACTTAACCACTGACAACTTGTTTACTAGGAGCTCTTGTATCTCTTAAGGTCTTTTAAGATTTGTTTTAAGATCTGTTGAAAAGAAAAACATTACAACCTAGGATCAAGGATGGTTGTCAAAATGTAGTAATCCAATTGAAAAATGTTACAAACCCTTGGTTCTAGCAAAGTGAAAAAGTAATTGATCTAGAAGTCCAACATATTTAGCATAATATCTTTATTTCATCTCCTCCTTCAACTTCCTTAGTTGCTTTTCCAGTAGTTTAATTAAAGGTATGATATGACTCATGATGGTATGAACTAACTTCATGGGTTTCAATGTCAAATGGTTTCAGTAGCTTGAATAAAATGGAGAGTATTCTCCACTAAGTAATCATACCCCCTCTTGCCCTATATCATGCTTTGATTTGCATGCTTAGGTGGCTTGTTGCTGTTCCTCTAGTCGCTGAAACATATAAAAGGTGGATTTACATCTGATTACTACCTTTTGCTTAATTTGGTGGCATGGCAATCTACACTGTTGCAGCTGCTGCAATCTTCTACATGCGGTTACTGAATGCTGAAAATGGGCATACATTTTCAGGGCCACAGTCAGCATCTCCTGCATGCACCTTTCATTTGTTAAGAAATTCAGAACTTACAAGTTTATTGTGTGCACAAAACATGGTATGTTATTAAAATCACCCAATTGTAATGCTTGTGCAATGTTACTTGCATTATCGGAAATTATAAATCCTTTGAAAATCTTAGCAGAGTAAGCCATTTTGCTATCACATCCCTGAGTTTTCCAAGAGATTGGAACCATTATGCTTCTTAGTGAAGCAAGTTATACAGAGAGCATTCTGCCTGTGAAGAAGCTGGCATTATGTGTTAGATCTTGCTGCTGCTAAACCTGTGGGCTGTCACATTTTTGTAATCGTTAGTATGACTAGTGCTTCTTGTCTTCCTATCTATAGTTAAATGGATAATCAATACAATGGCATTTTTTTTGCCAAGCATTTGGTAGCATGGACACATGACCTCAACTAATTGTCTAATACCAGATGCATTGTTTATGGATATTGGATGCATATCTAATGCTAACATGGCAATTGTAGCTTCAGTGATCTGCTGTGCAACAGAATGTCATACTTGGTTCTTCAAACAAATTATTGCTTCACAGTCAATTTGATTGAAACTTCTAGTCTTCTTGGGCCCTTTCTATGATTAAGATTCACCTGCAGCAGCAGCAGCAACCATAGTGCACAAGGATTCTTCTTGGTAATCATGGCTTAAATAAGGGCATCAGTTTGCCTTTGCAATTTGGATGTAGAAGGACTACCTCCAATTGCTAATGAGGAGGTTGATGATGAAGTTGTTGACAGTCAGATTGCATGTGCTGGTATGCATACATGCTGTTAGTAACTGAAGTTGGACTGCTTGTTATTAATTTATAGGATTTGTCAGATTTTGATAATTAACTTGAATGAAATTACTGCAAAAGACATAATAGGGATGAGGTTCCAAGATATTTAACACCCCTTAAATAGCACATACAGCTAGCCCATGGGGACCTGACCCAAATAAACAAACCCATAGTACCATGACACATCCCTATAAAGACTATAAAAAAGGCCAAACCATGTGGTACACTGTGGCTGTAGGAAACATTGGGGCATATTCAATTGGGTGCGATAATATCAAAAATCCTGCACCAGCGATGTGCAGGATTTTTGCTATTCAATAAGGTGCATGAGGTTTTTTTTGTGAGCTGGGAGGTTATTTTCCTCACACCTCCAGAGAAAGTGTGACTTTTCTTAAAATCGTTAATTTTAGTTAAAATCAGTGGCACTTGCTCTGGTACTCTGGCGGCACCCCCCTTAGGACTAATTAAGCAATTGGAAGTTTCCAACTAGCTTAATTAGTCCATAATTACTTACCTTCTGCAATGCTGTCTTCTGCATCCAGTGTCGGGAGCCAGCTCTTCTGCAGTAGGGTGAGTATGTCAGTCTGTGTGGTGTTTGTAAGTGTGTATGATTTAGTGTGTGTATATGTGTGTGTATGTGTGTGTGTCCCAGTGTTAGTGTGGCCTCCGGAATGGGCGCTGGGAAAACTACATCTCCCAGCAGCCCTTGCCTCTCCCACCAGCCCCTGAAGCCAAACAGTAGCCCCCGGGACTCCCAGTGGGAAGAAAGAGAGAAGGGCACCGGGAGCCACGTAGACCACCGAAGACCCCCAGGCAGGTAAGTGAAGAATGCTTTGTTTTTTTCACGGTGCGGGGTCTTCAGAGCTGAAAACTCAATGACCACTATTTTTTTGTTTGATACCGCGGATATCGGGAGCGGTATTCCAAAATTGGGCTCAAGGGGTGCGAGGTTTTTTACCTCGCTAAACCTTATACCCAATTGAATATGCCCCATTGTATGACAACTCAATGCATGGCATTTTTGCAATATCTGCTGCACATTAGAAGGAGCTAACTAGAAGAAACCAGGAGGGAGACTCTGAACAGCAGCAGGAGGTTCCACATCAGTTACACAGGCCAAGGTGGGCTGAATCTGAATGTTTTATTTGATGGTGAGATCATTCAGATGTTTTGGTTAAACAATAACAAATGAATGCATATTTAAGACCTTACACAACATCAGATAGAGCAAACACTGCATGCTCTCATGCAGTGTCCATCCTACAAAAGGTTCTGTCTGTTCTTCATTTTTTGACAACTAGCTCCTTCCAATCAGTAAGCTCACAAGTATTAGGTATAACCCAGTCTTCTTTTTTCAGACATCTTTTCCAGGTCATGCTTGCCTTAAAGGCCTTGTTTAATTCAATCTGCTTTAAGCATCTTGTCAGTAGCTTAGCAAAGCTATTAACTTAGAATAGAATCCCATAGATGACACAGTACATTTTGGAAAAACAATTTATAATTGTATTTTGTTATCAAAATCACAGTATCAGTGCTGGCCGTAATGGTCAGTGCAACTTATGCTTTACAAGCCTTGCGGCAGTTTCAGCAATGATGTTTGGCACTCACAAATAAATAAAAAAACCTCTATAAGTACGGTAATGTAAGTGTCTTCTTACAATCATATTCATTGTATGATATACTGTAGAGCAAGCCAAGCAGACACTGAACATTAATGCATATTGTGGTTACACCTACATAACTGTAGTTGCTCTGGTTATGCTGTAGTTGCACTGCTGCAGAACATGTTGCATTACATCACTTCCAAAAGGTTACATTTAGGTCCTCAGGGCACCCTAACAGTTAAGGTTTAAGGATATTTATGCTTGACCACAGATGACTTAATTAGTACCTCCGTCAATTTGACTTAACTACCTGGGCACAACCATAGATATCTCTAAAACCTGAACTTTTGGAGTGCCTTCAGGACTGCATTTGGGAACCTCTGTTGTAGATAAAATATTATTGATTACAAAATCAGATTATTTAATTCCCCTGTCCTTAATCAGGATTGAACCCAAGGTGATGGCTCTGTTAAGCAGTCTCCTTAATTATGGACCAACAGAGGCACCTTGGAGGATGTTTAATACCTATGATACTGTATACAGCAGAAAAACAAGCTGCATGCATGCATGCATACACACCCTGATCATTGCTGCTATATACCAGGTGCTATGATTTTGCACATATAGTAAATAGTTGCACCTTCAGAATGTTATACAGTGATGGGATTTTCATGCTGGGACTTGTTCCACCTGGTTGTCAAATATGGAGCACTAAAAAAGAAAAAAAAAGAAAAACTTTCTTATAATACTGTATAGCATGGGTCCCCTTACAATCATATTCACCATACAGTGTGATGGAATACAAACTATTGATTGGCGGTCAGGATGCAGGCAGTCAGAAGATGTTTAGGATATTGACAGGGGACAGGAAGTAACCTAACCATCCTCCTCTTCCTCCTACCCCTCCCCCGGTGATGCCTAACCCAATACTCCCCCCATATTGCCTAACCCTAACCTCCCCCCAGTGGTGCCTAAACCTAACCCCCCCTCCCACATCCTAAACCTAAGCCTTCCTGGCTGGTGCCTAATCCTTACCTCCCCCCAGTGGTGCCTCACCCAAGAGCCGCCCCTAGGCATAGGCATTCTAAGCTTACGCCTATGGTGACTGGAATGCCTAGGGACATTCCACAGTTCTGCACAGTGCAGGTTAGAAACTCAGAATGAGCTTCTGCATAGAAGCTCATTCTGGCATCTACAGGAGGACTCGAGTCGGACACCAGGAAGATGGCCATGGGAGGGCTATACTGTGCATGCCCAACCATGGCCACTCCTCCAATGGTCCTCTGTGGAGTAAAGCTGTGAGGGCAGATCATGGCTCCACCTTTGCCGACATATTGACATTAGTCACTGTCAGTTGCTGCCGAGCCCAGAGCCCATCGGACCACCCGGCATCTGCAGTAGCATCAAGCATGCACAGATTACAGATGGTCGCGGTGACTCCCACTGAGTCCAGCCTCCAGGTAACTTATCCAGCTCAGGCTGGAAGACAGGAGGGGGGAGGAGAGGAGGGGTGGGGTGGGCACATCCTGGACAGAGAGAGGTGCTGGCCCGTGCTGCTGCTGAGTCTGACTCAGTGGGGCTGTGTGTGTGTGCAAATAATATATATATATATATATATATATATATATATATATATATATTTATATATATATTAGGGGTGTGCACTTGTCGTGTTTTGTGTTTTGGTTTTGGATCTTTCTTTGTGTTTTGGATCTGGTTTGGTTTTGCCAAAACCACCCTTCGGTGTTTTGGGCTCTGGGTTTTGTGTTTTGAATCTGTAATTTTTTTTTAAAAAGCATAAAAACAGCTAAAATCACAGAATGTGTTGATTTTTCTGCTCCTATGCTATTATTAACCTCAATAACCTTAATTTCCACTAATTTCCAGTCTATTCTGAACACCTCACACCTCACAATAGTGTTTTTATGTCCAAAAGGTTGCACCGAGGTAGATGCATGACTATGCTAAGAGATACGAGTGGGAGGCACAAACACGTTGCCCATCTAGGAGTGACACTGCAGTGGCAGACAGTATAGGCAGTTTGAAAAACTAGGCCCCAAACAGTACATAATGCAAAAAAAAAAAGAGGTGCAAGATGCAATTGTCCTTGGGCCCTCCCACCCACCCTTATGTTGTATAAACAGGACATGCACACTTTAACAAACCAATCATTTCAGCGCCAGGGTCTGCCACACGACTGTGGCTGAAATGATTGGTTCGTTTGGGCCCCCACAAAACAAGCTGGCAATTAATCTGTCCCTGCACAAACTGGCTCTATGGAAGCAAGATGTCATCCTCATCCTCCTCATCCAGTGATTCCTCACCCTCTTCAGTGTTGTGTACATCCTCATCCTCACAGAGTATTAACTCGTCCCCACTGGAATCCACCAACACAGGTCCCTCTGTACGTTCTGGAGGCTGATCTCCCTGGAAGAGTTGATAATTCATTTTTATGAACATCATCTTCTCCACATTTTGTGGAAGCAACCTCCTACGCCTTTCGCTGACAAGGTTCCCGGCTGCACTAAACACTCTTTCGGAGTACACACTGGAGGGGGGGCAACTCAGGTAAAATAGAGCCAATTTGTACAGGGGCCTCCAAATTGCCTCTTTTTCCTGCCAGTACAAGTACGAACTGTCTGACATGCCTACTTGGATGCTGTCACCATTGTAATCTTCCACCATTCTGTCAATGGTGACAGTATCATATGCAGTGACAGTAGACATGTCTGAAATTGTTGCCAGGTCCTTCAGTCCGGACCAGATGTCCAAACTTGGTCCTGCCTGCCCTGCATCACCACCAGCGGGATGCTTAGGATACCTAAGTTTTTTTCCTGGCAGCCCCAGATGCGGGAGAAATTGAAGAAGGAGCTGTTGACGTGTCACATTCTGCTTCAGCTGACAGTGTTTTCACCAGGAGGTATTTGCACCTCTGCAGGCTTGTGTCGGCTGGAAAGAGAGACACCACATAGGCTTTAAACCTAGGATCGAGCACGGTGGCCAAAATATAGTGGTTTGATTTCAACAGATTGACCACCCTGGAATCCTGGGAAAGCGAATGAAGGGCTTCATCCACAAGTCCCACATGCTGAGCGGAATCGCTCCATCTTTGCTCCTCCTTCACTTTCTCCAGCTGTTTCTGCAAAAGCCTGATGAGGGGAATGACCTGACTCAAGCTGGCAGTGTCTGAACTGACTTCACGTGTGGCAAGTTCAAAGGGCTGGAGAACCTTGCACAACACGGAAATCATTCTCCACTGCGCTTGAGTCAGGTACATACCCCCTTCATTGCCTATGTCATAGGTGGATGTATAGGCTTGAATGGCCTTTTGCTGCTCCTCCATCCTCTGAAGCATATAGAGGGTTGAGTTCCACCGTGTCACAACCTCTTGCTTCAGGTGATGATGGGGCAGGTTCAAGAGTGTTTGCTGGTGCTCCAGTCTTCGGCACGCAGTCGCTGAATGGTGAAAGTGGCCAGAAATTTTTCGGCCCACCCAAAGCGTCTCCTGCACGCCCCTGTCGCTTTTCAGAAAATTCTGCACCACCAAGTTTTTTATGTGAGCAAAAAATGAGATGTGCTGGAATTTGCCCAGATGTAATGCCCGCACAATATTGGTGGCATTGTCAGATATCACAAATCCCCAGTAGAGTCTAAGTGGGGTATGCCACTGGGTGATGATTTCCCTCAGTTTCTCTAAGAGGTTGTCGGCAGTGTGCCTCTTACTGAAACTGGTGATACACAGCGTAGCCTGCCTTGGAATGAGCTGTCATTTCTGAGATGCTGCTACTGATGACGCTGCTATTGTTGCTGCGTAAGGTAATACATCTACCCAGTGGGCTGTCACAGTCAAATAGTCCTTAGTCTGCCCTGTTCCACTTGTTCACATGTCCATGTGTGTACAACCGCATTTTTCAGGACACTGAGGACACTTTTTCTGATGTTTCTGTACAGTCTCGGTATTGCCTGCCTAGTGAAGTGGAATCTAGACGAGATTTGGAACCGGGGACACACTACCTCCATTAATTGTCTAAATCCCACTGCTCTAATGGCGGATACCGCATGCACGTATAACACCAACATAGCAGTCAACGCCTCAGTTATACGTTTTGCTTCAGGATGACTGCTGTCGTACTTCATCCTTTTTGCTAAGGACTGTTGGAGGGTCAATTGTTTAGTAAAAGTAGTGGTGTTCCTACTTCCTCTCTGGGATGATGAACAACTCTCAGCAGCAACAGCAGCAGTGGCAGCAGTAGGCGTAGCAATGCAGGATTCTCCGGAGGAATCCCGGATAGGAGAGTCAGTCATGCCAGTGACATGGCCTGCAGGACTACTTCCAATCCTGGCTAAGGAGGAAATTGATGAGGAGGGAGTTGACGGTGTGGTTTGCAGGTGCTTGGATACAACAGGACAAAGGGATTTAGGTGTCCCTGGACTGCTTACGGTCTTAGCCAAAGTTTCTGAACTTGACAGTAACTTTTTATGAATGCGCTGCAGGTGCCGTATAAGGGAGGAGGTTCCTAGGTGGTTAAGGTCCCTACCCCTACTTATTTCACCTTTACATATGGTACATATGGCAAGACAGTTGTTGTCCGGATTTGGATAGAAATATTGCCAGACCAAAGAGGTGGAATGTTTGGTCTTCTGCCCAGGCATGACCGTGATGGGCTTTTTCATCCCACGGACAACAACTGTCTCCCCTGGAGCATGATTTAAACAAAGCACATCACCATCAGAATCCTCCTCGCCAACTTCCTCCTCAGCGCCAGCTACACTAGTATCATCATCCTGTTGTACTTCAACAGTGACATCTTCAATTTGCATATCAGCAAGTGGACTGTGGGTGCTTCTTTCAGCACTTGCAGAGGGTGTGCAAATGGTGGAAAGAGCCACCTCTTCCCGTCCAGTGCTGGGAAGGTCAGGCATCGCAACCACCACACTTGGACTCTCCTTGGGGATTTGTGATATCTTCTGAGAATGCACAGTTCTTCGCTGTGCTTTTGCCAACTTAACTCAATTGATTTTTTTTTGCGGGATGAGGGCTTCCATCGTCATGTAAAGCTGAACCACCACTCATAGGGATAGACCTTAGCCGTTCCTTGCCACTCCATGTCATAAATGGCATATTGGCAAGTTTGCTTTTCTCCTCAGATGATTTAAATCTTATTTTTAAGGTCATTTTCCTGAACTTTGTCATTTGGGATTGTATGTGCCCTCTTCTATGACATTGGGCATCTGCCTTGGCAGATGACGTTGATGGCATGTTATCATCTATGTCATGGCTAGTGGCAGCAGCTTCAGCACTAGGAGGAAGTGGTTCTTGATCTTTCCCTATTTTATTTTTATCATAGAAAGTTTGGTCCTTCATTTATGATATATTTATATATACGTGCGGCTAAGGCACACACAAACACAGAAAATATTTTTTTATTTTTGTTGGAGACTAGTGCACTTTGTCGGTTACACCACCCTTTAAGAAATGAGCCAACCAGCCCTTTACTTATGGGACACAGGCACACGCTTGGCGCTGCTCCTTTGTTGATGCACATGCAGCCACAGTGCACACAATTTTACTTTACATAAGCCGATGCCCTAGCCCTACATAAGCCACTTTAATATGTGATGCTGTATGCAGAGATTCCATGATGGCAGCACTAGGAATAAATACACAGGCAGGCTGGATTACTAACGTTTAAATACTTTGTGCTGCATTTTCATCAGGGTCATCAGGGTCAGCACCCTGACAAAAATGCGACACATAAAGCATTGAAACATTGGTAATCCAGCCTGCCTGTGTATATATTCCGAGTGCCGCCTTCATGGAATCTCTCTTTCTCTCTATGCACACAGTAGGGGGCACCAGCCAAAATTTTGCCTAGGGCACCAACTTGGCCTAACCTTAACCCTCCCTCCTTGCAGCCTAACCCTAACCCTCCCCGGTTGGTGCCTAAACCTAATTTACAGCAGGAGGTCCCTAAACCTAACCCCCCCATTCCCCAGCCTAACCCTAAACCTGCATACCATCAGGATGCCAGTGGTTGGGATGCCAACATCGGTATCTTGAGCTCTTCAGGATGGCATCATAGGCATTCTATGGGCATTGGGATTCCGGCATTGCTATACTGATGTCCTGCAACTCATCCGCCAGCAACCTGATAGAATCCCAGTATGAAATACTGTAGAGCAAGCAACACACATACTGAACATACTGAATATAGTTGCAACCTCTATACTGTATTTGGATTGATGCTGTACAAGCTGCACAAGCAGCATTTAATCTAAACAGACATTTTCCTGTTCTGACATTTGTAGTTCAGTGGTCTAAGAGTGCCCCTCAACCCCCCTGTTCATTTGTAAGTCATGTCAGCACTCTTTGAGTGGCGCAGATCAATGCTGAAGTTGCCGTTATTTGCTTGCAGAACAATGTGCATGGCACAAGTATGGCTTAAGAATATTTAAATAATCATTCCTATTACCTATTTTTCTTTCAAACCACAACAAAGAATTGCTAACAAAATCAACACAGATAACTTTAAGGGCATCCTCCTGAGTGACAGTGGCAGCAGATGGCTGATTTATCTGGCCTGGTGGACCATAAACATCTTCCTGAGTGGCAGAGGCATAAGACAACTGACTTCTCTGGCCTGATGCACCAGAGACCTCCTCCTGGGCAGGTGTGGCAGAAGATGGCAGGCTTCTCTGGCCTGATGGACCAACAACATCCACCTGGGCAGCAGTGGCAGAAGATGGTTAACTTCTTTGGCCTGATGGACCAGCAACCTCTTCCTGGGTGGCAGTTACAGAAGGTTGCTGGATTCTCTGCCTGATGGATCAGCAACATGCTCCTAGGTGGCAGTGGTAGCAGATGGCTGACTTCTCTAGCCTGATGACTCTTTCACTTCCACCCAGACAGCACAGCTTGTTGAAGGACATGCTTGTGATCTTGAATGACCCATTACACACCATGCTAGCTGCTTAGGATGTTTCATTTTTTCACACTTGTGGATATACATTACAAAATATGCTTTACAGTACTTATCACAAACCAGAAACATCCTCCTGAGGTCTTGTGTTGGTTCTTAATGATTTTTGGGATTATTCTGTTAAAAAAAACAAATGTGGTATTAAATTGTATGTACATTAACACATATCTGTCAGCCAGATTCAGAGATGGGAATAGAGTAAGAAATACAAAGTAACTGTGTACCTGGACAAACCTTGTTGCAAAGCAAGGGGCTGCTTTTACATGTAGCCCACAAATGCTGGACAGCTTTATTTTTGCACTGCAATATAGATTTCAGTTTGGATACACACCTCTCAAATCTAAATCTCTCTGCACATTTTAAATCTGCCCAACCTGCTGCATGGTTTTAGCCCAGATGCCCAGTTACTTGCTATTTCTTACTTTATTCCCGACTTTGAATTAGTCCCTGTGTGTTTTCCTGTTTAAAAAATTTTTTTTTTTAGATTTTAAATTACAGTCACGTTTTCTAAAACATAATATAGGCCCTCATTCAGAGCCGCTCGTTAGCGGCAGTACGCTCGTTCCGAGCGATGTTTGCACATCTGCGCATGCGTACGGTTTTTAGTACGCATGCGCGAACCAGTCAGTGCGGCCAAAAATCGTTTGTACGCTATATAGCGAGTGCCTGCTATTTTGAGTGACAGAATGAGGCGTATGTGGGTGGTAACAGGGGAAGGTGCTTGAAAATGGGGAGTGGAGATCCGAACGCAGGCGTGCTTAAAGGTCAAAACGGGCGTATTATGGGTGTGCATAATTAATACAGCAGCGTCATTGACCACGTCACTGGGTTATTTTATAGCCAGAACTGCTCGCAAATTTGTGGTAGCAAACACCAACCACAAGAATAGCGAGCAATTCATACGCTGGTCGATGTACTCGATTAATCTAATAAATAGCGGACATGACGTATGGTGCGAGCGGCCAGGGGGCGTTTTTAACAAATAAACGAGCGTATGTTTTGCACGCTCGTTCAGACTTAGAGGCGTGAACAGACTGCTATTTGCGAACGGATCATTTGAATAGCCACCCCTTGTTTTTGAACGAACGACCGCAAATAGCGAACGGCTCTGAATGAGGGCCATAGTCCTTAATGTGTTTGTTTTAAACTGTTCAAGGTTACATCAGATTTTACACTCACTATGCTGTTGCTGCTGAACTTGGGCATCAGAGTCATGGACATGGATCATGTGTACTAGCTCTGACAAATGAAACCTTCACACTTGCTCTTCATACTTTGGGCCTGATTCAGCAAGGAACACAGTTGCTAATTCGCACGCAAATGGTTGATTAATTTGCATTCCATATGCATATGCATCTCAGTGCATGTGCGTGAACTAGCAATTGTAATGGGAACTGCATTTGCAGAAGCTATGCAGACCCAGAGTAGAGAGATTGACAGGAAGTGCCGTTTGTGGGTGATAAGGGGGGTTGGTCGGGAGGATGCAGGTGTGTCAGAACATTTCAACTCCATTGCATGGGCATGCATATATTATCCACTGCAGTACCAGATGCCTCCTAAGGTCTTATAGCCTGCACTGTTAGCATTTCCATAGTGAGGTCTGATCTGCCTTAACTGTGCATATGGGCGCGATGTTACTTGATATTACCGATTGTTTCACTATGTTGCCCTAGAATACGGATGTGAGTGAGTGGAAGTGGGCATCCTTATGTTAGGCTGTGATCACAATGCATTGCAAACATTGCAACACTGATATTAGCAGCAGTGTATAATTCATATTAGCAGAATAATGATCCTTGCTGAATCAGACCATTAGTCCATATGAAGAATGAGACCACCATCTTACCTCAATGCAGCCTTAAATTCCTACCCCATTTTGTCCTTAATCATCCTCTTAAAATCAGAAACCTTTTCCTGCAATGTGACTGTTAGCGATTTTATACTGTAGCCCTACAACAATGACAATTCACCACAATATTCCTGAGTATGAGTTTATGCCTACTTGGAGTTTTTGCTGCCTGGTTCCACAGCAGGGGTGGATTAAGGCTTGTGGGGGCCCTGGGGCATCTAAGTTGAGGGGGCCATCGCCAAGCCACATGGAGCTTACCCCCCTTACCCACCATATGGAGCCTCCCCCTCCCCCTCCCCCAATTACTTGCCCTCTGTTAAGAACGCACACAGACACACACATATATATATATATATATATATATGCAGCAAACATACTGTATATTTTATATATAACATACATATACAGTATACACACACATGAACACATACAAACACACTAACACTTATACATACAAGGTATACACACACTAACACATATATACACATTAACACATGCATACATACAATCACATATATTAACACTAACACATACACAGTATACACACACTAACTCATACTGCATATACAATAACACATATATACACACAAACTCATACATAAACATATATACACAATAACACATACAAACACATGAAAACAGTACACATACACACTTACATGTAGGAACTAATGAGAGCGAGCACCTTACATTATTATTGGCTCCACCCCCACTTTGGCAGGTGCACTAGAGGTGTGGGCCCCCTGTGTGTGGGGGCCCCTGGACAACCACCCCTGTCACCCCCCCCCCTTAGTCCAGCCCTTTTCCACTATGCTAAATCATAACAGAGGATAATTGAAGAAGCTAATGCAAAATTATCTTTAGAAGAAAATCAAATGTTGCATCTACATTGAGTTGCCATCTAGACTACTGTATCTTCTCCTGTCTCCTGCTCATCCTCTTGAGCCTCCTCCTCCACTGCTGGTTCCCTTTCTGCTATAAATCTGGCTGTGATACCATTGTTTTTACCACAATTGTATTATCTCTGGAGACTTGTGGGAAACCAATTTCCTAGAGCTCTGCCTGTATATGTTTTAGATGGTTTTAGGTAAATGTAAGCCATTGTATAGTACTTTTTAACATTATTTTCTTCTTAATGATAACCACTAGTGGAGATGATCACATTTTACATAGTAAGGTGTCCTTTTTCAGATTGGAATTACTGCAAAATATTACCTTTATAATGTAATGAGAAACTGCATTCAACTTTGAAATAAAGGCTGTATCATAAACGAGACTTGTTTTCTTTGTGCTTTTTCCCCTTCTTTCCAAGTGCCAGGAGATCTGCCCTATTTATTTTGTTAACATTCCTAAATGCTCTTTCACCAAGCTTTTGTTGATATCCACTTTCAGCAAAATTGGTCATGAGTTATTCTATAATTTGTAGTCTCTGATGATGTAGAAGCAAAATCAGGGTTCAGGGGAGTTCACAGTCTCAGAGGCCATATTTGGAGATGTGCCTGAATCTGCACAGCCCAGGACTTAATAGAGGAGTCGATGTGTGCCTGATGTTGCATTAATGAGTGTGTATTCTCAATCCCCGGCAGATGTACTCACAATGCAGAAACATTAAGGGACAGTGCTGCTGCTGGGTCAGCTGGCATTCCCGGAAACAGTTGGGGGTGTCCGTCTCATATTCTGGGAGTTGCAAGGCCAGGGACTGCATCGATGGATGCAGTTTTCTGGCACTGCAATCTGGCCCGCCTGAGTAAACTAAGGCTGAATCATTCCGTGTCCTCATTCATTTAGCCTCAATACGCCACACCATGTGTCTTGCCTGGTGTGAGTGATCCGCAAGGTGCCATGCTACTCTGCTAGCATTGGGCATCTTTTTGTGCAATGCGATGCAACTAGGACACACCAGCAGACTGTGCTGATTTCATATGCGCCACTTGTATATATGTTTGCATCTCAGTCTGTGTATGAACCACAACGGGACTTGGAATGATAAAAGCTGTGACCGCTACATTCTAGCACTTCATATACAGATTTAGAGTCTCAGTTGCATACAGCTACTGTATACAAGTTTTGCATATCAAATGAATCAGCACAGTCTGCTTGTCATCCTAGTCATGACTAGGGGTGTGCATCGGCCACTTTTCGTGTTTTGGTTTTGGATCTGGATCTTTCTTCGTGTTTTGGATCTGGATTGGTTTTGCCAAAACCACCTTTCCATGTTTTGGGTTCTGGGTTTTGTGTTTTAAAAAAAGCATAAAAACAGCTAAAAGCACAGAATGTGTTGGTTTTTCTGCTCCTATGCTATTACTAACCTAAATATCAATAATTTCCACTCATTTCCAGTCTATTCTGAACACCTCACAATAGTGTTTTTATGTCCAAAAGGTTGCTCCGAGGTAGCTGGATGAAAATGCTAAGCAACACAAGTGGGCGGCACAAACACGTGGCCCATCTAGGAGTGACACTGCAGTGGCAGACAGGATGGCAGTTTGAAAAACTAGGCCCCAAACAGTACATAATTCAAAGAAAAAAAATAGGTGCAAGATGGAATTGTCCTTGGGCCATCCCACCCACCCTTATGTTGTATAAACAGGACATGCACACTTTAACAAACCATTTCGGTGCCAGGGTCTGCCACACAACTGTGGCTGAAATGATTGGTTCGTTTGGGCCCCCACAAAACAAGCTGGCAATTAATCTGTCCCTGCACAAACTGGCTCTACGGAAGCAAGATGTCGTCCTCATCCTCCTCATTCACCAATTCCTCACCCTCTTCAGTGTTGTGTACATCCTCATCCTCACAGAGTATTAATTTGTCCCCACTGGAATCCACCACCACAGGTCCCTCTGTACGTTCTGGAGGCTGGTCTCCCTGGAAAAGTTGATAATTCATTTTTATGAACATCATCTTCTCCACATTTTGAGGAAGCAACCTCCTACACCTTTCGCTGACAAGGTTCCCGGCTGCACTAAACACTCTTTCGGAGTACACACTGGAGGGGGGGCAACTCAGGTAAAATAGAGCCAATTTGTACAGGGGCCTCCAAACTGCCTCTTTTCCTGCCAGTACAAGTACAGACTGTCTGACATGCCTACTTGGATGCTGTCACCGATGTAATCCTTAAAACAGAAAGATGCACGCTTGTCGCTGCTGCTTTGAGGAAGCAGGTACGGCTACAGCCCACACAGTTCACAAAGACAGAAAAAAAAGAAGAATTTTTTATTTTTTGTGGAGTGCACTTTGAGGGTTACACCACCCTTTAACAGACAGACGCATGCTTGTCGCTGCTGCTTTGAGGATGCAGGTGCAGCTACAGCCCACACAATTCACAAAGACAGAAAAAAAGAAGAATTTTTTATTTTTTGTGGAGCGCACTTTGATGGTTACACCACCCTTTAACAGACAGACGCACGCTTGTCGCTGCTGCTTTGAGGATGGAGGTGGGGCTACAGCCCACACAATTCACAAAGACAGAAATAAAAAGAATTTTTTATTTTTTTTGGAGTGCACTTTGGGGGTTACACCACCCTTTAATGGACAAGCCAGCCGACCCTTAACTTATCACACAGGCGCACGCTTGGCGCTGCTCCTTTGTTGATGCACGTGCAGCCACAGTGCACACAATTCACAAACACAGAAAATAATTCCTCCACCATTCTGTCAGTGGTGACAGTATCATATGCAGTGACAGTAGACATGTCAGAAATTGTTGCCAGGTCCTTCAGTCCGGACCAGATGTCCAAACTTGGTCCTGCCTGCCCTGCATCACCGCCAGCGGGATGCTTAGGATACCTAAGTTTTTTTCCTGGCAGCCCCAGATGCGGGAGAAATTGAAGAAGGAGCTGTTGACGTGTCACATTCTGCTTCAGCTGACAGTGTTTTCACCAGGAGGTCTTTGCACCTCTGCAGGCTTGTGTCGGCTGGAAAGAGAGACACCACATAGGCTTTAAACATAGGATCGAGCACGGTGGCCAAAATGTAGTGGTCTGATTTCAACAGATTGACCACCCTGGAATCCTGGGAAAGTCCTTCAGGCCGGACCAGATGTCCAAACCGGCCCTTGACTTATGACACAGGCGCACGCTTGGCGCTGCTGCTGTGTTGATGCTCGTGCGTCTACTGCGCATACATTTTGCACACAAACACAGAAAAAAAATTATTGTTTATTTTTTGTGGAGTGCACTTTGGGGGTTACACCACCCTTTAACAGACTTATGGGGCAAAGGCGCACGCTTGCCGCTGCTCCTTTTTTGATGCACGTGCAGCCACAGTGCACACAATTCACAAACACAGAATATATTTTTTATTTTGTTTGGAGTGCACTTTGGGGGTTACACCACTCTTTAACAGATGAGCCAGCCAGCCCTTTACTTATGACAGAGGTGCACGCTTGGCGCTACTTTGTTGATGCACATGCGGCCACAGTGCACACAATTCACTAACACAGAAAATATTTTTTATTTTGTTTTGAGTGCACTTTGGGGGTTACAGCAGCCTTTACCGGTCAAGCCAGCCGGTCCTTTACGTATGACATAGGTGCACGCTTGGCGCTACTTTGTTGATAACCGTGCGGCCACAGTGCACACAATTCACAAACACAGAAAATATTTTTTTATTTTTTTGGAGTGCACTTTAGGGGTTACAGCACCCTTTAACAGATGAGCCAGCCGGCCACATACTTATGACACAGGCACATGCTTGGCGCTACTTTGTTGATGCACATGCGGCTACTGCACAAACAATTAACAAACACAGAAAAAATATATATTTTTTGCTCTTTGGGGGGAGCACCTCTGATGGACAGAGCACCCCCTGGACAATACTACAGCACCACTTTAGGACTGGAACACTGCACAGGACTTTGGAGTGGACACAGCCCCTATGGACAACTGTCTGCACAACACAGTCCAGCCAGCCCCTATGGACTTTGGAGGAGTGGACACAGCCCCTATGGACAACAGAAGTACAGCACAACACAGCCAGCCCCTATGGACTTTGGAGGAGTGGACACAGCCCCTATGGACAACAGCAGCACAGCACAACACATGGACTTTGGAGGAGTAGACACAGGACCTCACTCAGAGTCGGTCGTTGCGGCCGCATGATCATAAAGGTTAAAGGGGCCAGATGTGCAAATGAAGTGCTTGCAAGTTGCGTTGTTAAGATGGGATCGTTAGCTGGACGAGCGAGGGGAGGATGCAGCCGTAAGACTAAAAATATTCCCCGTTTTCGTTCCCATTACACATCATCTCTGGGCATATAAGGATTAATCGAGACCATCGGGAACCATCGGAGCTGGTCGTAGACCTTAGGGTTGACCATGCCCTCTCTTAAGCACTATGATCAAGTCAGTGTAAAAACCTCCCATGTCACATGTGCCATGACACTACTTAGTTAATTATGCACTCCCATAAAACACAGTTTGCATAGTCAGGCACGCCTGCATTCAGATCTCCACTCCCCCGTTCACAAGCACCTTCCCCTGTTACCACCCACAAACGCCTCTTCCTGTCACTCAAACTAACGACCTGGCCAAGTTGAAGGAGAGGGCAATTTTTGATCATAATAGCTAATTTCGGCACGCGCATTGCAAATTTTACACATGCGCAGTTTATCGAACATCGGTGGCGTACGACCATGCGGCCACAACGACTGACTCTGAATGTGGTCCACAGCCCCTATGGACAACAGTAGCACAGTGCAGCACAGCACAACAAAACACTACACTGCACTACACAACACTACACAGCCCAGCCAGCCCTAACTCCCACCCTCCCTCATCACTGTCCACAGCCGAGTGAGAAAATGGCGCTGACGTGGGTACTTTACATAGAAACCAAAACCCGCGAGACCCGGAAGGCGGGATGATGACGTTTTGCCTCGATTTCAGATCCGAGTCAGGCGGGAAAAGTCGAGCCTGACTCGGATCGGCCTTGGATCGGGGGGGGCTCGGATTTCAGAAATCCGAATCCGCTCACCCCTAGTCACTGTGCCGAGATGGCTTTTTAGCATGACTGCAGCAAATGTATATAAGGACACATCTGTACTTATATAAAGGATTAGAGTGCCTCATATAAGCAGACTCCAAGCCAAGGACAAACTATTTCTCACTTTATTCCTTCATATATGTATCCTAATATGTATCTCTATATCATGTGATACATACACATACTTTCTTGAATATAAGGTCAGAGATGAATGTGAGGGAATTAACATTCTGGATTTGAGTTTCAGTGATATGTATGTGTATTTAATTGGATATATTTAAAACAAAACAAATATCTTTTGCATTGTAAACATTGTTTGTGGACTTTTAGTTTGGATCAAAAGTTATTTTCCTATGAGTTGGTGCCATGACTCAGATCCACATCCAGCTGGTGACAAAAAGGATACCCGGGTGTGTCCCATTATCAAAGTCTGTGTGGCCACAAGGCAAGGTACTGTAAGATAGCTGGTTATAATTTCTTGTTTTTTAGGGACTCCCGCATCCATAACAGTGAGTTCTGGCTATCATCAGGTCCCAAGTGAAAAAGTTATAGTTGAGTGTTCATTTGAAATGGAAGCATGCAATGTAATTTCACCTTATATTGTGCAATAAACCATGCTAGTGAAAGGAATACCTGCAAAAGGAAATGCAAATTAACCTTATATGTATCCTTTCTTACCTAGCACACCAAAAGAAGAGTTAATGCCTGTTTTAGTTGCCATGAGCCACTATAATCCTTTCTGAGAAAATGATAGCCCCACCAGTAAAGATACATTTCAGATTTTCATAGACAGAGAAATCTTCAGTTCAAAACAATGTGGTGCCCAGCCTGTTTAACTGGATACTATCGCTGCCTGGCTGAACTCTTTTGATGAAGGGTGTTGTCACTTGTTGACAACGATTCTTTACAAGGCAGATGATAAGCTGTTAAAACTACCACCACCACTTTACACCAATGGGGAGAAGACAGGAGAGAAGAGATGTGGCCACCTTCTCATATAGGGGGAGTCTCAGGTTAGCCAGCCTGACTAGATTAACTCCCATTTTCCCTTTTTAAGTAGCACAGGTACAATATCTCTAATTAGTTACTTAATATGGGTGCCAGAAAACAAGGCGATATCAATACAGTATATAAATTCACATTGGAAGCTATTCTGTAAAGAAGTATTAGAACTTAAATGATTATCACTAGTGAATCACTCAAATGAAAAATTAGCATAGTGGAGTGAAGGTTGTGTTTGCAAAGGATGATTTCAGAGCACTATGGCCCTGATTCAGACCCACTCGCAAGCGGCTGTCCACTCGCAAGTGGGTCGATGGTCTGCACTGAGCATGCGCACGATGGAGGGAGCTCCGTCGTGCGCATGCGCCAGACACGATGAGCGAAGGAAAGTCCTTCGCTCGTTGTGTCTGATCAAAGGGGGCATGCTGTCGATGTTGATTGACAGCATGCCCCCTTTGGTGGGCGTGCCTCCCTGACGGGGGCGTTCCCAAGGGAACACCTCCCGTCAGAAGCCGGCCCACTGACATCACTAGTGATGTCAGTGGGAGTGATTTTTGCTCTGATAGAGCCAAAGTCACTCCGGGCCTTGTGGTTGAAAACCTCAACCGCTGGCTCCGGCTCGCAGTTTCGATGGTCGCGATGGTCACGACCATCGCGGCCATCAAACTGCACGCTCAAATAGGCTGTGGGTGGTGACCCACAGCTATACGAGCGTCCAGGAGGATGCTCCATTTTTATGGAGGGCGGCCCTCATTCAGAGCGTGCGCTCTGCTCAGAGCGTACGGCTCTGAATGAGGGCCTAAGTTGCTGTATTTGTAGATGGACTGAAACCACAGATCGAGACCATGGCACAATTTCCCTTCCAATTTGGAAGCTAAAACCTTTTGATGAGGTCTTGGAAATGGCTAGGCGTCATGAGGCTGGCATTGAGGCAGGAAAGAAACAGCAGCAAAACATCATATACAGATTAGCCACTATGAAAGAAAATAAATGTAACTCCAGTAATAGACATGATCCACCAGATAGAAATGTCAATTGAGGTGAACAAGGACATAACTCTCACAACTGCAAGAAGCCTAGACATTACCAAAATGAGACCACAATTCACACAGAAGGATATATAGAAGAAACTAAATTCTATTTCTAAATTGGCACTATGGAGCATTGCCTCCTATGTGTACTAAACTGTACTGTTCTTTATGTACTCCTTATGGTGTTTTCTTGCACGGTCCAGAGGAATTTGAGCAGAAGGCTAAGGATTTACACATTTCTTGCACATATGAAAGAAGTTCCCACCCCTTCAGATTAGGCTCCGGATTTCAAAATACGCAGTCACAGATAAGTATGGACCACATACCTTATATATGTACTGTAGGTATTGTCTTCTGTTTTGCCTGGTATTGTTGCATTAAAATTGAACATAACTAAACCTGCACACACTTCATTCTCATGGGTTCTTCCAATTAATGCTAACAGTGAATGGCTGTTTGCTTTCACACAGAGAGAAGCGACAATGTACTTTTACCAGATTTCTCCAAGGGTGGTATTTCTAATTTCCCTATGTTTCTTAAGAATTTGACTAATTTTATTCCTCCATGTGAATCTTTACTCATTCAGTTTGTAGGTGAACTTTTACTCCGTTCATCATCAAAAGATCCCTACTTGCCACACAGACACTGCTAGTATTCCTAGCAGACAATGTACAGAGATGAGAACAAAACAATTTTCTTAGTACAGCACATTTTACAGAAGGTGTTCACACACAGAGACCTATTACTGCTAAAGACTACAAGTGCAGAGGTGAATTTTAGAACTAATTGTTCTGAAGTCTTACAAGCACCTCTAATTAATTTGTACAGTTGGCATCATATTAAAACACACATAGAGGTATATTTGCTAAGAATAGTGTTGGTCCAAATTTGCATGTACAGGAGTGTTTAGTTTTTTTTCCAACACAGGAATTTACTACGGGAAAAACGGGAGTTTTTCCCATATCTTTAGAGCTAATCATGGCCGATTTTGAAGTTTAAATGCACCAGAAAATACAAAAAGAAATTAATACACCATTGTCTGAACATTGCAGTACATTCCCTAGACAGGAATACTACACAGGATTTAACAAAATTGTGATACATAATCATGGGTGTAATAAAAGCAAACACAGTTTCCAAATAGACCCCCTCCTAAGCAGCGTGTCTAGCAGAAACATACGCAGATCAGTGTGATCTGTGTATGTTTCTGGCTTTAGGTATGATAAATAAGTGGTTAATTTAAAAAACAATTTACGTGTGGTAACCCATAAGGATAACCAGCCCCAGGCTCTTGAGCCAATCCTGCTTTCTAAAATATGGGGAAGAAATGACTACGGTTCCCTGAGCCAATCCTGGTTTTAAAAATAGGGTGAAAAAAGAGTGTGGTTCCCCATATTTTTAAAACCAGCACCAGACTCAATTCTAGCCATGGTGTAATGCCACAGCCACGGCACCTCTTCACTGGGTCTCCCCGGCCAAAGCATTAATACCCCAAGCTAGTCATCACAAGCTGGGGATCTCAGTGGATGTGTAGACTCCCCCAGTAAAGCACCCCAGGCTTATTCTGAAGCCCGGGGCTCTTCCCTGCACCCCTGGCTGGTGGGTTCAGAGGTAATAGTGGGGAAATTATATTTTAAACTATTGTTTTTTACAGTGGAACTACGGCTGCCAGTGTGCCTGCCTTTTGGAACTTGTGGAAGTACAAGTGCCAGTAGGCATCCGGCACCCATACCCCAACTGTAAAATAGTCAAAATAACCACAATACAGTACACACACACTGTAGATTGAACAATTTTTTTCCCACACCTAACACGCACACATATTTACCTACTGCAAGATGTTTACATTCCCTTCTCCAGGTAGAAATCCCATGGTTTACCTGAGAAAAATAAATCCAATACTCACCTACATCCTGGCATAGAGTCTGTCCCTTTCACCAGTAGTGTCCATGGGTCTTGTCAAAACAAGATAACAAAAACCCCGTACCAGCTCGGACATGTATAGGTGTATGTCTGGTAACATACACCTTTTCAACACGGAATGACAGAAGACACGAGTCTTCTGTAATTCTCATGATCCGCCAGTCAATCAGAGGCCTCTCTATATGTAGCTGCCATTGATTTGCTGTGACCCACGTGCTATTGATTAACAGCGTAAGTCTGGGGTGTTTATGAGAGGGGGGACCCTTTTATTGGGGGATCCCCACATTCCCTTCCCTTGGCTTGTGCTAACTAGCTTGGGGTGTTAATGTTTTGGCCAGGAAGACCCAGTGAAAGGGTCCCAAGGCTGTGGCATTACACCAAAGCTAAAACTGAGTCCGGTGCTGGTTTTAAAAATATGGGGAAACCCATACTTCCTCCCAACTATTTTTAAAACCAGGACTGGATCAGGGAGCCCAGTACTGGTTTCTAAAATACTGGGGTAACCTACTTGTTTTTTTTCCTGTGTATTAGGAAGCAAGGCTGTGTTAGGAGCCCGCGACTGGTTATGTTTTGGGGGGGGGCACGTTTTTTTTTTTTTAATTAGCAATTTCTAAACTTTCATACAACACATGCACTCTGCACATATTTCACTGATAGGAAACATGGGTAGGTAACTCAGGGATTAAACCTGGGTAGGAATGATCAGATACACCATTGGAAAGCACGATCCTGACAAACACGGGAGCATGGTAAATTACAAATTTAATTTTTTTTAAAAACTCCCAATTTTGATTGTTACTATCCATGTTTAAAAACAGATCAACATGATTCTTAGTAATTTTACCCCACAATGCTTAAAAAATTGAGAGTAATATACATTGTATAATGTTGCATAAGATAGCAGAAGACAAAAACTAACACATTTACTGATATAAGAGGTAACTATAGAACCAGTAAATGTAAACACATTTGCTACAGGTTTTGTAGTTTTGCAATGTGACTGGACAGTCACAGATGGAAGAGGAAGACACAGAAATAAACCAGGTTTTTTATGTAGTCACAAATTATAATATATTTCTGGTAGAGTGCCAGAAGAATGTTTCTTGATTATCCTAATACAGACAAACCAGCTGTCAAAAGTGAACCTTGTATGGGCAGCCATTTATAAAATATATATTCTAAAATAAAGTGTTAGCTAGTTCTCACAATGTTACTGAAACATTTGTTCATCAATTTACAAACAGATCTTACACAAGAGTTAAAGATTCTCTTTAGATGGTAGTAGCTACTCAGTGCTGCAGGTAGCCTCTACTTGGAAACATATTTAATATATTCTTGAATATTTCCAAGGTGTATTTTCAATATTCACATACAAGCTCTTTTATTGACAATTGCTTCAGATGTAGTTAACAGTATTAAATTTGGCTATAAAATCTAATTAAAGTTAAAAAGCAACAGTTTTGGGATTTAAATGATTGTTTAAGTAAGTCTTTTGAAATGGAATGTGCAAGTGGTTTGTGACAGAGCTGAGAATTGACTATATATTGGTCAGGGGGATGGAAAGAAAGTTAAGAACTTTTAAAGGTATATTGTAAATGAAGTGCAGGAGCAGCAGGTGCTATTAAATGAATGATTGAGTCATAGAATATTTTTTTTTTAAAAGTTTGTGAAGACAAAGGCATGTATTCCCAACCAGATAATAAATGGAATTTAAGTAAATCTCATACACCTGCTACTAGACTCATTTTAGATTGGCTTAAATTAAAACACAGACAAAACTGGACATTTGACTACAACTATAATTACCATCTCTTAGCAGAATTTGATCATATTAAGTATTTTATGTCTCTCAGTTGTAAACAAACACAGCAAATGGCATATTTACACTTTTATGATAAAAATACCACAAATTAAGTTTTAATTTCTTTATTACATAAATATTAGGTGTTAAATTAGTAAAGGTTGGTGGACATTGATGTCATTTTGTTGGCTAAAGGATCTATGGGGTAGATGTACCTCACCTTGGAGAGAGAAAAAGTGGAGAGAGATAAAGTACTAACCAATCAACTCCTAACTGCCATTTGCAAACACAGCCTGTAAAATGGCAGATAGATGCTGATTGGTTGGGATTTTATCTCTCTCCACTTCATCTATCTCTGCTTAGTACATCTCCCCCTATATTTACTAACAGTTGGATTTTAGCCTCAATTTAAACATGATGGCAAGGCCAGTTTTTTGCTGCTCTTTATGCTGTCAATTTTGATCTTTCAGTTTAAAACCAATGGCAATTAGAAGTACAAACATTATCGCAAACATGTACAAATATAAGTATTTCACATATAAGTCTGATCTGTGCAGGCTTCATTACAGTAAACTGTTAATAAATAGTTCAACTTGAAAGAAAATGTGTGATCCCTTTAAAGTAGTAAACTACCTTGGACATCTCAGCCTGTGATGCTATGGTAAAATGAGAAAAATGGCATGATGCTCCCCTTATTTTCTATAGCCAGTACCAGGTTGAACCAGCTGGAAGGCTAATGCCATAGCAGGGGGACACATTAACCATCATATTAACCAGCCCCTAACTGGTAAGATTTGGGGTTGAATTCCACATAAATTGGAGACCCCGAAAATCAAATTGGGTCCTATTTCCCTAGGTACTACCAGCCCTGGGCTGAAAGCTATTCCACGCAAACCTGGTGGCAGTGGGTGCTGGGTTAATAGTAATAAAAAACATAAATAATATTGTTTATTACATGTGGACTTCAAGTCCCAGGCAGTCAGCCCCAGTATCATGGCAGTATGTAGACTTCAAGTCCCAGGCAGGCAGGCCCAGTATCATGGCAGAAAATGCCAGCATGCCCTGAAATTAATGGCCCACTGGTGCCTGTAATCCACATTAAAGAACCACAGGAAACACAACAAATGATTTAATATTTTATTAAAAAGCAAAAATACATACTTACCAAACTCTTGCGGTGCCTCCTCTTTGGTCAATGCAGGCATCCATAGGTCTTCGGAAAGTAAAAAAATACAACATTGGATCACTACAGATAGTAATGTACAGTAAATACTGTACATTACAAAACCCGAATTGAAAGGTTATCTCTGGTTACTCCATAAGAGTCAACAGGGAGAGTGGATGGTTGCACAAGGTTGTGAAAAACTTTATTGAATGTGAATAAACTGTGACACAGACCAGAAGCCCACACTTGAGGGTGTATTGAATAAGAATCACAGTTTATTCTCACTCACTTTTCTTGACAAAGATGCAATGGAGCATTGAAACCCATTGGCCTGAGATATGTAGGAGCCTGAACAAGTTAACTGAGGGCCAGCAGTATGACGCTCTGATCTGGGACTATCTGCGCCCAGAGCTGGCTTACTTTTTGCAGACATTTAGCATCTTTCTGGTAGGCTACAACTACCATTTATATGCTGTTATCTACATTATTAAAAGTTATACTTTATTTATAAAAGAAATCTGCACTATATGCACCATCATTATTTCACATGTACCATTCCATGGATCTCGTGTGATAAGTTTGGATTGTCCTGTGATTGCAATGATACCATGATGGCTTTTTGCTTTTTGGATATTCTGTAAGCATTGATTTCAGATGGTGCATGCACTGATCCTTCCTTTTTAGATTTAGGGCCTTATTCAATTAGCTGTGATAAGTCCAAATTTGCGGAAAAGTATTGCGGGTGACATCATTTCGCCAGGCGAAAACTTATCTCCATATTCAATTCCAAAGACTTTTCATGTACACGGAAAGTCAATGCAATGTAATAGGCGGAAAATATTTGCCTATGAATTGCAGGCGGAAAAAAGTGCAGAATTGCTGTTTTGGGGTGAAAATGTGGGGAAACCACGCTGCACCCTTGGGACAGCCCCCCAAAGGTTAACTGCATCCAACAAATTCAATAAAAAAATGAAGAACACCCCAAAAAATTACTTTGAAAAAGGGGGTGAAAAAGTACATAGCTGGGGTACAAACTTAAAAACTAGTGAAATAGACTTTTGGGGGGTCTGTAAGTATGGGGAGGTTTTTTTTATGGAAGGTGCATTTTTTTTTTATAACTTCACTTTTGTGATTTTTAACCATGCTTGCACCCATTTTTATGTACCCCAAATTTACTGGGACTAGTTATTTTCTCAAAAAAAGAAATGCTAAATGCTATTCTTCACCACTTGTGCAAAGATGCTAATTAGCAGCTATTGAGAGCATTTAAGTACCCCAAATAGCTTCAGTAGGGCTATTAAGGGGGCATCTACACTGATGCCCAATGTTATTGCATCTATTGGTAGGGTGTCAGGCTGATTTCCCTATTTTTTACAGCACTTTCGCCTGTTTGAGCATCGCCAGGATGCATTTTTTCTTTGGAATTGAATAGGGTGAATAGCAGGGAGCGTCCGATAAGTTTCTGCATCCAAAACACGCGATGTAGATGGAAACTAGATTCCACCATGGGCAGAGAAAATATTGCGACTAATTGAATAAGGCCATTTGTGTCCGGGGAAGCCCTTTTTCCTACCTTTGTGAACACAGTAGAGGATACATTAAGGGGTAAATTTACTGAGCTGAGAATTTGGGAGAGGTTGGAAACTCTGGAGAGTTTGGGCTTTTTTTCCCACTCTCAAATTTACTAATTTCAAACTCGGGAGAGAGATCTCCTTTGCTAAGGGAAAATACTGGGGAGTTAGCAAACTCTCTTCAATTCACCATCATCACCAACCTTTTCACTGGTGAAGATAGAATTCTGGAATTTACCAAGCAGATAGTTTCTAAACTCTCATGAGATGGGGAAACTCTGATGTAAAAACTCATGAAAAAAATACACCTGCCTGTGATCTGAGAGTTTGGCAGAAACATACACAGATTGCTGTGATCCATGTAAGTTTCTGCCTGTAAATATAGTAAATAAATTTAAATATCAGAAAAAAATTACATAGCCCCCCCTAAAGCTTAACCAGCCCCAGGCTTGCCAGCCTATACTGGTTTCTAAGATTATTGTGAACAAAATGTGTATGGTTCCCCCGTAATTTAGAAACCAACACCAGGCTGCAGGAATAGTCCTGATTTTAAATATAGGGGAGAAAAATTGTGTAGGGTCCCCCCTATATTTAAAATTAGCACCAGACCCAAAATGGCTGGGCGGCAATGCCGAAGCATGGAGACCCTTTCACTGGGGCTCTGGGTCCAAAGCATTAGCAGCCCTAGCCGGTCAGGCCAAGTCAGGGATCTCAGGGGAGGTGGGGACCCCCCTAAAAAGGGGTCCCCCCTCTCCCTTAACCCCAGGCTTGGTCTGAAGCCTGGGGCTCTTTCCCGCACCCCTGGGTCTGGTGCTGGTTTTAAATATAGGGGGACCCTACCTAATTTCCCCCCCTATATCTAAAATCAGGACTGTCCCTGCAGCCTGGTGTTGGTTTTTAAATTATGGGAGAACCATACACATTTTGTTCTCCATAATCTTAGAAATCAGGAGAAGCTGGCAAGCCTGGGGCTGGTTAAGCTTTAGGGGGCCCTATGTAATTTTTTAACCACTTTTAACCCATTTTTTACAGGTACAACACAAGCAACTTACACATATCTCACTGATATGTGCAGGTTATTTGCTCGGGAGAGTTTTGCAGAGAGAAGACACTGCAATCTTGAGTGAGTCATCTCCTGCAAAACCTGCTACTCGGGGGAGAAATCTCCTGCAAAACCTACTACTCAGCAGAGAAATATCGTTCTGCTTCACCATCGGCCATCTCACTCTCAGTTACTCTCCCTGCTTTGTAAATTTGAGTCTCAGGAGCTTCAAATCACCTGAGTTTAGGTGAAGCTAATCGAGTTGAAAAAAAGCAAACTCTCTCAGACTTGATTCTTAGTAAATTTACCCCTAAGGGTTGTGGAGCAGTCACCTTTTGTTCCAAACTCTGACATTTGTTTAATTTGGTGTTCATGACCTGATTCATTTGAATCTCAAAATTATTTGGAACATTCAGCTCATCTCGACCAGCAAATTATGCATTAACTCATTGTAAGATTTTTCAGCTTTGAAAATTGGTTTGTCAAGTGTGATTGAGTATAGCGTGTCGTTCTATTTGGGAACTTACTATATTCATTGTGCTAACATAAAGTGCTAATAATAACGTTTAAATCATTGTCTCTTTACAACTGCAAAGTGTCAATAATACATTTGCAACAAAAGAAACGCATCAAACTTTTCAGTTATTTAAAATAACTTATTTTAGAAGTAACTAAATCTATGTGAAAGAACGCAAGGAATGTATGTGGTGTTTAATCATGTAATTACAGGTTTTTTATTAAAAATAAAATTTGAGACACAGCTTTTATCAATGTACTTCCTTTGGGGTAGCTAAAATAAGACTTCATTAACTCATCAATTTTGCATTTCAAAATTCTGTTGGAGGAAAAGACTGTAGTTAACATGACTTTTAATATAGCATAGAAGAGAGATTTTAATTGACTTTAGAAACTAAGGGACTTAGGGGTAGCTGTACTATGGAGCAGGTTGTCAAAACTCTGACCAATAGATTTATATGGCAATAAAAATAAATGTTAAACTGGCCTGTTTAACCATTTATTTCTATTGCCATTTTAAAAATGATTTGCAGCTCTGATAACCCACTGCTCAGTAAATCTACTGCTAAGTGTACTATTTTTGCAGTGTAAAAATTAAACAGATTTTAAGGTTATATTAGAGTCTTATGATTCATACAAAGGGACTGGTAATTTTATGTTTGCAGAGCACTTTATGCTGGGTAATATTAAGGTGACTAGTGGAACCTCTGTCCACTGCACACAGATATTAACAGAGTTTTCCCCTGCAGAGGTTACCAATAATTTTAGGCACTATCGTTAACAAAGTGAATAGGAATAGCCCCTGTGTTTTTCCCTGGGGAAACTATAAATAACATCAAGTAGAAATCAAACAGTATTTTTATTTCCAAATGTGTCAGACAGGAAACTGATTATGCAATTTACTCCTAATAAATGCTGAACTCCACTTTTAAAAACAAGTTCTACATTCCTAAACTTTAAGAAATAAAAGCACCAATAACTTTTTTTGGTTCATAATAACTGCACCCAACAGTGACTTTACCTACCAATGAGCAAGCAGAGCAGAATCTAGTCAAATTGATGTAGGTACCAATCAGTGCTATACTTAAAGGACAACAAATCAAATGCAATGGTTAGGACCCACGAAATTATGAGTGATGAACTTGAAGGTAAGAGGCCAGCTGTTAGAGAGGTTGTGGTCAACTGTCAGTGAGACATGGGCAGCCACTAGAGGGGGTGGAAGGAAAGGAAAAAAATCACGACTTGGTCACCTCGCTGGATAGATGCTTAATATATTCGGGAAAAAAAACACTCAGCTTACCTGGTGACTGATTTATTTGTTGTTCCAATGTACCATATGGTGAAGTGGCTTTAAAAGTTTTTGTTTAGTCAGACTGTTAACCAGTTTCATTGATCCCTTATCAAAAAAGTCTTGTATAAATCTAGATTCCTTTGACTGTATCCACAGCTACTACATGTGATATGCATTGTGTGTGTTATCCCTTATTCATGTATTTCCAGATTGTCCAGATTTTCTCCCTCTTTCTGTCTCCACCCTTCACCCCTTTATTTTTCTCCACATTTCTCTCTCCACTTCCATCCCTCCATCCACTCTTTCTTCTTGACATTTTCCTCAAACCCTCTTTATCTCTGCCCATATTTTTATCTCTTCACCACTCCAAACAAATTTTCCTCATTTATATGTGCAAATAAAATATACATACCTCACCCACTGTCAACTGGCATCAGTGGCAATCTTGCTATATAATGATTACATTATTGAGACTAAGGCTGGGTACACACATAAAGATTTTCTGTCCAACCATCCAAATTGTTGATTGGTTGGAATGAAAATCTAGTAAAGTGTGGGAGTAAATAATGATCAGCAATTTGCTCCTAAATGCCAGAAAACAGATAACAATGGTCATCAGACAAGTTTGTTAAATGTTTGATTGAAACAATTTGTTGAAACAACAGTTTTTGGCCATTTTCTGGCATTTGGGAGCAAATTGCTGATTGTCATTTGCTTTCATACCTTACCAGATTTTCTTTCCAACCAATCCACTAGTTGGATGGTTGGACAGAAAATCTTTATGTGTGTATGCAGCATAAGAGCAGCAGGTCTACTTTCCCTAATGCTGTACTAAAATGATTCCCCATTTAAGTGTCTGCAAATAATTATATGGCTTAGTTTTATTTTGTGCTTTGTACTGTATCACCTTACTTTAATTTTTGTTTTGAACAACCAAGTTTCCAAATTAATAGTTTTACACTAGTTAAACATAACTTCTCGAATAGTTTCAGAAACAAACCTAGTGTAGCTCTAGAAATCAAAATAGGATAACTGGTATGCTGTTGGTGTTTGTTAAACTCATTAATGTCTAATTTAGACTCTATATAAATGTAGTATCTGGAATGCTAGTTAGACATTTTATATAAAATAAATAAATAAAGCAGAGAGCCAATATTTTATAAATTTAGCTCTCAGCAGATGTTTGTGGTTTCAAAGTGAATTTATGTCTGGTTCCCTGTGGCTTTATTTTAATGGATTACTATAACTTTCTACTGGAATCCCCATTATAGTGAAGTTAAAAAAGGATTGTCCCAAGATAAAGTCTGAATAATTTACACACTTTAACTACTGGATCATAACTGCTTAAATTAGAGTATCAAATTATTTTGTCTTTCTCATATTTTTCTCTGCACTGTGGTTTCCTGGGGCAAACAAAGTTTAAATTAGGTCCTATGAGTGAAGCAAACTTTCATTCACTTTACATGAATATATTTATAATGTAGTAAGAAGGCAGAAAACATTGTGATAGGATGTGGATTCAAAATCAATATACATATTACAGTTGTAGAGCCATCCAGGGAAAATCTGAAATAATATTCTCAGTAGTATTGAGCAAAATACATTATATGAAGTTTTACCTCATGTAGTATATAACTTCAGTTGCTTAACAATAACAAAATGTTGTAAGATCACATATTTTGTGCTTATTTGCAATAATGTGTAATAGGGAAAAGCTGAAGAAAAAATATCCCAGTAAATCAAAACTATTCTTAACTTATTGAGTATTGTTGTTTTCTAAATATAGTTTTTCAATTATAATGGGTACACAATTTTCAGGCTCTATTTATAAAGCAGCAGATTTTGTAAGCCAATGCTTCAAACCAGGTTGCACTGACTGTGGGCGCCATTTTAAATTTTCACGTGCAACCCAACGGGAATCAGCAGCTTACAAAATACACTGCTTCATAAATAAAACCCTTCATATCATAGTTGGCAATCAGACAAGTAGGAATAACTATATGTTTTACCAAAGGCAGGGGTGGAATGGCCCTTAACTTAAGCGGGAAGAATCCCGGACGGCCAATTGGTCTGTGGGGCCCTTTTCATATGTGGTGCTGCCACTCGAATTGTGTCACCTTGCTGTCACTGATTTTTAGCATGACAGTAAGTTACAGGCAGCCATCAGCTGCTGCTGCAAGACCATACATTCAGTCCAATTGTCTCCTTTCCAATCTGTCCCCTCTCCATCCCATTCACCCCCTGCTTTCCTTAGCTTTTCCCATCCAGCCCCCGGTCATCCAAAAGCCCTGCCTGGATATCAGAAGAACCACCCAATCCCCTCCCAGATGTCCAAAACAAAGCCCTGCCCATTCATTCACCACTGCCAAAGTCCAGCCCACCCATGCCACCTTAAGCCCTGCCCATCTGTGGCACCATAAGCCCCACCCCATGTCACCTAAATCCCCTCATGCATTTACTTTGTCACAGCACATACAGTTTTCCTTCCCTGCCTGGGGTGTCGCTCTCTTCCCCGGTGCTTCAGCACTCTGGTCTGAGTATCAACTGGTTAATTAGTTGATACAGCAGCTGGGAGCTGCACCTGAACTTGCTATTTAGACCAGCCACACAAGTTCCCTGGTGCCAGTTTCTTCAAGTCAAGACTGCCTCAGAGTCTGCACTCTGAATCAACCTTCCTGCTAGTATTCCTTGTGTTTCCTGCTGTCTCCAGATTCTTGTCCCTGCAACCTGATATCCCCTTGCTTCTCATGTAAGTTGTCTGAGACATTAATCTGCTTCATCAGAGCTCAGCCTTCCAGCTATCCAGGACTTGTCCAGTTGTTGCTACCCACTTCTTGTGACCACACCAAGGACCTCATTCAGAGTCGGTCATTGCGGCCGCACTGTCGTATGCCACCAATGTTCGCTAAACTGCACATGCATAAAATTTGCAATGTGCATGCACAAACTAGCTATTATGATCATAAATTGCTCTCTCCTTCAACTTGGCCAGGTCGTTAGTTTGAGTGACAGGATGAGGCATTTGTGGGTGGTAACAGGGGAAGGTGCTTGTGAACGGGGGAGTGGAGATCCGAGCGGAAGGCGTGCCTGACTATGCAAACAGCATCTTATGGGAGAACATAATTAGCTAAGTAGTGTCATAGCACATGTGACATGGGAGGTTTTTACACTGACTTGATCATAGTGCTTAAGAGAGGGTATGGTCAACCATAAGGTCTACAAGCAGCTCCGATGGTTCCCGATGGTCTCGATTAATCATATGCCCGGAGATGACGTGTAATGGGTATGAGAAGGGGGCGTATTTTTAGTCTTATGGCAGCATCCTCCCCTCTCTCATCCAGCTAACTATCCCATCTTAATGACTCAACTTGCGAGTGCTTTGTTTGCATATCCGGCCCCTTTTACCTTACGACCGTGCTGCTGCAAGGACCGACTCTGAATGAGGTCCCAAATCTTCAGTATTTAGTTGATTAGTTATCCGGACTTTGTATATCTAGTGTGTATTAAGTATCTGCCTAATGGGACCTTGTTTTACCTGCTTAACTGACTGCACTTACTATCCGGGACTGAGTTGGTACTGCTTTCCAGTATGTTTGCCGATGCATATTCTTTACAACTACTAGTGCCTTCCAGATTCTCTACACTGCTCTGCAGCATTCCAGATTAGTGCCTCCAATCATCTGTTCTCACCTGTGCTTTCTGGTTTATCAAGTTCCTAGTGTACCTGCACTTACAGCATATTCTGGACATTTCAGTAAACACTTCAATTTATTAGCCAATCAGGACTTTGTATATCCATATACTTCATCCAGCATTTATCATCCTCATCCTGTTTGGTTTCTGTTTCCTGTATTATTATTGCATACCAGTTACTCAGAAATGCCTGTAAACATTGTTACCTGTTTTCTTATCTGCCTGATAAAATATTGCACCACCCTGTATGACAATAAATCTTTCTAATTCACATTAATCAAAGTATTGTGTCCTGCAAGTATGATCACACAGGGAAAACACCACTTGAATCCTGACACACTTCCCCCAATCCTTCCCTCAGCAACTCAGTAGGTGGGCACCTGGGCACTGAAATTATAAGAAAAGTGGAGCCACATATCTGCCTAGTGAAGTACCAATGGATGATACAGTATTTGGCTAAGGAACATATGAGCACTGGGCAGCCTTCACCATCTGTGATGTGAAGTCTACATGCATCCGACAAGTGAGTGTAATGTCTGGGGCTGCCCTGCTCTGTGTGTTATGACCTTCCCCATGGGCTGAATATGTGTGTGTGCATATATATATATATATATATATTTCCATAAACTTCCGGCACTCCAGCTGTAATGTATGTAATAATGCCCAAGTGCCTTACCAAGTCCAACAATATATATATATAAGCAACACTCACGGGACTTCCAGTCAATAAATCACACTGACAAAATATGTGTTTGCCCGACATTTCAATTTACGTAACTATTTTCAAGGACATGAAAATGGTTAAGTAAACCGAAACATCTGGCAAACACACACTGTGTTGGTGTGATTTATTGACTGGAAGTCCCATGAGTGCAGCCTGCCTATATATATATATATATATATATATATATGTATATACATATATTAAACGCTTATTGTGAAGTCTCCTGAGTGCCGCTGTACCTGTTGTGGACTATACAGAGGGGAGTGATCTCCACCTCACTGAGGGCACCTGGAGCCAGGCATTTACCCAGTTTGGGATTTATGGAGTGCCGGGTCTTTTTTATGTATGTACTTTCACATGCATGTATATTTGTGTATATTTTCCCTGAGTGCTGCACTTTTGATGTATGTATAGATTTATTGTGGGGGTACTGAAAGAAGATATAAGTTTGTATGGGAGTGCCAGACCTGCACCAGTGTGTATATATAATGTATATATATATATATATATATATTTATATATATATATATATATATATATATATATATATATATATATATATTATTATTATTATTATTATTATTATTATTATTATTATCCTTTATTTATATGGCACCACAAGTGTTCCACAGTGCCTTACATAGTACATAGAACTAACAAGTGAACAAGAAACAAGTAACTTACAGTACATTACAGTGCAAGACAAGGACACAATTTATATACATTGCTGCAATAGCAGTTAGACACTCACAATAAGCTAAAGGGAGTTGGCAGTCATGTGTTAGGTGCCCTAATGGGGAGAAAAGAGTCGAAGAAAATGAAAAGCGAAGCACATGAGAGAAGAGGTCCCTGCTCGTGAGAACTTACATTCTGAAGGGGAGGGCAGACAGACAGGCATGACACAGAAGGGGAAGATAGTGAGGAAAGAGCATGAGGTGGGTTAGGATGAGAGCTGGAAGGCCTTGATGAAGCAGTGGGTCTTGAGACATCCTATCCCCAGCTGTTTCACCCCAACTCTATTCACTGCTCCACCCTCCTCCAAACTCTTCTGCCATTCTGGCTCCAATATACAGGGTCAGGGTTTTAGACCAAGTGAAGCCCAGGGCAAGATTTTCCTTTGGTGATACCCCCTTCTTGCACACTATGCCATCAAGGCCCTAAGCTGGGTACACACTATTTTGGAAGATTTGTCATTTATGGATGAATCAAAATGACAAGTCATCCACATCATCCAGTGTATATGCACTATTGCATGCTCCTGCATGTCTTTCACCACATCTTTAGATCTGCATGCAGTGCAGGAACAATCTGAAGATCTGGTGGCCATCACCATGGTTCTGGATATGGCGGGCATACAATATATCAGCTGGTCATACACCAGATCATGCAGTGTATTACAGACTGCGCAATATATCATGCCATTGTTGGGTACAAACATCATATTTTGTGTACCCAGCATTACACACACATACTGCCCCATAGCAACACACACACACACACACACACACACACTACCCCATAGTCTCACACATGCTGCCCCATAGCATCAAATATGCATGTTGCCCTTATAGCCTCACAAACACAAGTTGCTCCAAAGCAGCACACATGCACTTCCCCATAGCTTCACACACATGCTGCCCCCATAGCCTCACACACATGCTGCCCCCATAGTCTCACAGACATGCTTCCCCATAATCTCACACACACTGCCTCCATAGCCTCTCACTCACTACCCCATAGTCTCACACACTCACTGCCCCCATAGCTTCACAAACTCATTGTCCCCATAGCCTCACACACTCATTGTCCCCATAGCCTCACACACACCTCTTCCTGCAGCTACTCCATGTTCATCCGGTGGCTTGGGGTGCAGGGTTGGCCTGTCATTCCATGCCTTCAGCTGTCCCAGCCAATATAATTATTTATATAAAATATGTATTAAAAATGGGCACTTGAATAATCCAATGTTCAAGGGTTAGGGACAGAAGGTCTCCATTTGCTATAGCATTCTCATTAACATGCTGAATGTTGACATTGTAACAGCCTAACTAATAATATTGAACCCTTTCAACCTAGTTTTTGAATACAGTTTGTGTGCAGATGTGAATTTATACTTTTCATTGCATATCTTCATTCAAGTCAGACAGGAACTTGGTGGAGTCTGTCTTTCCTGGGCAGGAACTGGGCAGTGATTGCAGATTTCCGCTGTGACTTGTTGAGTTGTCATGGGAGTGGAGTGAGCAAGTACCTAAAGCTTTGTGTGATTCTAAAGTGGGGCACACACTTAACTACAGTCAGGTCTATAAATATTGGGACATTGACTGAATTTTCAGATTTTGGCCTCTATTCACCACCATAATAGTTTTGAAATGAAGCAAACAAGATGTGCTTTAACTGCAGACTTTCAGATTTAATTTGAGGGTAATTACATCCAAATCAGGCGAACGGTGTAGGAATTACAACAGTTTCAATATGTGCCTCCCACTTTTTTTAAATGGCCAAAAGTAATGGGACTATCAACTCAAAAGCTATTTAATGGACAGGTGTGGGCTATTCCCTCATTATTTAATTATCAATTAAGCAGGTAAAAGGTCAGGAGTTGATTCTAGGTGTGACATTTACATTTGGAATCAGTTACTGTGAACTCTCAATATGAGATCCAAAGAGCTATCACTATCAGTGAAGCAAGCCATCATTAGGCTGAAAAATCAAAACAAACCCATCAGAGAGATAGCAAAAACATTAGGTGTGGCCAAATCAACTGTTTGGAACATTCTTAAAAAGAAAGAACGCACCGGAGAGCTCAGCAACACCAAAAGACCCGGAAGACCACAGAAAACAACTGTGGTGGATGACAAAATAATTATTTCCCTGGTGAAGAAAAACCCCTTCACAACAGTTGGTCAAATCAAGAACACTCTCCAGGAGGTAGATGTATATGTGTCAAAGTCAACAATCAAGAGAAGACTTCACAAGAGTGAATATAGAGGGTTCACCACAAGATGTAAACCATTGGTGAGCCACAAAAACAGGAAGACCAGATTACAGTTGGCCAAATAACATCTAAATAAACCATTACAGTTCTGGAACAACATCTATGGACAGATGAGACAAAGATCAACTTTTACCAGAGTGATGGGAAGAGAAGAGAAGGAAAGGAACTGCTCTAGATCCAAAACATACCACCTCATCAGTGAAGCATGGTGGTGGTAATGTCATATCGTGGGCATGTATGGCTGCCAAAGGAACTGGTTCCCTTGTATTTATTGATGATGTGACTGCTGACAAAAGTAGCAGAATGAGTTCTGAAGTGTTTCGGGCAATATTATATGCTCATATTCAGTCACATGCTTCTGAACTCATTGGACGGCACTTTACAGTGCAGATGGACAATGACCCGAAGCATACTGCAAAAGCAACCAAAAAGAGTTTTTTAAGGCTAAAAAGTGGAATGTTATGCAATGGCCAAGTCAATCCCCTGACCTGAATCCGATTGAGCATGCATTTCACTTGATGAAAACAAAACTGAAGGGAAAATGCCCTAAGAACAAGCAGGAACTGAAGAAATTTGCAGTAGAGGCCTGGCAGAGCATCACCAGGGATGAAACCCAATGTCTGGTGATGTCTATGCGTTCCAGACTTCAGGCTGTAATTGCCTGCAAAGGATTTGCAACAAAGTATTAAAAAGTGAAAGTTAGATTTAGGATTGTTTAGTTTGTCCCATTACTTTTGGCCCCTTAAAAAGTGGGAGGCACATATAGAAACCATTGTAATTCCTACACCGTTCACCTGATTTGGATGTAATTACCCTGCAATTAAATCTGGAAGTCTGCAGTTAAATCACATCTTGTTTGTTTCATTTCAAAGCCATTGTGGTGGTGAATAGAGGCCAAAATATGAAAATTCTGTCAATGTCCCAATATTTATGGACCTGACTGTATGTGTACCCAGCGCCAATGTGGCTTGCAGCGGGATCCGGCAGGGTGCCAGCATCAGCAAGTGCATACATACTTGCCGATATCGGCAGCGATATCAGGGGCACATTATAGGCCCATCATCAGCTTAAGCTCCAGGCCTATGTAAACCTTAATCTGCACTGACCTGGGGAGGTGGCAGAGTGGAGATGAGATAACTGGGGCTGGCTGACAGGGAGACACTCAGACAGGTTTAGTTCAAAACTTCAAAATCATAACAGGGGAAGCCGGAGTGGTGACAAACGAAGCTGGACTGGCTGTCTGTACGACAAATGAATCTAATGATTGTATTGCATTGGCACCTGCTGCAGGAGTCAGAATTTTTTTTTAGAAAGACTGGCTCATAGGGAGATGGAGATCAATCTGTCTCCTGGGGAAGGGGGGATGCTATTCTATACTGTTCCATAGTTGCCAACTATCCCTGAATGTCAGGGAGATTCCCTAAAATAGTAGCAATCTCCCTGACTCCCTGAAGAGTCTAGCATTCTCCCTCATTGCACCTTACCCCCATTATGAAGTTGCTATAGCAAAAGAAAAATCATATATATATATATATATATATATATATACATTCAAGTTAGATTATTTGTATAATTTCTCTGCATTTGTTATAAGGCACAATGATCCCTATCACTACATGCATTTTTTGAAAAGTAGTACTATGTTTTCATCAACATGAAGATCTTACTAACTGCTTTGAGGGTCATTAACATTTGGATGTAAGCCAATTTTTGACACGCCTCTCAGATGTAGCAGTATATGCCCACTTTACTTCCACGCTCATAGGTGCTGCTTTCACAATCTCCCTGAAATGGTTTTTCAAAAGTAGGCAAGTGTGTTATGTACTTTTCTTAGGTGGTGGAAAATGATGATCTGTCTGTCTGAGAGGGAGGGGAGTGTTATTCTGCACTAAGGGGAGGTGATCTGTCTGTGGGGGAGGGGGGATCTGCTGTACTAGGAATACATGATGATCTGTGGGTATGGGGCTATTCTATGGTAAGGGAAGATGATCTTTGTGTGGGGGAGGGGATCTATTCCATGCTAAGGGGAGATGATGATCTTTGAGGGAGGGGACTAATCTATGATTTGGGGAGATGGTGCTTTGGGGAAATGATCTGTCTGAGCGAAGGTGGGCTAATCTGTGCTTAGGAAATATGATCTGTGGAGGGGGCATTTCTGTGCAAAGGCAGGAGGATGTTGCTGGGAAGATGCAGGATAATGGCCCTGGGGAGACACAGGATGGTGATGCTGGGGAGATGCAGGATGATAAAATTGGGGAGACATAGAAAGATGGTGCTGAATAGAAGCAGGGGGATGGCGCTGGAAACACACATAGGTGGGGATCTGCTTGAAACACACAAAGGCGATGATGCAGGATATACACAGGAGAGTAGAACCACAGGTACTATTAGAAGAAAAGACTGGGGCACAGTAATCTTCAATTAGACAACAATTCTAATGAAACCATATTACTGATGCAAATGGCACCAAATGAGCAAATATATTTTAGAAATATAAAGGGAGACTGAGGAATTGTGGGCATATAAAGGGAGACTGAGGTATTGTGGGCATGCCCATCAGCTCCTGGAGCGGTGGGCATGCCCCCAGGAAGGCTAAAAACAGACATGCCAAACTTACTTCCCAGTAAACCTAAAAGAATAAGGGGTCAATGTTCAGTTTGGCATGTGAAAGGCCAATTTCTTTTGAATTTCTCCTGTTTGGCCTTTTAGGATGCATGTGTGTTAATGAGGGCAACATATGATTGCAGAGATAGGAATATCGCAGTCTGCTTCTCACAGTATGTACCAAAAGGTCTGGTAATGAGCTGATCAATATTGATTGGATTCTTTTTATAATTTATTTGAAAGCAGCTGTGATATTATTGCTTCTGTTGCCAGCAAAAGTGCAATGTCAGAATTAGTTCAGTGAGTTAACCCCACATTGTGGAGACCAGGGGAATATTTTATATTTATTTGCACTTCTACCATTGCACTAAAGATTGCTAGCATGGGCCTTGTAATGTGGGGACAGGACAAGGGAGCTGCTCTTCCCCCCACAAACATTTTAAAGGTGCTTTTTAGCAATTGGTTGCATGGCACCTGCACTGCATGGAGGAGGAGGGGTAATGTGCCATCTTTAAGTTAAAAGACAGCACATTAATCCTCCTTCTCCATGCAGTGCATGGGCTGTGCAGTCTATTGCTATAAAGCACAGCCCCTGACCACCCTTGGCCACTGCTCAAGTCCATGTGCGCCCAGTAACAGGTAAGTTGGAGGGAGGGGGCCTCATTGCATGGAGGCAGGGCAGTCGGATTTATTTTATGCTGCCCTCCCTAAAATAAAATCATTCCAATGCCACTGATTGCTATGCATGGAAAGCCGATAAGAGCATTTTGGTAATTGTATGATGTTTTTGATACCTATGTCAGCAAACAATGTACAGTACAACTAGTATCTCTTCCATCCCTTACAGTGCACTATACAATCTGGATGTGGGCAAGGACTCCTGCACTAGGGTCTGACTAATATTCAATATCACAACTTCAGTATCAAAGCAAACTGCTACATTATGAAGGAACTTTTATCTATATTCACCACAAAGATTTTGGAGTTTTATTAAACAATTAAACTGTGTTGATACAATCTCCAGATCTTTATTACTTTTTATATTACTGTTGTTATTTTACAAGTTTTAGTGAGCGCTGCTTGAGAAAGTTTTTTTTACAAGTTCTCCTGAGTACAGTGACATCAAGCATGCATACTTTATTCAAGGTTTCATACAGTTATAGGAAAACAAATGTACCATTTTTACTTTTAAAACCTTTTCCCTTCTTGCTGACGCATCCATGCCATGCATAATTAATAAATAGAGGTTAGATGGGCTAGAAAAATAAGCTTTATGGGTGTTAGGGAATTTTTTAATTTGTAATCTTTATTTTTGTATGGCACTTTATGACATTATTTAGATTTTTATTTTTATTTTGTTGTTATATCTAATTTATTCTTTTTTTATTTTTTTATTTTAATTGGCATCATTCATTAGGGCAGTGATTCCCAACCTAGGTCCTCAAGGTACACTAACAGTCCTGGTTTTAGTGATATCCATGCTTGAGCACAGATGGATAAATCAAAATAACTGAGGTACTAATTAAGGGCCTCATTCAGACCCACTCGCAAGCGGCTGTCCGCTCGCAAGTGGGTCGATGGTGTGCACTGCGCATGCGCATGACAGAGGGAGAACTTTCCTTCGCTCGTTGTGTCTGATCAAAGGGGGCATGCTGTCGATGTTGATTGACAGCACGCCCCCTTTGGTGGGCGTGCCTGCCAGATGGAGGCGTTCCCAAGGGAACGCCTACCGTCAGAAGCCGGCCCCACTGACATCACTAGTGGGAGTGATTTTGGCTCTGATAGAGCCAAAATCACTCCAGGGCTTGTGGTCGAAAACCCCGACCACTGGCTTCCGGTCACACTGGCAATGGTCGCGATGGTCAAGACCATCATGACCATCATCCTGCACGCTCGAATGTGCTGTGGGTGGTGACCCACAGCTATACGAGCGTCCAGGAGGACGCTCCATTTTTATGGAGGACGGCCCTCATTCAGAGCGTGAGCTCTGCTCAGAGCGTCCGGCTCTGAATGAGGGCCTAAGTCACCAGTGCTCAAGTATGGCTATCCTTAACACCGGGACTATTAGTTTGCCTTGAGGACTCTTGTTGGGAATCCCTGGCTTAGGGGAATGATCGATATAGCATTGGCCCACTATCAATGTTAATTTATTTATAATAGTATTCTAATACAAGCTAGCTTGACAGCTAGTATTAGGTCTCTATTACCAGTGATTTAATAGCACTAAGACACATATGCAACATATTGTAGATCAGATCTATTCTGTCTTAATATTCACAACTCTCTCCTCACATGCATGTTTCTAGGGGATATGTTGAATATGCCGGTGAATGGGATCCCAGGCTTTGATATACCGATGCCAGAATCCAGATGCCTGGCATAATGCCGATGATGATATACCGAAGGAGATCAGGATACCGACATTGGCATCCTGACCCCCACCATCCTGAAAGTAAGAAGACAGTTAAGTATGATACTTAGCCCTAAAATGAGGGTTAGGTTTATGCATACCCTGGGGGGGAGGTTAGGCATCCCCCAGGGAGGAAGGGGTTAGGCACCCCCAATGAAGGGTTAGGGTTAGGGGGGCAAGGGGAAGGTTAGGATGATTACCGCCCCTGTCTGGATTTCACTCCATCTGGCTTCCAGCTACCGGCATATCATACCCAACCCATTTCTAGAGCTTATAAATGAAGTCTGAGGTAGAGTTGATTTCCTGATCAACTGTGATATTATTTCGAAAGTGGAATGGTATAGCCTATTTTAAGTTCTCCAGCTGTGATCACATATTTACTATATTTTGTGTAGTATGTCTACATATTTGTTTAAGTTGTCATTAAATATCTATGATCTATGGGAAGCCCATCCAATTTTTGTCCAGCACCTATAATGTAATTTAAGCTTTTGTTATTTTGTCAAGGAAAGTAAGACACACACACCCCATCAGAATGGAAATTATATTTTGCTCACCAGATGATCGTTAAAGCCCACTTCAAAATTTTAAAAAGATCAAACTGGTCCAGGATGCACCTTAAACTGCCCATAACTTAGCACAAGTGATAATAATTTTATTTCATGTTAATAAGGCTCTGCTTCTGCAGCTACAGTAACAGTTATGGGTTTTGAGCAATCACTGTGAATCACTGTTTATTGTCATATGGTCAAATCTAAGACCATAGACACTTCTTAATGTCAATAAAAAGATCTCAGAAAATCTTACTGTTACTGTAGTTGTCACATTAGGAAACAATCTGCAGAAATTTTGCTGTTAATCCATTTAGATGTTTCACCAATTTTGGCCTGCATGTTGGAGCAACAAAATAATCCTGTTATACAGCCTTTCTTCTAGAAATCATGCAAATTTATGCACATTCCAAAGCCAACCTATCTTCATTTACAAGTTACGTTTAACCTGTGACCAGCTGAGTACAGTTCTATTTTTACCTAAATGGGAGCTATGGGAAAAATCGTAACCTATTTCTTTTGTCACTGACTACTGGTGTAAAATCCCTTTATCTAGGGACAAATGTGAGTCGATCATCTACTGTATGCAACTACCGTGAATCATTTTGTTGGGCATCCAGTGTATAGGCAGCAAACACAGTAGGTCTTCTGCTGTACATTAGGATGTTTTATAGTTACATAGTAGTTAAGTCCAAAATAAGAGATGTGTAAGGATGGGTACACACGTAAAGATTTTCTGTCCAACCACCCAACTTGTTGATTGGTTGGAATGAAAATCTGGTAATGTATGGGAGTAAATGATGATCAGCAATTTGCTCTTAAATGCCAGAAAACAGATGGTAATGGTCGTCAGACAAGTTTGTTAAATGTTTGATCCAAACAATTTGTTCTAACAACAGTTTTTGTACATTTTCCAGTGTTTGGGAGCAAATTGCTGTTTGTCATTTGCTTTCATTTCTTACCAGATTTTCATTCCAACCAATCAACTAGTTGAGTGGTTGGACAGAAATCTTTACGTGTGTATGCAGCATTACAGAGACAGATCAGACCTATAGTACACAATCATGAGACAATATGATAGTCAATGTACAATCAAGAGGTCAATACAGTTGTTAGACAGTAAATGTGTGTGATCATGCAAAAAGTTAGCAACAAGTAAAGAATTGTGTGTATATGCTGATCAACGCATATGTAAGGCATCCACAGCACAAGGATGCAGACGCCCAGCAATACATAGTGCCGCCCATATCCCTTTACTCAATGCTCAATCTGTACGCAGATTAGTGCAAACATCGGTAACATTGAGACCCATCGGACCCAGACGCACAATAGAAGATGATGTGACTTGGCTAATGATTTTGGCCACTTCCTGTGTGCATCGAGTCATCTGACTGTGTATGCCACTGCACTTCCTTCAATATGCATGCCCCTATAATGGCGTTCCAGTGCACAGGCAAACACCTGCATTTGCCCAACCACCCCCAAGTCACCACCCACAAACGACACTTCCTGTCAATCAATATCAGAAGGGTCTGTGTACACACTGCATGTAGTCTGCGTACCCTTCCCTGATCACACTGGCTAGTTTGCGCACATGCAGTGCAATCCATATGCATGCAGTGTGAAAACATCGTCCGAGTGCATGCATTCTCTAACTTGCATCACTTGCTGAATCAGACCCTGATATACAATACAGAGATGATCTTAGTGACCAATATACAACAGGAAGATCATCTTAGAAACAAATATACAATGTAAAGAGCATTCCAGAGACCAATGCACAATACAGAGAGCATCCTAGTGACTGTTACATAATAACTGGAGAGAATTCTGTAACCATACCAATAGAGGATCATACCAGTGACTCCAAACAATATAGAGAGTATATTAGGGATATATATATATATATATATATATATATATATATATATATATATATATATAACAGAAAATATCCTAGCTATAGTAAAAAAAATAAAGGGAGACTTCACAGTGCACAAAGACAACAATAATTACTGTGCTTGGTGTTTTATATTGTTTAATATATAGTTTTAAATGTTATTATATATTTGCTCTCTATTCATAGACAAGAGGCTTGTTTTAATTATACCAATAATTTGATTTAAATTGGAATAGATTTGATATCACACATAAACATGCAAATCTCAAAGAAATATAACAGTATAGATCACATAAAAACAACAGTAAATAAATAGAAATCTATAGAGGAAGATATAAATACTTCTTGAGCATATAGTAGTCTAATTAAAATCCACACTTCGCACCAGACATCTATATAGTCATAGCAAGATTGTAACCTAATTGTTAACTTGTTTGTCTGTTTATAAAGCATGTAGCAAATATGTTTCCAGTCTTCAAATTCTCAAGGTTAGTAAGTCAGGCAAGGCAGTCAGTTAGTAGGCAGCTGTATATAAAAAAATAGTCATATACTGGTGACCCACTACATATACTATAATTTCCAACAGGTCTCTTTCTATCCTTTATAACTGTTGGTTACCTATGTCCATATGTGCCAGCATGCTATATTTACCCTTAGGTAGTGTTCATTTTTTACTGATACACTGTAACAAGTGCAGACATGCTACGGGAGTTTGTGAACAGTGTAATCTTGTTCCTGCAGGAAGTGGTGGCAAAGGTAATGGAGAGATTAACAGTGGAGTCCAAATGCTGTAATGCTGTTGTTATTCTCACTGTGCTGCTGGGCAGTAAGGTAATCACTATTTGTCTGGGCATTTAGCTGGAGGTGGAGCAATGTAACTGTGGGGGTATTACATCAACGCGTTTCGTCCCATGGAGTGCAGAGACTTTCTCATGTGGAAGTGTTCTCTCTCAGCAGCATGTCCTGAACAGCTAGTGGCCGCATCCTCACATTCACATTGACTGTATTACAAAATAAAGCATTATCGTAAAATACAAAGTAATTACCAGTAAGTGCCAGACCATATAAAATGCATCCCAAATACCACCATAAAATACAAATCACTGCAGAGAACAAAGTAGTGACCATAATATTATATACATAGCATTATTTTGACCACTATATAAAACAGATACAACAGCATCCCAGTGACTGCCCTAGAGCATTTTTGTGACTGCCATGCAAAATCACTCCATCATTAATTTACCCATTATAACAACTCAATATATTTAATCCCTTAATATTAATCAATGCTCTCATCCCCATGTTGCTTAAGCTCTATTTCAATTAATTCCATTCTTGTTAACTAATTGCTTATGAATCCCTTCATCTTAATTAACTGCATTTACCATTAACACATTCACTCTCATGATTAAACCCTATCATAATTATCTTTCTTATTCCTATGATTGACTGTCCAAAACTCCCTAAAGCCCACTCACCTTTTGCTTATCCAATTTTCTTCTTTTTGCTGCCGCACAGTCAGTCAATATTATGGAGGAAGTGAGTCCTGCCATGGCTATGTGGATTAGAGGCCATAATAAAGTAGACAAGCCATTCACTGTAGCATACACTGCATGGCCCTTATAATAAGAAAAGCAGTAGAGCACTTTGATTGGGCTGATCTGCCTCTAATCTTGTATATAAAATTAATTGGTCTGTTTGTTTGTTTGTCTGTCAGTCTAGATATGCATGCAGGTACCCCTGCACCAATTAGGATGAAACCAATGCAAGATGGTCCTGTTGAATTCTGGCCGGGTTTTAGCATCTCAGTCAGACCTCATGTTGGCTTATGCTGGGCAGAACTTTGACCTGGGGAGCCTGCTCTAAACCTTTCACAGGATAATTTTGGATGAAAACTTTACAGAGTGGTAACACTGGATCCCAGAAAACATACTAGGTGTTTGAGGTCCCTGTCAGACATCCATTTGGTGTACACTGGGCAGAACATTGACCCGGGATGCATGACAGAACTTTGACCTAGTTAGCCTGTTTTGGGCCTTCCACTGAGTGTATTTGTATGAAATCTTCACAGAAGGTTGGCAATTGGCATAAGATGCCTAAAAGAGTGGCGGGCAGAACTTTGACCTAGAGAGCCTGTTCTGGGGCTTCCACTGGATGGTTTTGAATGACATTACATAAGTAAGATGATAACTTCACAGAGTGGTAGTATTGGATACCAGAATATATACTAGGGGGTTGAGGTCCAGGTCAGACTTCCTGTTGGTGTACGCTGGGCAAAACTTTGACCAGGGGAGCCTGTTCTGGGACTTTCACTGAATGGATTTGGATAAAAACGTCACAAAGGGGTGGCAATTGGTCTGAGATGCCTAAAATAGTGGTTAGGGACCTGGTCAGACCTCACAGTGGAGTGCGCCAAGCAGAATTTTGACCCAGGTAGCCTGTAAGGACCAGTGGAGCCTGTTTTCAGCCTTCCACTGGATAGATTTGTCCAAAAATTGCAGAGAGGTGGCAATTGGTCTGGGATGCCTAATGGAGTGATTACACCTCAAAGCAGAGTGCAACTAGCAGAACTTTTACCCAGGGAGCCTGTACGGACCAGTGGAGCTTGTTTTCAGCCTTCCACTGGATGGATTTGGACAAAAACTTCACAGAGTGGTAACATTGGATCCCAGAAGACATGATAGGGGGTTGAGGTCCCATCCAGGCCTCCCTTTATTGTATGCTGGGCAGAGCTTTGGCACAGGAAGCCTGTTTTGGGCACTAGATGGATTTGGATAAAACTTCAGAAAGGAGTGGCAATTGGTCTAGGTTGCCTAATGGAGTGGTTGTGGTCCCAGTCGGACCTCATAGCAGAGTGAACTGGAAAGAACTTTGACCCAGGAAGCCTGTTCTGGGCCTTCCACTGGATGGATTTAGACATCACATAAAAATATGCTGGGGATACTCTGGGCAGAAAATGCCATCATAGAGTAGACAAGGCCATTCACTGTAGCAATACACTGCATGACTCTTATGAGAGGAATAGCAGTAGAGCATTTGATTGGACTGATCTGCCTCGGATCTTATATATAAAATTATTTGGTCTGTTTGTTTGTCCAGTTATGCATGTGGACACACCTGCACCAATTGGGATGAAACTAATGTGAGGTGGTCCAGTTGGGTCCTGGTCAGGTTTTAGGGGGGTTAGAGTCCCAGTCGGACCTTCCATTGGCAAATGCTGAGTTGATGTCCTGGCTGGACCTCCCGTTGGTGTACGCTGGGCAGAACTTTGACCCGGGGAACCTGTTCTGGGCCTTCCACTGGATGGATTCAGATGATAGCTTCACAGAGGGGTGGCAGTTGGTCTGGAATGCTTAATGGAGTGGTTGGGTTCTTGGTTGGACCTCACAACAGAGTGCACCAGGCAGAACTCTGACCCAGGGATCCTGTTCTGGGCCTTCTATTGGATGGATTTGGACAACATCACAGAATTTGGACAAAAACTTCACAGAGTGGTAACATTGGATTCCAGAAGACATACTAGGGGGTTTAACTCCCAGTTGGACCTCCCGTTGGTGAATGCTCAGCAGAAATTTGACCCGGGAGCCTGTTTTAGAACCTACACTGGATTAATTTGGATAAAAACTATACAGAGTTGTAGCCTTTGATACCAGAAGACATAATAGGGGTTTGAGGCCTGTGTCAGACCTTCAGTTGGTGTATGCTAGGCCTAACTTTTATCCAAGATGTTGGGCAGTACTTTGATCTGGGGAGCCCTTTCTGGGATTTCCACTGGATAGATTTGAATGAAAACATAACAGAGGGGTGGCAATTGATCTGGGATGCCTAATGGAGTGTTTTTTTCCCGGTCGGACCTCATGGTGGACTGTATGATGGACAGGTCTTTGACTCAGGGAACCTATTCTAGGCCTTCCACTGGATGGATTCAGATGAGATCACATAATAACACTTAAAAAATTAAAGATTAAATCCAAGGCAATGCCGGGTACTTCAGATAGTTGTAAATAATATCATATGATTTTTATTAATGTACTATATATGGAATCTAGTATATGCAAGTAATGCATCCATTTTGCAAAAACAAACTTATAAAGTTTTTATATACCGTCATATTAACAAATAATCCTAAAAAAAATCAACAATATTTTGCATGACATTCATGTTTTATTTCACGTGCAAATCCATAATTATCAGCTTAAATTAGCCAAATAATTTCTACCTGTACACTTCAAATTGTGAGTCATTGATAAACAAATACATTGCCACAATGTACAATACTACATAAACAGAAAATTGACAGACCCAAACAGTGCCCCCTGACCTGTGGTGCACTGTGCCATGGCACCGGCCGCACTATCCTAGTTACGGCCCTGCTACCATCACAATGTACTAGAGCAATAGGTGCATTACCTTTGATAGTGATATTAACGTTTCACAGTCTGGTGATGGTGTGTAGTATGTGGGTCTCACAGAGTCTGTGGGGAGGTGTCATCATAAGTAAGATAGGGGCAATGTGCTATACAGTAGATTAGAAATAGATTGCACAGCCCCTATGGCAGGGATGACAATAGAGCACTTAATTAAAAAGGTTGCAGACCATAGGCCTGACAGCAGCCAGTCCTGCTTCCCTGTGACATCCCCCTCTGGAAAATGTATAAAACTTTTTGAAAAACTGAATAAGAAAGAAAACTTATCATGCTGGATGCAGGAGACACCATAAGGCCTATGGCCAATCTACCCTTGTACCTAACCTCTTTATGCATTGTAGGAAGCATAATAGCAATAGTATCTTGTACTTTGCACTTTTACTTATTTTGCTCCTCCTTACTTATTTTTCAAGTCATCCTTTATGTTAGACTCATGACATTTCCAACAGGGTATGCCTTTTAAAATGAAGAAAATGTATATACAGTATTATGCAGATTTACTCATTAGGGGATGACATGAACTAAAAAGAGGGGCAGGATAAGGTTAAATCTATCAGAAAGCACATTTAGTAGGCAAACCCCCATTAGAAACTACATAAATGAGCAATATTAGTGTAAGATAGTATGTGTTACGAACACAATTTACTACTGCAGGTTATAATTAGTTTAGAGAGCACAAATTAAGAGTTAATAACATTGCCTACTATCCCATAATGGACATAAAATTTACATAATTCTGTTTAACACACAAAGTTATGCAGGCAGGTAGTGTACATTTTCTTGAATCATCATCCTCTGTGAAGAATCAAATAGTTCTCTAATTAAACCTATACTAAAGATAATTTTGATAAAAACTAAAACAGTGTCATAGGGCCTGATTCAGACCCACTCGCGAGCGGCTGTCCGCTCGCAAGTGGGTCGATGTTATGGACTGAGCATGCGCACGATGGAGGGAGCTCCGTCATGCGCATGCGCCAGACGCGATGAGCGAAGGAAAGTCCTTCGCTCGTTGTGTCCGATCAAAGGGGGCGTGCAGTCAATGTTGATTGACAGCACACCCCCTTTGGTGGGCGTGCCGGGGGCGTGCCTCCCTGACGGGGGCGTTCCCACGGGAACGCCTCCCGTCCGAAGCCGGCCCACTGACATCACTAGTGATGTCAGTGGGAGTGATTTTGGCTCTGATAGAGCCAAAATCACTCCGGAGCTTGCGGTTGAAAACCTCAACCGCAGGCTCCGGCTCGCAATTTCAATGGTCGCGATGGTCTCGACCATCGCGGCCATCACAAAGCGCGCTCGTATAGCCTGTGGGTGGTGACCCACAGCTATACGAGCGTCCAGGAGGACGCTCCATGAAAATGGAGCCCGGCCCTCATTCAGAGCGTGCGCTCTGCTCAGAGCGTACGGCTCTGAATGAGGGCCATAATCGACAATAAATGAATGATTACTGTTCACAACCCCTTTGTCTGGATAACATTTAAATATATTTTTGTGTATTTTTTGTGTTTTAATTTTTGTAATGCAGTCTAAAGTATCTGTAAATAGTAATCTGTCCTATCAACTAGTTCTGTAATTTTAAAGCTAAAACTCATTTGTGGTATTTAACTATTTGCAAGCATGTTTATTCTGTAACTTCCACAGTTAGCCATACTCGGATAGGTATACATAAATTGCTCTATAAATTGAGCATGCATTATATATCTAGTCTAGTAGCCAACGGTCTTCAGTAAATGTATCCCTAGTTAAAAGCTATTATGTGGTTTATCTTTTGTAGAGAAGTTATAAGTATAATTTTGTTTTTACAAAAACAGTCAAATGTTACTAGAACTTTTTATTTTCTGTAAAACCTATATGTATCAGTTTGCTCTAATTAACATTATGCAGCATATGTTTTTCAAGGGGTCTTTTTAAGCATGAATTTATATTATTACATGTACATCTATGCTTAGAGGTACCATTTCAGTGGAAATCCGCTATAACTATCATCAGGTCAGCACATAAGAGCCATATAATGGCTATAAATATTCCTCAAGAGAGTCTCATAGCCTCTGAAAGGATTGTAATGGCTATAATAAATGAATAATACAACATGAAGCGGACAAGCTGCCATGAAAACGGCAAATGAACATGTGATTGCACTGCTCAAAAGATAATTGACTGTTTTATGTATCTCAGAAAATCTTAACAATTTACTGCAATCAGCAAACTTTATGGTGTGAAGAAACAGCCTGCTACAAAACTATACAAAATAAAGAGGAGAGATATGATATAGAACATAATCAATATATAAATGTACTAGATGTATATATTCTAATTCTACTAATTACAGTAAAACAATTTTAGGGCAATAGTTATAATGTAAAGAATGGCAATTCTAAAGCATTGTACAAAGAAAAAATCTGAGAGAATCCAGGAGAACGCAGACCATTTATTATATGTTCTGCAATAAAAATAATAGCTCTCCTCAACGTTGAACCTATAATAAGAATCTGCATAGCAGCTGGCATAGACAGTAAAAAGGGAAGGTTACAGTGCTTGAAAAATTGGTATTAGCTGGCATCAGTATTTTATGTTGTTCGGTAAATTGTACTGTAACGAAAACAGCTGTATTACACAAATCACTGTTAAGTGCAAATGCATGTGTATTTATGAGTCTACTGTAAGAGAAAGGGCATTTATTAATGAGAATAATAATTTTTAGCTTATTGGCAATAAAAAAAACTTAGTCAAAAAAATATAATTTAGAACCAAATATGTGAACACATAATGAAAATGTACATAAACTAAATTAATAAAATATCTGTAAGTGAAAATATCTATAGAATTTTGAACTGATTTGGACACTAGTGTCTGACTGAGCACTAGTGCTGCTGGTCTCATTTAGTTAAAGTCATTTTCCAGAATCAAATCTAATACAGTGGCTGATTCTGATCGGATGGACCTCTCTGCATAGATGCAAATAGCAATTTTTGGCATATAGCGCCTGCACAGGTGCACATTTAGCCATTTTTGTGTTTCCACATCATATTTTGAGTTGAACAGATCTTTGCTGGATTTGTCTTTTCCTGAAATGGGATGGGAAGTAACAGAGCTGTTCTGTCTAGTGGTAGGACAGTGTGATTGTGGTCAGGGGCGCCGAGAGGGGGGGGAGCGGGTACAGTTTACCCAGGCCCGGACTTCCAGAGGGGCCCAGCGGGGGCCAGGGTCTGGCGCTGCCCCCCCCTCACTTCCTCCCTCCCTCTGCAGCAGCCCAGCACACAGCGTGTGCTGGGCTGCAGCGGGAGATTGCTTGCGGCTGCTAAGTAGCAGCCACAGCAATCTCCTATGCCTGAAGGGGGGAGCGATCACACTGATCGTGCCCCCCACTGGCTTTGCACCGGGCTGAGGGGCTCACAACGCCCCCTCCCCGGTGCGCTGCGCCACTTCGCGGTGCTGCAAAACACTTTTTTTTTAAGGGGGCGTGGCCATGCCTTTTGAAATTAGGCCATGCCCCCTATTTACCGGGGCCCGGCGTGGCTCTCTACGCCCCTGATTGTGGTGGGTGTGTAGCTAGAGTTCCTTGCTATCCCATGTCATGCATACTAACTTGGGAAGCCTGTTTCAGATGGATCTCTTGCACCTAGCAAAGGGCTGGTGTAAGTGCTTATACCAATGATGACGGTTGTAGCTGTAAATGGAAAAAAATCTGTTCTTACATTAAACAATTCCTTGAAAGTTGAATTAAGTATTTTCAGTTTACTTTTCTATTCCATGTGGAAATTGGAATACTCCAGACAATGAATAGGATCCACTCTCCAAATCGTGGTCTTCAATCACTCAAATAAACAATAGAAAAATAGTACAGTATAACCACAAGGTTTTATCAATAGGGTATATCTCGCTCCTTTCATCCAAATGTTACCCTTCCAGATTGAATTGGGTTTAAGTGCATTTGGACCAATTCAATCTGGAAGGGTAACATTTGAATAAAAGGAGCAATATTTACCCCATTAATAAAACTTTGCAGTTAAATGTGAGTGTGATGTCAAAATAAATGTATTCTTATTTTTTTGACAGTATTGCACTATGCTTTCTGTTGTTTATTTGAGTGAATCCCTGCAAATTGCAGCATTACATCGCAGGGGACAGGGCCTAATTAATTGAGGAGGTACCCTGGGCCTTTTGCAACCTGTACAAGCAGCAGCTGCTGCATCAAGTGTAAGTAAATTTGTATGGATGTGAACTGTTTTAGTTTGCATGTGTGTATGTCAGTGTTATTGTGTATATGTGTTAGTGTGTATACTGTGTATGTATGTGTTAATGTGTATATATGTGTTAGTGTGTGTATACTGTTTATGTGTATGTGTGAGTGTTTAGCCCTGTCTTCATGTGGCATTTTAAGGGGGGTAGGTAGACTCAGCTCTGTGTGGCTTGGAGGGGGCCTTCATAACTTAGTTGCACTAGGGCCCCCACAAGCCTTAATCCAGACCTGGCCCTGCAATATTTAAAAAGGTAACAGGAAATGAACAAAGACCAACCATTCTGCATTCAACACCAGTTGCTAAGTTACCTGTTTTAATGTTTTGCATTTTCATATATTTATGGTTTGCAAAGTTACAGCATAGTAAAATTCTTTAGCACCTGAGATACAATTGTTTTAAACAATAGATGACTCATTAACACATGTATAATTTGAGAAGATAGTTAAGAAGTATATTTCTGGTTGTCAAAAAAGGATTTATCATCATTTATCCATGTTTGTATACCATATGGAAAATAACAAACTAATTACTGCTTACTTTTTAAAAGCTTATTGTTAAAGTGTATTGAACTTGTACAGAAATGGAAAGCTTGCTATGTATTTTAATATATCATGTGTTTTGAAAATTATTTTACTGGGCCTTTTAACAAGTGCTGAGTGACATAATTATTTAGGTTATATAACAAGTAAAATAAGCCTTGTTATCACCAAAGTAGAACATACTATGGGGTAGATTTACTAAGCCTTGGAGAGAGAAAAAGTGAAGAGAGATAATATACCAACCAATCAGTTCCTAACTGTCATTTTAAAGACTGTTTGAAAAATGACAGTTAGGAGCCGATTGTTTGGTACTTTATCTCTCTCCAATTTGTCTCTCTCCAAGGCCTATTATATATACCCCTATATATGTGCAATTTTCCTAAAGTGTTTAATATAGCTAGTAAGTACTTATTTTATATTTAAATTCATTAATTTTGTTTGCAATATCACATCTCATTTGTCCAACATTCATGTTTGCAGCACCTACAGCAGTGAGGTGTGGTGGGGTAAATGGCTGGAGAAGGCACTGGCTAGTATCACAGCCAAATTTACACATACATATATGAACCTGAGGGTTCATGTGGGCATTATGCAAAGGTGCAGCAGTATATAGTGCTGGAAATTTGGTGTAATTTGGTCAGGGATATGTGGAAAAAGTAAGACAGGGGAGGCAGTGCCTCACATGCCATACACTTTTTATTCCAGAGTTTTGACTATAAAATGATTAGAATAATACAAAGAAAATATTTATATTATTTTTTTTCTTATAGCTTTTATAGTCAAAATTCTGGAGTATACCTTAATATGACAGGAAAGGCTCTGCCTCAACTACCTCACCTGGCCACACATCAATGCATACAATGTCATACCACATTTGTTTGTATTTTTAAAGAATAAGCCTGAAAACCATTAAGAAGAAACACAAGACCCAGTACTTTGGAGGAGGTTGTAAAAGTTTGATAAGTACTGGAAAGCAGATTTGGTAATGTGCATACACAAGTCTGAAAAAATAAAACATCCTAAGCAACTAGTATGGCGTGTATACATTTTTATAGTCAAAACTTTGGAGTATACCTAAGTATGAAAGGAAAGGCTCAGCTATCTTGAGTCACCTGACAGCACATCACTGACCTACTGTATAATTGACTGTATAGTAGATATCAACACATGCAAAAAGGTGATTTCACTCTTAGAACAAAACCAACTTTTTGTGATGTTACTGCCTTCAAATATGTGTGGAGAGTGCTACACTGCTACATACAGTATGTCATGATCTGGGACAAAGCAATAGAAAATAACAACTGATTTTCTTTTACAAAAAGACACCACATGTTGCTTCTGGATGTAGTCAAGCAGAGGGCTATTATGTAATACCTGGATTTGATGAATTGTGCAATTTAAGATGTCACGTGCTGCTTACAGATCTTAAAGTGCACGTGTCTTTAAGTGGCACAAAAGATTTAGTGATGGTCATGTTGATATCGAAAATTAATCAACAACCCAGAAGGCCTTGCACATGGAAAAAAAATTAAAATGTAAAAATAAAGACAATTGTTTGAATTGACCATCAACTCAGCATCCATATGATAACAGAAAGGGTAAACATTGACAAAGAAACTGTTAGGTAGTTTAGCATCAAGATCTTAATATGATAAAAGTTTGTGCTAAGATGGCTCCAAGGCTTCTCACTACTGAGCAGAGAGAAAATTTAAAGCACATTTGTCATTTGAAATATTGGAATAAATTTAAGTTGATTCACATTTTTTATATAGCTTTTACCTGTGATAAAACATGGTTATAATCCTGAGACAAAACACCAGTCCATGCACTGAGAAACACCATCATCACCAAGAATGAAGAAAGCATGTCAAAGCAAATCCAAATTCAAACCATGTTAAATGTTTTCTTTGATATCAAGGGTGTTATCTTGGGAGACTAGGTACCAGTAGACACAACAGTGAATTAACATTACTACAAAAAATGTTATGTCAACTTTGTAGGAAGAATCAGAAAAAATAGGCCAGAGTTGTGGAACATGGTTTCATCCTCTATCAGAACAAAACACAATCCCACACAGCTCTCTCTGTGAAGCAGTTTTTTGGCTGAGAAACAGATTGCAGTGCTAGAACACAATCCATTCCTGCCAGATGTAGTACCATGTGACTTCTTTCTTTTCCCTAAAATCAAGTATGTACGCAAGGGAACCCATTTTGCATTAGTTACTATGGTAAAGAAGAAAATGATGGAGCTGATGAGACAGCTAACATATAATGAGCTACAGCATGGCTTTGTCCAATGGAAAATAAGAATTCAATAATGTGTGGATGCAGAAGGGGAATACATAGAAGGGGAGTTAAAATGCATTTCATAGAATTAAACATATATTATAGCATTAGTCTTGTTATTTAATAGCCAAACTTCATATAATAAAATTACTGTGGTCCTGTCATGTGGAATTACACCCTTTGGTATTCTGAGCTGAGAATATGTAGCTATTCATAGGATTCAGTCAGATTTCCAGCATCAAGTCTAGGGCTGGTGCAAATGTAAATGTCTTTACCAGTGCACATTAAGGCACACCCCTAATTTCTATGCAAAGGAAAAAAGTCACCTCTACCAAATAAATGTGTTTCTTGATGTGCAGTGATGCAGAAAATACTATAGCAGCACATTGTACAAAGTGTAAATGTAACTTCAATGTCAAAACTTAAAACATTTCAATACAGTACCACCACTTTTATGAAATAAAACTCATTAGATAAAAAGCAGAATCCCTGTACACTCTCCCTCCAGTTTTGCAATTAAATTTTACATGGACTCCTCTCAGCCTTTTATGGCTTTAGAGTTGGAGTAGTGAACAATACTGAGATCTCTGATACACAAATCGGCCCCACTGACAATGGAATAATTGTGACTGGCCTGATCATATCTAATTTGGTTGAGTGACAAATTAGACTCTAATCCTGGGCTCCAAGCAGTAGCAATGCATTGTGCAGATCAGACTGTATTCAATTTGATGACATGTGACATTTGGTAGAATATGTCTGAAAATCCCAAATCATATAAAGGGTGTAAATCATGTGCCATGTACGGTGTTTTTTTATTTATAAGTATCTTCTTATATAGTGTTAGTATTGCATTTCTTCACAGTAGGGAACAAACACATTAATAAAAAAAGACGGCATCAAAAACCAGACTAAGAGGTAAGAAGCTTATCATATAGATTTTTAAAATGTTAGGCAGGCCCTGCTTACAACTTACCTGTTATAAACAAAGGGAAGGAAAAAAAGGCTCTTTTTCTGGGGCACTCTTAATGTAAAGTTGTTTAAGTTAAAACATAATTTTTATTAGTATCTTTTAAAATAGTATATATCTAGAAGGTATCTTGAGAGGTGTGCCCTATGTTAATAGGGTTATCATGAGAGATTATATATAAATCTCATTGACACATAACAAACACACAAAAAACATATAGAGATAAAAATATATATAAGAAAGATTGGCAAAAATATTTTACTTTGATAGATTGAGAACAGGAGTTCTCATGCAGGGTTCTCCTCCTAATCGAAAAGGTACCTGTGGCATAAGTTGCCCAATTATAGTAAAAACTGAAAGGCACAATAGTTGCTAATTAGTTTACAGGGTATATGTGTATGCAATCATCAAATAGTTGCGCATCACACCAAAAGGGGATAGGTTTCACATGACCATATGCAAAAATTCTATATAGATGCATCTATGACAGTAAATATAGGATACATAATTGAAACAAAATCGGATTCTCTGTGTATCCAAATGGCAGTATATCTGTGATGATTCCTACACAGCTATAACACCTGTCACGTTGGGCAAAAGTCTAATCTGCATATCATGGGAAAATAACCTTGCAATTCTCCCTCACATAGATATATAAATGCTGTGTGGTCACATATCAAAAGTTAATTGCGCATCACACCAAAAGGGATATGTTTCAAAATGACAATGTGCAAAAATTATATAAAGATACATCTATGACAGTAAATATATAATTGAAACACAAATTTCTGTCTGTGTAACCAAATGACAGTATATCTCTGATGATTTCTACACAACTGTAACACCTGTCACATAGGGCAGAAGTCTAATTATCTGCATACCATGGGAAAATAACCTTGCCATGTTCCCCCACATAGATACATAAGTGCTGTGTGGTCACAGTCACCTTAGTGTAGGATAATAGCATGACAGAGAAATATATGGTAGTTCACATATATGGTAGTTAACATATATGCACCCTTAGTGTTGACAAAGTAACTCATGCACACTATATGGCATGGAATAGGATGCACAAGATGCAATTGCAATCAGATGCCCATGGGGATGATACATTTACCCTTATGTATAAAAGTAAGGAGGGAGAGGTGGTCGGCATGTGCTCCTGCCAGATCCCATCAGTCTGTCACCACTGCTATGCCGTGCGGGTACGCGCATTTCACCTGTAGGGAGAAATAAGGAAAAGAGGGTAAAAAAAGGGGGGGAAGGGGAAAGGGAGGAAAGAAAGGGGGGAAGGAAATGAGAGAAAAAAGGGGGAGGGGGAAGGGAGAAGACAGAAGAAAAAGGAAAAAGGGATAAACAGATGAATTAAATGGTATCCCTATATAAATGCAAAGGTTGCAGTTGCTGCATGTCATCATGTAAAACATAGAATGGCATGTGAGTGTACCTCCTCTGCACTGTAGGCATATGAATAAGTAAGATGAGTATCTGCTATTACATTGTATCAGCAAGAGAGGCCCTGATAGAAACCATTGCAGGACCTTCCCTGAAAATCTATAATGAGAGTACCCATGATAAGGATTAAGCTGAGTTAAGATTAAACACCACAGAGGTGAGAGCCCACGCTACCTCTGATCATGTGTCATAAGACATTGATGATGGGTAAGCAATCGAGCCACATATGTGATGATAAGGAAGTAAGAAAAAGTGAAGCTGCAGATATAGCAGTACCAATGAATGATTAGCTCTGTTGCTATAGCATTGCAGAGTATTCATCATCCACCTCCTGCATTTATCTCATACTAGAAATCTATAAAGTAGTATAAGATGACAGAAGGGTCTAATAATGGGATGCTCATGTGATAGAAGTACATGTGTATCAAGAGACATAATTGAATAGAGGTCATATAAAAATATAACCACAAATCATCACTGAATCACTAATATAAAGTATGTATATATAATGAAAATTAAATGGTGTCCCATCGTACCAGGGTTCTAGTCCAGAGGATAATCCCTTAAGCCTGGTACCTCACTGTACATGATCAGAATCCAGGATTATTGTCAAAGTATTGAACTGGCAACAACCATAACATGTATCACTTATATTCAATTGGAAAAGTTTTTAAAAGGATGGGAAATATAAAAACAATTATAAACAATTACAAGGAAGTAGAAATAAGCCCAAGGGTCACACTATATATTACTAATGGCTATTTGGTACTAAAGAAAGGCCATATCAAAGACCAGACTAGTCCAGTGCAAATCATATTAACCTATCCCAACATATGCTAAAAAAGGGGTAACTATAGGGGTTAATAGATCATGGGTAAACTCTACCGTGAGTAAGTGAAAAATGTGCTAGGATTAACCCAGCCATAGAGGACGTGAATAAATAAAAGAAGAGGTTAAATAAGGTGCAACCACACAGAATTGGGGGGAGCGGTAGAAATATAATGTAAGATTATAATAGCATTGAGAGTAAGGTCCTCAATAGTGAAGTGAAGGAGGGCAGATTAGAGTAAAGTGACTATCCTGAGATCTGCCTTAAGTAGGAAAAAATTAAAATGAAAAATGAAAAACAAATGTGGTTAACAACCAGCTGTGTTATAATTTAAAGTGATGTAGATACAAGAATTATATATTGTGATGTGGGTACCTATTAATGAGGTACCCATCCAATATCTGGTTGTGAGTGTAGTGAATGATTATATGAGCTAAGATGCAAAACTTGTACTTGGACCTAACTTACATGTTTTTTCAAAAGAGCTTAAACATTTAATGGTTTCAGTGGTGCATATGTGATTTGCATATGTGATTTTATATATCTTTTTACTTTTATTTTTCCTTTATTATGTTTTTTTGTATTCCTTTTTCATTTTGTTTTATTACTTCATATTAATTTTTTCATTTTTAATTTGTTTATTCATTGCAGACATTTTTTTCAGTTTTTCCTCACACCCATTTCTTATTCAACTTCTAGTATTAGAGCTCGGTTTTTCTTTTAAATCATATGACTTCTCTATAAATGAGCAGCTCTATAAACATACTTCCATTTATATATACTATATTCAGTCTGTTTTAATTCCAAAGCACTGCTAAGCATACAGGTACTATATAAATAACTGTTAATCACACTTGCCTACTCTCCAAAAGTGGCCGTGAGTCTCCCAAAAATTGGGTGTGCTCTTGGCCACCCCCCACAAAATGCATCAGTGGCCCCCCCAGACCAACCACATGTGCTCTCTACATGGGCGGCCATGGGGGGAGCCAGTTTCAAGAGCCTCCCAGCCATTGTCTATTTTCTGTATATGGGGGGGCATATATATAATGCAATCATGCCACCATGCCCCTAGCACCACCCACTTTCCTGGCCACCACGCCTCCTCTCTGCTGACATGAGGGGGCAGCAAAGTTGGTAAGTATGATGTTACTAAAACCATATAAAGGATAGGACCCTGCTCACAAGCTAGTAATCTACACATACTGTATAGGGTACAGGTACCTTTTCATGCTAGTATTTTTTTTGTAAATGAAACATTTCTGTGTTGTGTGTATCTTTGACTTGTGTCTGCCTTAATAAACAGGGGAGGGAAGATGCATATCAGTGCACGGTGAGCACAGAAATGGAATCCTCACACATATATTTATATAATTATGTATTATAATTTTTTAACTATGGTTTGCATTACCTCGAATAGGGGTACAGAGTCTAATTCATCAGTGTATTTTTCCAGAGACAATTACAAGTGGATTTGGTGTTCAATGCACCTAGGGCCTGATTCAGATTTGGGAATAGCGTAACAAAGAGCAAGTAACTGTGCCTCTTGATAAAACCATGTTGCACTGCAGGTGGGGATGATTTAAAATATGCAGAGAGATTTAGATTTGGGAGGGGTGTGTCCAAACTGAATTCTAAATTGTAATGTACAAATAAGGCTGTCCAGCATTTGTGTGATACATGCTAAAGCAGCCAGGATTTACCCTTTCATGAAAAAAAAATATGTATTTGTACTCTTTGCATTGCACCATGGTTTGTCCAGGTACACAGTTACTTGCTTTATATTACTCTATTGCCAAATCTGAATCAGGCTCCTTGTATGCATGTTGCAGCCCCTAATGTGCTAGGCTGGAGAGAAGTGAGAGGGCATATTTTGTACATAAGACAGTCTTGCCAAAGCAGGCATAACAGCGAGAAATAAGGTCACTACCAATGTAAGATCCTTGATATTTAGAAAACAGCAAAAGGGTCAGATAAAAAGCAGGTCAATGTACACTTGACAGGCAAGTGAACAGGGTAACGCTATGAAGCCTACTGAACTGCCACCTTGTTGTTTTCAGAGTAGGGTTTAAATAAGCTGGGCAAATTTGAATTTGAGTCAGCCTCAGTTACAAAGTTCTGAGAGTGATGAGCACCTATCTCAATGAGAACAAGCAGAACTCTGGTAAACAGGTAAGCACATGTGGAAGGAAGAAAAGAGATCAGGCTGGGAGTGAAATAATTACAATAGCCCCACAAAGCAGCAATGTTGGTCCTGGTAAGTACCTACTATATTCTAGCAGTGTATGACAGGTATGATAACACAATGCCCATATAATTTGATGTGCACACAATAAGAGATTTGTCTTTTGTGGGAGCTGGATTATTGAACCAAAATTCAGTACATGTCATAAAGATCATCAACACAGATATTTGCAGTGGCACAAAAATAAAAAAACTATAAAATATCCAACCCAAAGTCAACAAATAACTTTAGCTGATCACCACTATGTTGTATGGTCCTCCCACAAAAGAGACAACTAATACCATGCTTTAACAGTTTGGACTATTAAAGAGATACCAACAGTGTGGATCACAGACTTAGGGGCAAATGTAATAAGCTCTGAAAAGTGATAAAGTGGAGAGTGATAAACTACTTACCAATCTGCTCTTAACTGTCATTTAATGTGCTGCAACCTTAGACAGAGCCAGGGCTACAGTGTGGAAATGGGAAAATTGTCAAAATCCTGGTGGTAAGAGGCAGACATCAAGGTACCAGGACATATGTAAACAAAAACATGCTCGGTACCAATACCTGTGGTATTCAAGTTCAAAAAAATATGCACACAGGGTGTTCAGCATTAAAAAACCCAGCGGTGCAAAAAAAAAACCTTACTTAGAGGTCCGTTGGTCTCCAGTGGTCTACATGGCTCTTTGTCATCTTCCCTCCATCTTTGCACTGGTGAGGGGGATGCTGGGAGTTGAGGGGGCTGCTGGGAGGCCAGGTAGCTGCTTGGAAGGGAAGTGGCTACTGGGAGATGTAGTTCTCCCTGCAGCTGCCACCATGGAGGCTCACACACACACAGGGGTTACACAGACACTCACATACATAAACAACCAGTCACTCACTCACTCACACACACTCACACATACATATCACACTCACACATACTTACACACACCATTACTGCAGAAGACCGGGTCCGATTGTTTCAGAATTTGAGTATTTACTGACTAAATAAGCTAATTGGAAACTTCCGCCTGGGTCCCAGAGCATTTCCTGACCACTTTTCCAAAAAATATGGATCTTGTGTTATGGAGGTGCTAAACAAATTACCTCATGGTGCTCAAAATCGGAAAAACCCAACACCTAGCTGAATAGCAAAAATCATGTACCTGTAGGAAAAACTCAGCAAAAATGGGATTTTTGCTATTCTCACACCTAAATGAATACCCCCCAAGAGTGAGTCCAGCAGATGAGGTGGTGGGCAGGTAAAACCACCAGTGCACTGTACTGCACAGGGAAATTGTAGAATTTAAAGCCACTGAAGCCACTAGCATGTAGTCCCAAGCTATGGGGCTGTGAAAACATAGGCCTGGTGTTGAGTATATGAAAAATGGATAAAAATGTATTTTACTATATAGGCATTGCAGCCTTATCTTGGTGTCTATAGCCTGGTTATGTGAACCAGGCACACAGTATGTAATAATATAGTATATATATTATATGATATGATTTTGTTTTTAAAGTGTATAAATAATATGTGTGATCACTGCAGCTGGGAAAACTAGATCCCAGGTCTGCAGTGCATGACTGAATTATGACAGGCACAGAGTGATTATATATATATTGTGGGCCTAGCTTATGGATGAGGCAGATGTGCTGTTTGGAAGCTCCTGGCAGCCAGGTTTGACCAGCCAGACATGTAGAACAGGAAGGACGCCCCAATACGGGCTTCAGGGGATATCTCTCTCCTGGTGGCCCCTGCTGTGCCTGTTGAGGCACTTAGGGAGTGCTGCATGGCTGCAGAATGCAGCTCTGGGGCATAGCCCCAGGAGATAGTGCTGGGAGCCCATGCAGGATGCAGCCAATCCCTTGAACAGAAACCATAGCCACAATTAGTGGCATCCAAACTACACAGAAGCTCCACTGGAGTGGAGAGATGGATGAGTTCCCCATTGTACTGGGGGACCAACACCTATCCCACAGTCTGGTACCCACTTACCTACCAATACCTAGAACACCCAGCGCCCATGGGGTTGACTCGGTGAGGATGAATGGAGGCCAGGAGAAGTGACAGATAAACCTGGTGCCCGGCTATGGGGAGGTGTTGGCCGGAGGAGGCTGTACTGGAGTCCGGTCAGGTGTCAAGGTGCTGTGGTGGCTAATGGGAGACCCAGAGTCTGGCTGTAGCAGTATACAACAACAGTAAAGGCATTTACTAAAACAATGAATACCTCCTTTAGCAAGCCACCCCCAGTTTACCTGCTTGGACTATCTGAGTTTTCTACTAGTGGCCTAAGTACAGCCTTATTTGGGGATTCAAGGCCTGAATATTATTTTTCTTTCATGACCTTCTGGTTCTGACCCCTATTAAATCATCTGTTGCCTACTGATAATATCCAAGTGATCTTTTTTTGTCCTTCTATGTGACTTTTTCATAAGTGTACCATCCCAGTTACTTTTTTTTGGTCAACCACCTGCTTCTTGTGTCTATATTAGCTACCTGTCCACAAAAGTGAAGTATGGGCCCCAAGAAGCCACAGAAACTCACTACTCTAACTACACCAATCAGGTTCCAGTTAAAATAGCCCTCAGATGCAGAAAAATCTCCTTCCTCATAGCTCTCTGTCTGTGGTTCCTAATATGCAAGTGAGATCTATGACTGATGATATACCACTTACTACCTGGGTGATACATCAAATTCTTCAGTCCCTTAGTACAGATCTTATGGATGATATGCAGTTTGTCTTCCATGATATAAAACACGAGCTGACTGATCTGGGAGAGAGGGCAAATCATCTTGTAACCAAGATTGAGGAATTGGGGGCTTCCCATAATAGGCATTCCCCATGAGTCCACTGTAGCAGAAGTCTTTGCTCTTATAGATAAATTAGCGGATTTGGAGGACCAATCCCACAGAAATAACAATAAGATGTGGAAACTTCCAGAAATTATATTGATCCCTGACCTCTGGGATTTTGACACTCATTCAGAGGCGGTCGCAAAATGCGAGCCATCACTCTGAATGAGGGCGGCCGCTTGTATGGAGAAGTGTGGCCTCCTGATTGCTAGCTAAGCTGTGGGTTACCACCCACAGCTTAGCAACCGACCAGGTTGATGGTCACAATGGTCAAGACCATCGTGACCAATGGGGCTTGCAGCGAGACCCTAAGGTTGGGTCTTGGCAACCGCAAGCCCAAGGGAGCTTCCTGCTCTGATCGAGCAGGAAGCTCCCCACTGAAATCACTGGTGATGTCAGTGCGGCCACCCACAAACCGGCAGGAGTTCATTAAAGAACGCCTCCATTTTTTAAACCACCCCCCCGCCCCACCTACAAAACGGGCCGAGCTGTCGATCAACATCGACAGCCGGCCCTTTTGTAGTGAGCTCCGGAGCGAGAGAGTTTCTCTCTCACTCCGGGGTTTGCGCATGTGCAGTGCGGCCGCTGCGCATGCGCGGGGCCTAACCATCGACCCACTTGAGAGCGCTCAGTGCTTGCAACCAGGTCTGAGTGAGACCCTTTGTCCTATCCCTGTTCCAAAAGCTCCTGCCATCTACAACAGATTTTGACCTGCTTATTGATAGGATTTATTGTCTTCCTTAATTCAACACCTACAGTAGGTTGCCTAGAGATACTCTACTCTGTGTATACATTTTTCATATTAGGAAAACAATCCTACAGGCAGCCAGAGCAGACACAACTTCTGCAGTTCTTGGGGAATTACAACTGTTCCCTGATTTCTCAGTAACAACCGTCACCAAACGCCGTTCTTTCCAGTCGATTACTAAGGTACTCCACAAACATGAGATCCCCTGTCACTGGGGGTTCCCTGTAAATCTCCTTATATGAAGAAATGGTTCAATGCACATGGTATCTCTAATTGAAATGGGACTTAAACTTTTGGTGCAGTGGAATATCCCAATGCTGGCTTAACAATCTTTATAACCTTCTTGAGTAGCTTTAGAATGGTTAATGGTTGGGTAAGATGAATCGATATTCAAAACTTGGTCCCACTATACATACATATGACTTTAAACATGAGAAGCTGACATGAAATGGCATGAGGTCCCTGACTTTTCCTGAATCATGTTTGGTGTAAATATGTTAAGATTGTAATGATTTATTGTCTGACGTGTAGGATACAGTAAAGTAGGAAAATATGCTTTTCCTTTTTTTCTTTTTTTTTTCTTCATCTTTTCTGAATATACAATTCTTCACTTTTGTTGTGAACAGAATATTACCCTATAGGCACACATAATCATATTATGTATTATATCTGTATTACGTGCTATAATGTCATATAGGATGGGCTAAAACCCCTGCCTATGTTTTTTTCTTTGCCACTTTTTTCCTGTTCCTTTTCCCTTCCAATCCTGAAATATATATACTGTATACACTTTTCTGGATTTTGAGCTCACTATTAGTGACATATATGGAAGTACTGTATGCCTGCACTTTTACATGGAATAGATTAGGGTTATTGTTTTCCAATGAATGTCAAAGTGTTAAACTCCCCCAATAAAAGATGTTTAGCTTTATGGACGTCCCATGTCCTTAAGGCAGATGTGGTAGCTTTACAGGAAACCCATTTTTCAGTTTAACACCCCCGCTATATTTATGGTTCACCATTATCCAGTTTATTATTCAGCTAATGCTAATTAATTTTAATACATACTAATTAATTTTATTACATCTTTTACTCTCTATACTAAAATTGACAAATAATGGAAGATATCTCATACTGATGGGTAAACTACACAGTGTGCAGGTTACACTAGTCTCTACATACACCTCAAATTCCCATAAAATCCCTTTTCTAAGGGAAGTATGGGCCCGATTCAGACCCACTCGCTAGATGCATTCGCACGCAACTGTCAGCTGCCAAAGTATGCAAATCCTGCAATCGCACGCCAAGGCATTAGCACACCCACTATGTCTTGGCGTTGGATCGCGATGTGTGTTTAGACTCCCACCAGCCTGTCTTAAGATGCCCACTTTCCCTTATTGATACATGTCATCTCCAGGAAGTGTATGTAACAATCGATAACATCAAGTACCATTGGAACCATACAAAGCACTTGTAGATGACCATAGCCTACCACAAGCACTGCGAGTGCTTCATTGTGTAATTCAACCATGTGACATGTACTATGACGCTGCTTCTTAATTATGCACACCTCTGAAATGGCGTTAAGATGCACAGACATGCCTGCGTTCACATCGAAACTCCCCCGTTTCCATCGACCAACCCCTGTCACCACCCACAAATGGCTCATCCTGTCACTCAATCTAGTGAGGCATCTATATACAAGGGGTAATCGCTTTGCAATCGCATGGACTGGTTCGAGCATGTGCACTGCATTGCATAAACTTGTGCAGATTTCAAACATTGGCAGGCTACATGCAATCACAGCCTAGCAAACAAGGTCTGAATCAGGATCTTTGTTTGGTAGTCCAAAATGTCCAAAAGGGCTATCTTATTTTATGTGGAGAGACTTTAATATAGCTCCGTAGCCTCATCTGGACATGTCAGGATCTTCCCACATGTGCTTGCCCTCAAAAGATAGTAATACATCCTGCTGAATCAGACTTGTATGACATATGGAGAATCGAAAATCCTGAAGTTCGAGACTACACCTACTTTTTGAATTTACACAATAAATAACAGTAAAATTCTGCACATTACCTGGTCAAATCATGCCCCATTGACATGGGTTTGGATCCCTGCCTGGAAAAAAATTCCCATTAGGCCTTGGTGCCTGTCGGAACATCTTCTTCAGTCTCCCAAAGTGACCCAAGTGCTAGCTGCCTCTATGTCCCAATATATGGACACTAATTTCCCATTAAGACACATCTGTCTTTACGCATTGGTGTGCCCTTAAAGCAGTAATATGGGGTACAGCCATTCATGGGGCTCATTTTAAAAAACAACTGTTATCCCATCAGAGATAACTAGTATCCAAACTTGCTACTCTTAAACCACAAAACCAAAGACAACCCACCAGAGAATGCAAAAGACAGATTCAGGTAATTTGCTCTCAATTAGAGAAACATTTTTTAGATCGTATGCAATCTTCCCTTACTAAAATTAGACATACATACTACACAGTAGGTAATAAAGCTGGTAGAATGATTGCTTGAAAATTTTGGGGACAAAGAGCTACTTACTGTAGGAACATAGGGCCTGATTCAGACCCACTCGCGAGCGGCTGTCCGCTCGCAAGTGGGTCGATGTTCTGGACTGAGCATGCGCACGACAGAGGGAGCTCCGTTGTGCGCATGCGCCAGACGCGACGAGTGAAGGAAAGTCTTTCGCTCATTGTGTCTGATCAAAGGGGGCGTGCTGTCGATGTTGATTGACAGCACGCCCCCTTTGGTGGGCGTGCCGGGGGCGTGCCTCCCTGACGGGGGCGTTCCCACGGGAACGCCTTCCATCAGAAGCCGGCCCACTGACATCACTAGTGATGGCAGTGGGAGTGATTTTGGCTCTGATAGAGCCAAAATCACTCCAGAGCTTGCGGTTGAAAACCTCAACCACAGGCTCCGGCTCGCAGTTTCGATGGTCGCGATGGTCAAGACCATCGCAGCCATCAAATTGCATGCTCGTATAGCCTGTGGGTGGTGACCCACAGCTATACGAGCGTCCAGGAGGACGCTCCATTTTCATGGAGGCCGGCCCTCATTCAGAGCGTGCGCTCTGCTCAAAGCGTACGGCTCTGAATGAGGGCCATAATTCACTGTCTCTACAATGACCAAGGTAGAAAGGTATATAACCCACAATGTATCTCTAACCTCTTTGCTAAATATTATGCAACTCTTTACAACTTACCATCTGACCCCACAACTCCCCAACCTAAAAAAGACATTATATCCTCATTCTTCTCAAATTTTAATTTTCCATCATTAACCGTAGATGACTTATCTCTCTTTATATCCCATGTAGTCCTGAAGAGGTTTTGTCGATTTTAAAAACTCTACCTAAAAGCAGTGCCCCTGGGCCTGATTGTTTTATTGGTGATTTTTATATTACCTTTTCCAAGGGCTTGACACATACATTAACTGCCTTTTTTAATGAAGCTACTAAAATGAGTCATTTCCAAGCTGAATTATTGGAAGCCCAAATAGTTACTATCCCAAAAGCAGGTAAAGATCATTCAGATTGTAAAAAGTATAGACCTATAGCACTCCTCAACATTAATATTAAAATATTTGCCAAGCTTATTGCAAATAGGCTTTCTCCAATTCTCCCTTGGCTCATACTGTATATCCCGACCAGAGTGGAGTTGTGTTAGATTGAGAAGCCTCTGATAATACGCAGAGGGTGATTAATATTATAGAAATTATATCTACGTCTTAGGGGCAGTTTATATTACTTTCCTTAAATGCTAAAAAAGCTTTTGATATAATTAACTGGGAGTATAACTGACACATATTGTTGATTTTGGGTTTGTTGGAGCCATTCTGGATTCAGTAATGGTTCTATATCAACTTTAACACTGGTCTTTAGTAATGGTTTCCTGTCCACCACATTTTGGGCCTGATTCAGACCTGGTCGCAAGCGCTGAGCGCTCACAATCAGGTCGATGGTGGCCCAAAGTGTATGCACACGACGGAGCCGGCTCTGTCGTGCGCATGCGCGAGACCCGGATAGCGATGGGCAATCCGTCGCTCCCGGTCTCGTACCAAAGGGGGCATGCTGTCGATGTTGAGTGACAGCACGCCCCCTTTGGTGGGTGGGCTGGGGGAGTGGGTGCCCAAATGGAGGCCTTCCCTACCACAAGGGAAGATCCTACCACAAGGGTCTCGACGTAAGCCCGATGGTCGCGATGGTCTTGACCAGCGCAACCAACTTCCTGGCCGCTCGCTTTAGCTGTGAGTGGTCACCCACAGCTATGCGAGCGGCCAGGAGGCTGTTCTAAAAAAAAATAGCCTGGCCTTGATTCAGAGCGAGCGCTCTGTCAGAGCGTCCGGCTCTGAATCAGGGCCTCTGTTTTTTAACGGAACTCGACGCTGTTGTCTACTGTCTTCTTTAATTTTTATATTAGCCATGGAACCCTAAGCACAGAAGATTAGACTATAAGAAGATTTTCCAGGATATCCTACTTTACCTGATTCCTATGGTCTATGTCTTTTTGCAGACAATGTATTACTTTTTGTTACTACACCTCTAACCTCCATACCTATCCTTCATAATAAATTTGATAGTTTTAGTAAGGCCTCTAATTATAAAATTAATACTTCCAAATCAGACGCCTTGCCCATTTATGTCTCCCCAGCCATTTTAACATCTCTTAAGCGTTCATTTCACTATACATGGAAATCCACATTTCTTACATATTTGGGTGTAAAAATTCCAGCACACATTAAGGACATCTTTGAAGTTAATTTGAATCCAATGTTTACATATATGTCCTCATGTGTTAACTTATGAGGATCTTATGAGATTTCCTGGTTAGGTAGGATAGCTGCTTTTAAAACATCATTACTCCTAACCATCCCATTTATTTGTCCTACTCATTATTTAGTTTAGACAGCTTATTTTTTTAAAAAAGCTTCTTCTTTCTTTTGAAAAAGCTCCCTCTATAAAGGAGCAAAACCGGTTCATTGTTGTTGCTGTCCACTTGGGGAATCCTATATGCAATCTGGAAAATAGAGGATACCGAAATCCACTTCTAGCATCAGCATCTGTGGTCAAGGTAGACTACCGCAGGTGGACTGGATATAGGGGTGGCGTGCAACCGCAGCCGCTGCACCACTCTTTGCAGCATTGGAGATATTCTGGACTGCCTATTCCCACACAGCATACTGAGTGCTGATTACTAACATTAGTGGAGAGTGGTGACTATACAAGTTTTCATGTTTCCATCTGCATTGTATTTGTGGCTTAAAACTAAGAGCTATATCTTATGATTATATGGACTGAGGGCCTGATTCAGACCCACTCACGAAGATGCATACTCTCACTGTTATCAATGGTATGCAGTGTGTATGCATTGTGTACATGCATATGCATCGCAGTGCGCATGTGCATGCCTTAGCAAAAGTTCACACTGCACTCACTCGCTATGCATAGACAGCCCAGCAGAGTGAGTGACAGGGGAAGCCGTTTGTAGGTGGTAACAGGGGCTGGCCATTAAAAACGGAGGAGTATAGGTGCAAACGCAGGCATGCCTGAGCATCTTAATGGCATTTTAGAGGTGTGCATAATTAAAAAACAGCATCATACAGTAGTGCACGTCTGTCTTGTTTGCACGCAGTGCTTACGGTAGGGTATAGTCAAACTAAAGTGCTGTGAAAGCATCCAAAGTACCGATGGTTGCATACACTTCCTGGACATTAAGTGCACAAGTGGGTGTCTTAAAACAGGCTGGTGGGTGTCTGCATATACTATGTGATCGCTCTCTATGAAATACTGGGTGTGCTAATGCATTGCAGTGTGATAGCACTACTTACTCAATTTGCATATACATCGTGCAAGCGATCACATCTAGCGAGTGGCTCTAAATCAGGCCCTGAGTCCTTTTAAAAGCACAGTGTCTTTCATAGATTAGACTTGGAGATCTACATGGAGTAATTGTGATCATTATTTTTGTATAATTGGTTTCATGTATATTTATATGCAGTATTTGTTTGTACATATGTATGTGTTCCATGTTCAAATATAAATGTTTGCAATATGGCTAGTCACATTCTAGTCTGAATAAATATACATTGCATATATATATATATATATATATATATATATATATATATATATATATATATATATATTAGTGAAAGTCAGACCCCCTGATTATTCTATTTTATTTTATAATTATAGATTAATGATGTCTTATTAAAGCAAATAGATTTTTTTTCTTTGTATGCATTTGTAGATGGTGACAAGGATGGATGTGTGTAAGGTAAAGTGGGCATCCTTATGTTGTGCTGAGATTGCAAAGGATTAGCATAGTATTGCAGTTGAACTGCAAGCTTAATTGCTATTGCATTTGTAGTTGCGTTCCGTAGTGGATAAGGCCCATAGACACAGTACATATCAGAATATATCTTACATATAAAACATAGCAAATAAAAAATTAAATAAATAAAATAAAGAACAGAAAATAATACTCTTGTTACAGATAAGCATTATCAAACAGGAATATCTTATGGCACTTAGATAGTCAACAAATATGAATACTCCTAGCAGGATAATATGCAGAATATGGGTACCCGAAGGTGCCATTCTGGCCCCAACAACAGAAAATCATAATAATAGTAAAAGATAAGTACCATCAGAATATAGAAAAAAATTGCTTAATATTCAAGATCAATATATCCCTGTATAGGGCCTCAATATCCATTATTAGACCAGGATATACAGATAGCAACTCTCCTCTAAAAAGTGATCATAGATTAAACAAATATCAGGCCAATTAAAGAATACAAAAACATAATTTTTAAAACACACATTACCCAAAACCTCTAAATCAGTGGTTCTCAAACTCGGTTCTCAGGACCCCACATGGTTCATTTTTTCCAGGTTACCCAGCAGGTGCACAGGTGCATTCATTATTCACTGACACATTTTAAAAGATCCACAGGTCGAACTAATTATTTCACTTGTGATTCTATGAAGAGACCTGGAAAATATGCACTGTTGGGGGTCCTGAGGACCGAGTTTGAGAACCTGTGCTCTAAATCATGGATACAAACATCCAACCCCCCTATTCCACCCACCCTGTATAATCATACCCCCAACTCATGGCATACTTGGATCCCCGAACTAACCCCCACAACCCCAACTACACTACTTTACCTCAACCCCCTACCAAAGAAATAAGGGCAACTATACCCATGAACCTTAAGAGCATGGAGCATCCAGCCCAAGATTGAAGAGCCCACTAAAAACAATATAGCAAAAACAGTGCATCTCGGATTAAACCCTGGATATAAATAAGTACTGGCAAATAAGAAAAAATAACTTCAAGAGATATCAGTAACCAAATATATAGCCATAATGTAAAAAGAAACCAAGTGACTGACACAGATAGTAAGACATTAATAAAACACTAATAAGTCATAAATATGAATAAAAAATCAGACATATTCATTTACGGAGGATCAATCCATCCCCAGGCCGGCACTAAAGTGAAGGCGTGAACACCCAAGAAAAATTTTAAAAACTATTAGATGCACCAGAAGCCATAGGTAGATGACAAATTAAGGGCACAAAACAGGAGAACTGGATATCATGCCTATATCTTCATATTTGACTGTAGCGGTGTATGACCCCCAACACTTCCAAAAAGGACATTCCAGCTCCAGCAAAAGCAGTACAGGTAGTAGTGGAATAAAGATATATCTCAATATTAACCATCAGAACCTTTGTGATTTGAATATATTGATGTAGAAGAAAGAATTCATCATGCAGTGCTTCTATCTGAGCTGCCATTCTCAGACCCGAAGTTATAATGGTTTTAAGAATTTGGTCCATGGTGCCTCAAGAAGATACTGATGCAACAGGAAAAAATGGAACAGGAGTTAAGTATCAGCAACCAGAAGGAGCAAGCAGGTCACATCAAGAGCAGGTAAGTAGCTTCACGGTCACTGTACAGTAACAGAATGGCAGCAGGAGTCCTAATCTAACAGCTGCACTATTAGGACACAGAATCTGAAATGGCATTGCAGCATTTCACCACTTCTGGGAACAGGATCCAATGGGCACAGAAGCTATCAGAAAGTCAAGAAGGAGATCCACTGGAAAGCAGCCACACACCACCAAGGTGACTGCTGCAATCAACATTTGGCAGACACTTTGGAGGCCAGAAGCTGCCTCCGGTCTGTGGAGACACCGGATCTTAGATGGTGCTATGGCACTGCAGACAAGCCAGAATCTGGAGCTAACTGTAAATATAACAGGAGTTCACAGCTTCAGGGGCACCAACTGCTTACCCAGAAATCAGGGGAAGTTAGAGCACCCGGGAATTGGCAGGGAAAGCACTCCAAAGGGTCACAGGATATATAAACAGGAGAACTTGGCTGGGGAGCTCAAGAAACGGTGTCCTATCCCATGCCTATTAAGGCCACGCCCCTGACTAAAGCTTTATCTCTATCTGTGATATCACTTCTGAGCAAACTATCTCCACAAACATCTAAGAGCGATATTTCCTATTGGTATCAGTATATACAAGCGAAGCCCATTACTAAATCTTCATCCCAAATCAGATGGGAAATTGACGTGAAGTGTATGTTTACCCTCTCACAGTGGGAAGCCATTTATATTAACTCTTCCCGCATGTCCAAGTATACAAATCATTTAAAAAAGCATTTTAAATTGCTTCAAAGAATATATCTTACTCCAGTTAATTACACAAAATGTGGGCACCTTGTTCTAAATTTTGTTGGAGGCAATGTTCTGAGGATGGAACTCTCCTTCATAAATTTTGAGAATGTCCATTACTGTGTAATTTTTGGGCTGAAGTCATTGATCTATTGTCCAAGGTGCTACAGATTATTGTAAACCCTACTCTGATTCTTGCATTAATGAATTGGTGCCTGCCATATATTCCTAAAACTGAGTGGTACTTAACTAGTCAGATTTTCATTGCAGCTACCATCATAACAACATGGCAATTGACTGATTTGCATCCTTTACAATGATTTGCATCCTTTTCAACGAGCGATTTTATTAAAAAGATTGGTTGTGCAAACATGCAACATGCAAATACTGTATGTACACCGCAGTAGTGTCCTGAATGACATTGGCCCACTTGTCAGGGATTTCCATCCACTTCTAGAGTACGGTATTCAGTAGTGTAAATGTTACCAGTGGAGCACTCGCCACCCAGCGGTTAAGCTGTCTATTACATGCTGTGGATTCTCTTACATTGTAGATTGCTATGTCACAGTACAGCCATCACACAATGTTACAAGGTGTGACTCAGTAGCCTGAATGAGCAAAAAACTAGCTGGGCCCATCTGCATAGCTGCTTTAGCTCAATTGTGGAAATCTCCTTCCCCTCTCATCTTGTCAAAAGTGATTGTTAAGGCCCAACATAATTATGACTGGAGACTTTTGTTGTCTTCCACTCTTTCTCTTCCATTTCTGATTTGAGGAAATGGGCATTATGGCAATTGGGGTCCAGAAGTTTACTTCATGTATTTGTAAACCTACAATTAAGTTTCTGGTTGGTCTACCTCAATGGTAAGGAGCTCCGGACATTGTTCAATAAGTATTTGTGTTTGTCCCCCCTCTCTTTTTCCCTTTTCTATGTTATGTATCCCATTTTTGTTTTTGAAAAAAGCTTAATAAATATGTTATAAAAATAAATGTGTTTTTGTATTAAATTAGTATAAATGCACTTAACTTTTCCCTGGTGGTAGAGAAAAACCTGGAGACTTCCATGGGCTTCTGGTTCCACCAGTCTCTGTGCCAGGAAACAATAATATCTCTCCCTGCTGTCTCCTCAGTCTGAGTGACTTTAGGAGATATAACAAAGTAAGTTTAAGAGAAGTGCTCAGAGGAGCTTCAAGACTGTCTGTAGCTACTCCCTTCAAACCTATGTGGTAGACAGAACAGAACCACCCTCATACAGATAAGGACATCCACCAGAGAGGTCCTCGCCCCCTCCTTCATTAACAGGAGAGCAGATTACTCTGTTACAAGTGTCGACACCAAACAGGATATTGACTTACACAGGGGTCCTCTACGTAGATTGTATAGTGGTGAAATCCACTTAGTTTATTTTTCCAAAAATACAAGGTACAACATTGGTTTAAAGTGCCGTTGACATGACATCCATTTAGATTAGAAAAAACAGTCAACTATTTAAACATCTTTATAACCTATGGTCTTCACAAGCACATATTTTTGTGTGCAACTATAGTTTTTAAAATACAGATAACTTGGTCACTATCTTCATGTTATAACTTGTTGAATCTATGATTAGTGGAAACTAAAGCAAAACTATCTGTCTGAATAAAGTGGATTGTCTATACATATGTGAAACAAAACTTCCTTTCAGTTCACTTTACTTACCTTTGTAATAATCTGGAGCCACTTGACCAATCACTAATTTAACAGCACTGAACATTTTCTTAGACAACTCTGTGCTAGACTGCATGCTGCTAAGTCATGGTTACATTCAAAGCCTCATGTTACAATTAAGGTAAATTGCAACATAATATCATAAAGACTATTGCAACATTTATCTCTATATCTAACAAATATATCAGAACTTATGTTTTTAACTTTTACACTTGTTTCTTATTACTGTGTAATAAATAGCTTCCAATTTGAAATAACAACATCTCCTGCTTGTTTTCCCTTTTTTCCCTATTCCTTTGTAAATTTGATATCTCCTGCTATTGTGTTATCATAGACCTCTGAGCGCTTCTCTTAAATTTTCTTTGAATATATCCATACATCAAGAACCCACATCTCTCTTGAGAGATATCTGCTGTGAGGTCATTGGCTACACATAGCTGGATAAATCAAGTGCCTAGCACTGTGTACTTTGTACATTATTTTCATTTGACTTTAGGAGATGTCCATCACAGCTAATTGTTTTGCTGAAGCCCAGCTCAAAAACAGGGTTACAGCTTCCTGGGGATATGGTTACTCTGCCTCTGGACCTAAATGCAGCCAGAGGAGGTGATTAGGTCACCAAGAAGATTTATGGAAGTAAGTTTTGCAGGGAAACCCTTCCTTCTTACCAAACTTCCAGGCACATGGGAGTGACCAACTCCCAAGGTGCTCTCATGCACAGATGAGTGACCAATTCCTAATGTATATTAGAGACAATGTTAAATGTCCAGGCTAAGTACACATGCACAGTTCATCACAGAGCTTGATTGATTATATATGCACAACGGTTCCAGTTGACAGTGTATGAGCCTTGTGGTGGCAGCAAATTATTTACCTACAATACAGTGGGACAAGTTAGTAGCAGTGAGTTACTGATGGTGAGAGGGAATATCGTATAGTGGTGAAGAACTGTGAGCTCTATCAGGTTTATCAAGGATCAGTAACCTCCTCTATGTACAGAAAACTGGTGATAATTTGTCGATTGAGGTCATCAAGTCATATCCCTGATATGAAAATATATTTTAATACAATTACAAATCTTTACAATAATGCTCGAGGTTCAGAAAGAAAGATATTTTATTTAAACTGTATTACATTAAAAACATACGACAATGGGTACAATTCTAGTCCAGAGTCTTACCCTGACTCAGTGTCTTACCTTGGTGTCTTACCCTGACTCAGGACTCCTCTGCATCTTGCACCTATTTGGAAGGATATATCTATTTGGATTACCAATCACATTGGAGCTATCAACTATTTCCCAAACAGATACAGCAAGCTACAGGAGACTCCCCTTTTGCGGTTGGTTTACAGACTATCCATACCATTGCTAATTCAGGGTGTTCTGGACATATCTACAATTGCCTAAAGCTGTTTTTCTGTGGCAGCATTTTATTGGATTGAGTGTGGTGCACATGAACTGTGACGGAGCATGCCAAGGGTATATGTTTATTATCGTGACTTTCACTAGTGACATGCATGTCTAGCTATTTATGCTTTTTAGTGCCATACATATTATTGCTATATTATTTCTATTGTCATGACAATGTTCTAATAGCAACCATTGAGGTTTTGGTGAATAAATTGTTGTTTGTTTTATTTTAGCACTGTTTTAATCTAGTTTATTTATTGTATTGAAGAGACTATCTCTTTTGTAACAGCTGTTTGGAGGAGTAACTCCTGTCAGCGCCGTTTTTTTAGTTTCCAAACCCAAAAGTAGGTAAGATTAAAAAACATTTTCACTATCAGCGTAAAATAAAATTATAAATTGAGTCTGATTCAAAGATGGATGCAGCTGCATTTGCTATTGAATCTGTTGCCTATGTTGCAGCTGTAAGTATATGCAAATGCTACTATCAGCCCTATCTCTTGTATGAAAACATGTACAAACATGTATCTGAATGTACATGAACTGAGAAACCCACATTCTGGATCTCTTCATGCTATATTACACCCAGTGATTCTTTAGACGCCACCATCAATTGCACCATAGACACTTACACCAGGTGAAGGTTCACAATCTTACTCTGGCTAAAACTGTGCATCTTGAAATGCAATTGCTTTCACTGACATGCCCAAGACACTCCCATAGCATGCAGAAGGAATTTTTTAGCATTCACCACCCAGAAATGCCCATCACTTTTCCACCCCAAGATACCTTCTGCACCGATTGCAGCAATATCTGTGAATACACTCTGGGCCTGATTCAGAGCCAGACGCTATTTGCGCTTGCTCGTTCAGAAAAAGGGGCCAGATATTTTAATAGAGCGCTCACTCTTTGCAGTCTATTGATGCCTCTATGTCTGAGCGAGCAAACTAAATGTCACGACCCTGTCTAGTTGTCACCTTTTTGCCTTGAGACTTACCCCTGTCTGCTTCCCCATGGATCTGTGTGTGTAATTTGCCTGGAGGATTTGCTCTGATTATTGCACCTGGTCTCTTCCCTGTCTGTGAGCACTGCTAGCCCTGATTGGAATCACAGGTGTGGTTCTGATTCTCAGAGCTGTAGAGATGAATAGTCCCTCTGCATGTTGTGCCTTCCACCACTCAGAATGCTACTACCAGACCACCTGTCCGTATCCACCAATTGCTGCCAGACCCATGATATATATATCCTCTCCTGATAGCATTCTGGGCCTGAACATCTCGTCTTCCCATGGTGAATGGTTCATGCTGTTTCTACATTCAAGTCTGTCCTGAAACCTGCTACAGCATTCCCTGGCGCTATCCAGAAAACCTGTTTCAGCTGTACCTGGCAATCCAGTGAATCTGCTGGCAGCAACCCCCGATGCTTCCAGAAAACCTGTTACAGCCAAACCTGGCAATCCAGTAAGCCTGCTGACAGCAACCCCTGGTGCATCCTGTAAACCTGCTACAGTAATACCTGGCATCCAGACGTCCTGTTACAGCATACCTGGCCTGTGCTTTGCTGTTAGTCCTACTCCTGGTTGGTCCCTGGCACTCTGTAAACCTGCATCATGTCACCCTGCCTTGCTTCCTGCTGTGGATCAACTCCTGCCCCTTTTACCTACCTACTCCCCTCCCTGAACCTAAAATTCCCAAACCTACCCTATCCTTCCTGAAACCTATTTCCAATTATCCTGTCCAGCCTGCAAATTCCCAAACCTACCCAATCCTTCATGAAACCTGTTATTTCCAATTATCCTGTCCAGCCTGCAAATCCCCAAACCTACCCATTCCTTCCTGAAACCTGTTATTCCCTATTATCCAATCCAGCCTGCACCTGAGTTCTAGCCTTTGTAATAGTAATTCCTGATTACCCTGTTTAGCCTCGTCTCAGCATTACCTGACTTCCCTTCAGCCATTGTTACATTCCAGTCCTGAGTCAAGTTCCAAGCTCATCAGTTCAGTCCACGTTGTTCCAGTACAGAGTCAAGTTCCAAGCTCATCAGTTCAGTCCACGTTGTTCCAGTCCAGAGTCAAGTTCTCAGTTCATCAGTTCAATTCAACAAGTCTTCCTGCTGGTCCCAGTCCGGTCCCTCCAGTTCCTGTCATTTATCATCAAAGGCAGGTTTCACTGCTACCCAAGTCTTGTAAATAGAGCTATTTACATTCTCTGTGATTCCAGTCATGCCGGCCTCTGTTGAAACCTGATCACCACCTGAGACAGGTAACTCTCAGACACCAATCATGACACTAAATATGCGCTCACTATTTTGTAAAGACGCCCCCTGGCCATTCGCATCATACATCAACTCCGCTATTTATTAGATTAATCAAGTACATCGAAAGGCGTCTGAACTGCTCGCAGTGCTTGTGGTTGGATTTTCTTACCGCAATCATGCGAAAAGTTCAGGCTAAGAGACAACCAAGTGTCATGGTCGATGACGCTGCTTTGTTAATTATGCACACTCTTAAAATGCCCGTTTTGATCGTTTGGCACGCCTGCATTTGGATCTCCACTCCCATTTTCAAGCACCTTCCCCTGTTACCACCCACAAACGCTTCATCCTGCCACTCAAATTAGCAGGCACTCGCTATTTTGCGAACACACGTTTTCCAACCGCACTGACTGGTTGGCACATGCGCATTATGACCCATATGCATGTGCAGATGTGCGAACATCGCTCGGAGCGAACGAGCAGCCGCTTACGAGCGGCTCTGAATCAGGCTCTCTGTTTCACACATATGCAATAGGGGATATATATTTTTTTAAGTTTGCACAATTGCTAAAAATCGCTCAACTACATGAACATCGGCATTACATGCATATTGTCTCTTGAATTTAATCCAAAATAGACAATCTAGACATTAGACAATCTAACTTTGTCCTAGTCTTACAATACAGAGAACATACCGGTTGCCATCATACAATACATACAGTGGTATTTGTGAACCCTACAAAATTTTCTATATTTCTGCTGAAATTTGGTCTAAAACTACCTTAGATTTTCACAAAAGTCCTAAAACTAGATAAAGAGAACCAAATCAAACAAATAAGACAAAAAATTAGATGTGCTCAATTTTGTTTGAGGAAAATTAGCCAAAATCACATATCTGTAAGTGTCAAAAGTATGAGTACCTTTAGGATTAGCAGATATTTTGAAAGTGAAATTAGAGTCAGGTATTTTCAATATATGGGATGACAATCAGGTGTGAGTGGACAACCTGTCTTTTTTAAAGAACAGGGATCTTTCAAAGTCTGATGTTCACAACACATGTGTGTATCATGCTGAGGACCTCAGAATAAACGTTTTTGATGCTCAACAGGCTGGAAACAGTTAGAAAGCCATTTCTAAATAGTTTGGACTCCACCAATCAACAATCACACAGATTGCATACAAGTGGAGGAAATTCCAAACCATTATTACCCTCCCCAGGAGTAGTCGACCAACAAAGATCATGCAAAGAGCAAGGAACCTAATAGTTTACAAGATCACAAAGGAACCCAAGGTAACCTTTAAGCAACTGAATGCCTTTCTCACATTAGCTAATGTTAATGTTCATGATTCCACCGTCAAGAGGACACTGAACAACAATAGTGTGCATGGCAGTATTGCAAGGAGAAAGCTGCTGCTCTCCAAAAAGTGTATTGCTGCCTATCTGCAGTTTGCTAAAGATCTGGCCCAGGACAACTTGTCACAATTGATGGGACAATGAACTCTGAATTATAACAGAATATTCTAAAGGAAAATGTCAGGACATCTTTCCATGAGCTGCATCTGAAGAGAACATTGGTCATGCAGCAAGACAACGACCCAAAGCACAGGAGTCATTCAACCAAAGAATGGTTAAAGAAGAATAAATTTGAAGTTTTGGAATGGCTAAATCAAAGGCCTGACCTTAATCCAATCAAAATATTGTGGAAGGACCTGAAGTGAGCAGTTCATGGGAGGAAACCCAATAACCTACTGTAACAGAGTTAAAGATATTTTGTACGGAGGAATGAGGTAAAATTCCTCCAAGCCAATGTTCAGGACTAATCAACAACTGCTGGAAATGTTTAGAAGCAGTTATTGCTGCACAAGGGGGTCATACCAGAAGCTTAAAGCAAAGGTTCACATGTTTTTGACACACAGATATGTGATATTGGATAATTCTACTCAATAAAAAAATGAGCATGTCTAAACTTGTTTGTCTCATTTGTTTGATTTGGTTCTTGTTATCAACTTTTAGGACTTAAAATCTTAGGTAGTTTTAGGCCAAATTTTTGCAGAAATATAGACAATTCTGAAGGGTTCACAAACTTTCAATAACTAATATAGAGCATCTGAGTGACCATCATACAATATAAAAAGCAACTTAGTGACTGCCATATAATACAGAAAGCATTTTTGTGACTAATAAACAATATAATTTCTCCTCAGTAACTACTCCTCCTCAAAATAATTAACTCCATCTGCCTCATTATAATACATTTATCCCCTTAATAATCATTAATTTCCAAATCTTCATAATTATTGAAACCCCACATCATCAATTAATTCCATTCATATTCATTAACACCCTCAATGTATCCCTGAGTCACATCAAAATACTGTAGTTTACTCAGTGTCCAGTAATGTAAATGTGTCCCGTGTGCCTAGGAATGTATACCCAGTATTTTTGCCACTGTGATTTTGTGCCTATTGTGTCTGCTACTGTAATTTTGTTTACCGTAGCTGTGGATGTGTGCTCAGTGTCCGTCCTTGTAACTGTGTGCCCAATATGACTATATAGGTTTGTCCATCACTATTATTGTGTGCCAAATATGACTATTTATTTATGTTTGCCTATTAAAATACTGTTGACAAATCTCATTAATCTGGCACTGACTCTTCTCTTTCTTTCTGTCCCCTACTACTACAATTTAACTTTTCCATACTTACATATATTACAGTTACTTTTTCCTTCCCAAATCTTACATGAGGAATCACAACATTTCTACAAGCTATAAATATCATTATACAGTATTCAACAACCAGATTGATAATTACCAAGTGTTAATAATCTAAAATCAGAAATAGTATTTGAAATGTTTCATATGTTTCATGTACTGATGCTGTAGCATTTCATACTGGTTGAATAACAGTTGATTTTCTTTGTGGAACAAGCTGTATCACAAATGTGCCAAATTCTAGCAATACAATGTATGAGTTCCACAGAATTAACACTAGAACTGAGCAGAGAATCTAACATTCCTAGACTAGTGGGAAGGGGTCATTTTGATCCCCTTAAAAATGCATTCAAAACTTCCAAATTTGCATTGAATCTATATATTATATTCAAAAAATTTGACGACATAATGCGATACTTTTAGATTGGCGATTTGAAAAAAAAAGTTTGCTTCTCAGTCCAGCACTGTGCAATGCTTTTAAGTGTTCTAGAGTGCATTTTTTTGAAAATTATTATTTTCCTCTGAACCTCCTAAACACATTTGGTACACATCATTTGAACTTTTCGAACACAGCTTTGTGGCTCTTCTCACAAAAATCACTGATCTTGTTGCCTTTGCACATATTGTTTTGACACTTCTACTTTTTAGACAACCATGGTCCTGCAACCTCTTCTTCTTGTGGCTATCTTCCCTCTCCATTTAATTCATCAGTTGAAGAATGAACTTCTTCCATTTCATATTTCTGTTTTTTCTTGATTATAGATGACCCAAGCATTGAATTCCGCCATGTCCAAGATATTGTAGAAGATATGCTTTGGCCATTTCTTACAACCTTAGTGTTGCATTTGGTCAGTCACATCCACCCCATACTTTATAAATGGTTACATTTTCAGGTTTCTTCATTCCTTAGCTCACTGCTACTTCAGAATGCAGTGTACTAAAAAGAAATATGATCTTATTTTCCTTTCCTTGATACACAGTCAAGGTGCAGTCTCTGTTGACAGTTTGTTGCAAAATTGTAGTCAAGTACATTTCTGCATTGGGTTTCTTCACCTTATCAGGGATTTCATGGCAAATTTTGTTTATTGTTCCCACCAACAATGTTTAATCTATTGGAGGTTCATGATAGGTTGAAGAGATGTGAAGAAGTTGCCTGTCATCACATTTCTTCCTTGATTTAGTAATGGCTCTATGAGGTATAGAATTACATTCTCTCTTAGTGGCTGCATGACTGGATAGGCATCCTCCTTCCCAATGTATGGGAAGGCATTGCAGACATCCTTTGTTGCTACAAATGCATTGTTCCAGATTTTGAGTACATATATGATGGGCTTGGTTGGCATAAATTGGGGAAACCTGCACCTTGTTTTGCTTGGAAGTAATTGTTCATCAATAGTTGTTTTTCATCTGGACAGTGTCAATAAAGACAATTTCTCATAAACTTCTCCAAAATTTCAGAGACAAGAGCAAACTGTTCAGCTCCGGTTGATTTCTAATAAGAAAAGAGGCATCTGAGAATCTCCTGAAATCTGTCCTTTGGCATTGTATCTTTGATGAATTTTGGCCCCCAAGAAAGTTAAAGTCATCCACATAGATAATAGTTGTACAAGCATCATGGGCATACATGATGGTGATCATTGTCTCCATCTCCTTGTGTGACACAGTCCAATCATTGTGTTTTAGTTCTCTTTGAGTATTTGATTCTGAATGCCTCTTCATGACACAAATGATTAAATCATTAGTAAGGCAGATGGAAAGTACTGATGATGGTGTTGTGCACTAGGTGGCAGGTGTAAATATTAGGACCCCTTGTTCCTTCAGGACATTTTCAGCAGCCCTTTTTCTAGATGATGATGAGATGGCAATATCCCACTCTGTTCCATCTCTGGCTACCATCTTCATTGTTAAGGCATTTGACTAAGCCCATTGAGATGGTTGATGTGAGAACTGAGGTAGATCTGCACTCACATTCCTCCACCACTTACAACTCCTTACCCATATTACAATATTCATCCTTTTCTCTGGCACAAAATAACTATTTGAAACAGATATGTCACTTCCTGATTCAACATCTGAATTCTCTAGAATATGCAAGATCTTGTCACTAGAAAGACCAAGCTGATGCAACATGATTGAAGATTGAATATGAAGTACAAAGAACTTTAATCATGAAATGAGTCATATTTAAAGAACACTGCCTAAATACAGAGGTGAATACAATGAGATCTAACTTAGACAAGATTGAACCAACATATGACAAGACCCAACATGCATTACATCCAAATCAGGTGAACGGAGTAGGAATTACCATGGTTTCTATATGAGCCTCCCATTTTTTAAGGGGCCAAAAGTAATGGGACTATCAACTCAAAAGCTATTTCATGGACAGGTGTGGGCTATTCCCTCGTTATTTCATTATCAATTAAGCAGGTAAAAGGTCTGGAGTTGATTCTAGGTGTGACATTTGCATTAGGAATCAGTTGCTAACAACTCTCAATATGAGATCCAAAGAGCTGTCACTATCAGTGAAGCAAGCCATCATTAGGCTGAAAAATCAAAACAAACCCATCAGAGAGATAGCAAAAACATTAGG